>OX637300.1:32964856-33136196 GCA_951799385.1 Hyppa rectilinea | reverse complement strand
ATTTAATTAAAAAAGTGAAAATTTTTATTAGTACTAATTATGATAACTGATTAATCTTCTTCTAATATAATTTCGCGTCCCAGTGCTTGAGGTCGAACACCCCCAAAACGGTTTGACCAATTTTTATGGTATTTTTGTATGTATTTGGTAGACCGGAATGAGAATAGACCATGCCGAAAAAAATATATTTCAGACGAATGTTTGTTAGGTCAGGTAGTTTTATAATAAAAGAAGGTTTTTCAAAAAGTAATTTAATAAATTTACCAAAAATAAACAGCACTGTTTTGTGAATAACAAATAATACAGCAATATTTCAATGTTTTGAAATTGTTTATAATAAATAAATGACTAATAAATAGAATATAACATTATTTATTAAAAGAAACTGCACACCACTGAGTACTCTTTTATGAAATATTAATAATACAATACCTACCTAAATGTTGTAGATATAGTGGTTCTGGATAGAGACAAGTGATTTACAAAAACATCACAAAAATTCAATAGGTGGTATCTGAATAACAATATGACTTCAGTAAATATTCCACATAAACAAAATCATAACCATCGTAATAGGAAATTTAATCATATCTACTGAATAGAATATGACGATTTTTATTTTATGGTCTCTACCAGCTTAGACAAACAATTTTCATTTACAAATCCTAATGATGGCGCAATCCTTAATTAATGTAAACACAGTCAGTAAATGCAGAGATATCAATTAACAGCAATGCAGAATGAACACCTTTCTAATTTTTGTGATCATAACAGTGAGAGACAACAATAACACGTAATATAAGGGAGGCCTAAAAAGATGTTTACATTTTTATTTACATTTTTTTTTTATTAGCTAAACCCTCAATTTCTCCAGGGTATGTGCTCACTCAACTCAATTTACTCAATCAACTTTCAACTCTCAATTTACGTTAACTGAATCTACATTTTAGTTTCGTTTATTTCTCAATAACATAATTTAAACAAAACAACAAAGATTAACTTCATAGACATTCCGACCATAACACTGTTTTGGTTTTATGACCAGGAGTCGGCAAATAACAATAGGCGGTTTACCTTTTTACTGTAGATAAGTATTTTGCATTGAGATACAAGCAATGAAGCCTACTAAAATTATTTTTAAAGAAGTATTGTTTATAAATTCAAAGAAAGTGCTTTTTATTAGGGTTCATTGTTTGTATCGCACCGCAAAATACTTATCCACAGTAAAAAGGTAAACATCGACTCCTGGTCATAAAATCAACATTGTGTCATTGTCGGGATTTATTTGAAGAGGTAGCGGTAGGTTTGTTTTAACTAAGTTATTGAGAAATAAACAAAACTAAAAACACAACAACACAACACCAACAACATACACCTATACCTATATTTTATTTATTTAATATTTTGTTAAGGCTCCGCCCGCATCTATAATGGCATCGCATCGGTTTCTCATCGATCTTACGAGTACTTCGCAAAGATCCGAGCCTCGAATAGAGTCCCACACTTCATCGCAAATTCGCAATGGGTGACGAGCGCTGCTTTGGTCCTCTCATTTCGACTGTCCCATCTTTGGACCATTATTGCCCATAAATTTTCCATAGGATTTAAGTCCGGAGATCGAGAGGGCCATGGGACTGTCCTAATTTCGGGATACTGGAGTAGCCAATTCTGAACTACGCGCGCACGGTGTATTGGACAATTGTCTTGAAAAAAGTAAAATTGGGGAACTTCTTCCGCAGGATACACCGCGCGCACTGTTGGCAGCATCACTTCTTCTAGCAATTCCGCATATACTTGTCCAGTCGCCCTTTCGTTAATGTAATGTAATTCTCCTGGCCCATCAGCGCTCATCCAACCCGACATATTAACTATTATTCTCCCAGATTCGTAATTAGACTTGACGTTTCTCGGCTCGTATCTTGTATTATTTACACGCCATAAATTCTGACGACCATGTTGACTAGACTTAAATGATTTTTCGTCAGAAAATATGGCGCGTGAATAATCGAAATCTCTGTAATAACGGGCGAAACGCACTCTAGCTTCTTTTTGTTCCTGGCCTAATATTATTTTAACTGCCGGCCTCCTATGGTGCACTCCAGCACGATGGAGCGCTGTTCTAATGGCTTGCATGCTGCAGTCGTATTGCTGTGCAAAGCTTGATGTTTTGGTAAAGGGTTCCTCCTGGTAGGTATTAACCATGTGTGCCACACGAGCATCTGTTAGGATGCGCGGAGGGTGAGCACGAGGTCGGTCGGCAATGGAGCCCTCATCGGCGTCCCGTTGAATCCACCGACGGGCAGTAGCTCTCTAAAAAAAATATTAAAAGGAAAACATTAATTGATAAAATTAAATTGTATATAAGAAATAATTATTAATCTGTACAATAATACGTGAAGAGAAAACTTTGTACCCCTTTTTAAGTATATTGCGTGCACGGGGAAGTATGAGATTAAGCATTTATAAAGGAGTGCAGAAAGCTAAAATAAATATTAAATAATAATTACGAGTCGAAATTCGACTACTGGGCAACCTCTAGTGAGATTTAATCTACATAGTCTGGTTCATATCTTAAATAACGTGTTAATTAGAGATAAAGGTCCTAAAAATATGAACGATAGCTGATTCGATGCGGAATGATGTCAAGAAAAATGTTTTGAAGAATTTTCTAGCACGCTAAAATTGCAAAAGTTATTAACAAAAAATGTTGAAAAAAAATGGCCCATCGTTTTTCGTGTTCTTTTAGGAATAACAATTTTTTTGTGGCTATTAAATCTACAACCAATTAGTTGTTTGTACTATTTACGAATTAACAATATTTTGCATAAATTAATATTTATGCAAAAAACTGTTGAGTTAAGTTTGCAACTCCTGTCAATTACGTCAAACTGAATATAGGCAAGGACTGTGGAATGGTAGACCAGAAATCACTTCGAAAAACGTATTTATTACAAATAAAGCTCCTAGCAATATGAACTATAACTCATTCGATGCGGAATTATGTCTAAAAACGAATGAACAATAAAAACATTTAATTAAGACAACAGTTTTTTTTTAAGAAACAATATTTTCTCAAGACAAGACTATGATGATAAGTAGTTAAAAAATAACTCTACTAGACCATCTGCTAATTTAAAAAATATTTATAAATAAACGATGTAAAAAGTTTATTCAAAACATTATTTATGTTGTGATTTTGATATATAAAAACAACCATAATAAAATGACTTATGATTCTAAGATGAGATTTTTCGTTACATAAAAAAAGATATTATAAACAAAACAGACGACTTTTTAGAACTTTAATTATGTGATCCTATTAATTAATATATAAGACGGGCTCTAAGAAGCGACACATTTTAAGAGCAATTATTTAAATATTTTTATTTTCTTAACAAAGGTTCGGATTTAACAATATACCTAGCCCTACTTGCTGAAAGATGAATTAAAAAAAAAACACGAATTTACTCATTAAAGTGTATAGAATACACCACATTTAAAAAAAAAAATTAATCAATATTTAATACATAAAATAACATTTTCTGTGGCGTAGTCACTTTAAGTGTGTTGCGTATATTATTATGCCGTAACGACCCTGTGGCACCGTATTTTCAGTTTTAAATTAAAGTCATAAATAATAGAGATAGAACTCCGGGAGTGTGACGTTTTTATTGGGAATTTCCTTCTCTTTAAGGATCTTTTTTGCAAATTTCTTAAATTTTAAAAAGTTTCGGAGTGATTAAGAAATCCGTCAAATATTTTTTTCTAGACACCATTTCGCATCGAATGAGCTATCGCTCATATTTTTAGAAGTTTTATTTTTAATTAACACGTCTTTCGAAAATAATCTAGTCTAACAGGACGATCACAGGGAGATGAGCGGGGAAGCGGAATAGGCGACCGCATTCCAGAGAGGTGAAAACTTAGCTTGACCAAGTAGTAAGTATTATGTAAATAATAAAACCGAACACATTATATGAAAAAAAAAAAACTGAGCAGCACGGATCTTGAGCGCTTACCTATCTTTTAAGTGAAATAGACCCAATGCCCCCTCTGACACCGAGCGCTCAAGATACATGACGGTAAGTATACCAATTATATTATGTTTTAATAAATATGTTATTGACTTACCGTAACATTTAATTCCCGCGATATTTGGGAAATATTATATCCTTGATTGTATAGAACCAAGATTTGGTTCCGTTCATCTCTCGTTAAATTTCGGTTAATTGTTCAAGTCCATAAAACACGCGCACAGATCCGCAGAAGAGCGTCCAACAATCCAATTAATACACAGCACAGGTCAACAAGAGAGCAATCAACAAAACTGTCCGGTAAAACAAGCAAGGGTCAACAGTGGGGCAAGATATTATCGGAGTCGGTAAACAAAAATGGTTGTAAGCAAAACACAGAAGTAAGAACGCGCGTCGTCGATTAGCAAAGTGCAAATCACAACTAAAGTAAACAAAGATTATCGCTTCCGATCTATGCGGCTTAAAACGTCCTGATTGGCGGAAGTAAAAAAGGGGTGGAGTTTGCGTATGCATCGCCCGCCAGACTGCTTCATAGGAAACTGTTTTAAAAGTGGTCGAGCGCCAACTTGTCCGATTGTACCTATGTAGTGTAGATTTGTACCTAGAACACAGACCAAGACTGTAGATAGTCCGTCGGATAACGCCTAGTAGATACTAGGTTCGGTATTTATAAATTAAGTTAAACTCTACCAATCATTAAAAATCTTGAGTTAAAAGCACAGTTTTGTTCTGCACTTCAATAGCCTTGAGACTTTGCGGGTGCTTACCGCCAGGGGATGCGTTGTGCTGTAATTTTTTATCGTCTCAAGAGCCGATCTGAAGTCGCTGTAGATTCCGTATGTCGCCTCGCTTCTCCGCAGTTTTACCTCAGTGGCTCTACACTCTGAATGCCGTGCGGAGCGGAGCCAGCTTGAGCTTTTGGGACTTAATCTCTGCAGCACTATCCCTAAGGGGCTATCTCCACGAGCAAGAGAATCGCGGCGATAATATCGTCATGTCACGTATTTCTATACACTGTCTATGAACGCGTCTCCACACGGCGATGTTATCGCAGTGATTAATTTATTTTATTTATTTATATATATGCAACGAGTGGCAATGTGCGCGCGACTGGTGGCGCGCTGTCAAAGGGGCTGTCTCCAGTTCTCCACGAGCGAGAGAATCGTGGCGATAATATCGTCGTGCCATGTTTCTATACACTCTCTATGAACGCGTCTCCACACGGCGATGTTATCGCGGCGATGCGACGAGTGGCAATGTGCGCGCGTAATGTCGTCGTATTGCCGCGGTATCGTCGCGACTGGTGGCGCGCCCGCTGCGCGCTCGCCGCAGAACGTGGCGCTCTCGCAGCGACCGCGCGGCGGGCGCGCTTTCAAACGCAAATGCAAATAACTGTGTATTCACTGGTGTACTTGCACAAGCACCCCAGAACACCTTCATCCATAATAAATAATAAATTTATTGACTGAGATACTACTTATTTCGTACTCGTCTGGCACCTATTGACCTCTTTCTACAAAACTATTGCACACCGCCTCGTCGCGGAAACGCGGCGATTCCGTTACGAGTCGTAACGGGTACGCGGCGATTCCGTTACCAGTCGCGAGTTCGCGACGATACGCTGGCGGAATAATCGCTTGTTCGAGGAGACGACCCGACGAAAGAAGAGCGGATCCGTCGCGATTCTCTCACTCGTGGAGATCAGATAGCGCTACCTTCTATTCTACTGCCATCTGTGAATATCAGACTATCCTGGTTGTTGTGGTTATCCGTTTGCTCTTGGTCTACCAATCTCACGAACTCTATCGCAGTGTGTTCCGCCGGATGAGGTGACTCCGAGAATTCGGCTCTACGCTCAACGTCTCTGTCTGCTAGTTCCAGCCGGGTGCTCCTCTCCTCGCCACATACAGGGCGGCTGCCTCTTGTATGCGCAGGTCCAGCGGTAAGATCCCGGCTAGTACCAGCGCTGAATTAAGAGATTGTCCGATACGCCTTACACAATTTTTGAGCAAAACCCCTCTGAACTGCATTCAAGTAGCGCTGAACCCCCAACTTCCTGGAGGCTGCAGACCAGGCACTAACTGCGTATGTAATTATGTGCTCCACCGCGGCTGTGTACACTATTTTCACGACCTCCGGCTCGAGACCCCACCTCACCTTAGCTGCTCTCGAAGTCTCGATAGATGGTTAAAATCACCTTTGTGCCTTTTTACATACGTTGGTTATATAGCTGTTGAAGGTCAGCTTGGAGTACACAGTGAGTCCCAAAATCATGATTTCTGTGGGCATGCCAATGTCGATCCCACCATGGTCAGGTGTGGGGTTAATAAAATAATAAATATTGAAAATCTTATTCCTTGGGTTAATAAACTTGGACTTAGCATACATATTTTATACCGCGACGGGGCGCCGCCGCGCCGCGCCGGCGTGCTTTGAGTGACTCATTTCTTCAGTATCGTGGGCGAAGCGGCGCGTGTTTGTAGTTTTTTAAAAATGTAGTTACGGCACCTTCACACTGCGATGGCCGCGCGTGAACTTCGGCGAAACATCTGATTGGGGCATTTTCATTTTAATGTGGTAGGTAGTTTTAAATGTTTATCACATCAATTTTAAATCGTTACTACCGCACACTAAAATATTTTATTAGAGAAATTACAATCGTATCAAGTAGTTTAAAACTTTTTAATTTTATTTTGGCGTAGGATAACATGCGGATATTTATTTGTTGTGAGTGGCTGTATGTGTGTATGAGGTTGTCGTTAGTAACCTAGTTGGACTATTGCACTGGTACATGCCGCTCGAGACAGCCACCTGCAGTGGCTACAGCTCGCGGCACCCTAAGGTACGATTCAGACCAACCGGCTCGCGTCGCGCCGCATCGGAACGGAGCCGTACGCGTGCGGCGGCAGCCGAACGTGTGCCGCGGCAGCCGAACGCGTCCATCGGAACCGTATCGCTTGCTCGTCCGCTGGAATCCATACGCACTCCAAGCGCCCGAAAGTGCTGCTCACATTGCGTACCGCTGGAATCCATACGCACTCCAAGCGCCCGAAAGTGCTGCTCACATTGCGCCGCGTAGACGTAAAGTGAAATTTTATTTAAATTATGGTGGAGTGGGACGTCGTTTTGCTAGCCCTTGCATTAGAGGAAGAAGAAAATAATCAAAAAAATAAACTAGAAGAAACTAAAATTTTGGGTTGATCATTTATGGCAAAAAAGGTGTGAATCCGACGAGTTCCATACTTACTAATACTTCATAATGATTTAATATATGTTGTTAAAAAATTCCATGATTATACAATCGAATGGATTATGAAAAGTATGAACATTTAGTAAATCTTCTCCGATTGGATGCCGACGGCGCGGCGCCGTTCTGAGCCGGTCAGGCCGGTCGGCCGTCGCGACAGCCGAATGCATTCTGCGACACATCGCGACGGATGCTGCAAACTATGCGAAGTTGCATGCAAATATGAACTGTAATTACTGTTGATACATTTCAATGTTCTTTACCGCATTGTAAAATGCCGCCCGGCCCGGCCCGATGCGAGCCGGTTGGTCTGAATCGTACCTAAATCGTTAGTCAGTCAGGGCTAGTGATGGGGCGTTGTTTTACCGTTAACGAAATGTTACCGTTGAACTACATTTGTCACCTACACCCGCGAGCAACTAAATCGACTCAATCCATAAGCACGCATACATTTCTTTATTTTTGAGAAAATACATATTTTATAAAAACCATATGCCCATTAAAAGCTTGACACTTTAGATCTACATCAACACAACTATCATAAAAAAAATTTATTACTTTTTTATTTAAGCAATTTAAACGGGTTTATAGAAAAATTCACTCTCTACGGTACACAGTACATCTGATTTACCTTATCAGTCGCTTATTAAGAAGTTGACCTGTACACATCTCCGCAAATTGCACTCATTGTTTTGAAAAAACTATAGGCACTGCGCCTGAAGAAGCTGCTCATGCTCAAGTTGTTGCTCTGTTGCAACAAAGACTCAGTCAACGAACCGTCGCTGCCCAGCTTCACTTGCGCCAGTCTGCTGTATCAAGGGTATACAAAAGATTTCAAGAGACTGGTGGTGGTTTAGTCAGAAACCATGAGCCAGCCGCCACCGGTGCACTTTAGAGAGAGACGACCATTTCATCGTTACCACAGCGCTGCGGAATCGGCACCTGACGGGTGTTGATGTGGTGTTAAGGCGTGTTCGAGGGATGGCTGTCAGCGAGTGGACAGTAAGAAGACGGTTGAGGAAATCCAATCTTACTCCAAAAAGGCCTGCCACGGGCCCAAAATTAACTGCAGGACACCGACAAGTGTGCCTTCAATTTTCTCGAGAGCATCTCAACTGGAGCGTCCAGCAATGGCAGTGGGTCTTGTTCACTGACGAGTGCAGAATGTGTCTGCAAGGCAGTGATAGGAGAGGCCGGGTCTACAGGCGTCCGGGCGAGCGATTTGCGCAGTGCTCTTTCGCGGAGACGGTTGCATACGGCTGCGGCTCCTGCATGATGTGGGCTGGTATCTCTTTAGACGGCAAAACAGAGCTTGATTTCGGGCCCGGAGGAGGCCGAGGAGGAGGGCTGACAGCTGATCGATATATAACTGACATTCTTCAGGACCACATTGTTCCCTACGCAGGATTTTTCGGCGAGAACTTTGTCTTAATGCATGATAAGGCCCGGTATCACACGTCGCGTATCACTCGGCAGTTCCTGGACGATGTCAATACACAGACAATGGACTGGCCTACACTCAGTCCAGATATGAATCCCAACGAGCACTTATGGGACGAGCTCAAAAGAAGGGTCAGGGCCAGAAATCCAGTCCTTTCGACAATAGAGGAACTGAGAGAGGAGTGGGAATGGAATTCTTCATGACACCGTCAAAAAATTTATCAGGTCGATGAAGAATTTACTGCAAGCTGTGATTAGATGTAGGGGGTCAATACCAAATACTGATATATTTTATATTTATTTAACAGTTTTATTTTAAAAATAACCAACCACCACACATTTTTCTAAGTTCCCATTTTACCTCTACTTTCACCGAGATAGCATTAATTTTAAAAGTCCTGAATAAATGTTAAGAAAAGTGGTACCATATTAAAGCTGAGGTCTTAAGCTTTTAAACGCTCTATAATAAATGATTAAAATAAGTAATATATTTTTCGACAAACACATATATTTATGCGCACGTATGGGTTGAGTCGATTTGCTTGCTCGCGAGTGTAGTTAAATTTTTGTCAACTTGCAACGTAAACCGTTCATTCATTAAACGGTTTTTTATTCAAAGCTGCGACGTTTAATTTTAAATTTGCCGTGGTTGATTTGTACGATATTTTCTCCTTGCATACGTTACAGACAGCTTGCCCGCTAGAATCCTTTTTTTTACTGATTTTTCGAAATGCAGCCGGCGCAGTTCACTACTGCCCCTGGTACGTCCCGACATTTTCAATGTTGTACCTTAAGTACCTACTTAGGCTTACTTAGTTTATGCAAATAAATGAACACAAACAAATTAACACTGCAAAAGCCTCAAAATAACTTCTGACCTTCCGCGCAACTTGTCACAGACTGTCAAACAAAAAGTAAATAAAGCGAACTTAATATCGTTCGTAAACTTAAACAAACTAGTATTAATTATCCTGTTTGTGTCGGGCGGCACGGGCGGGGCGCCGTACCAGGTATATCGTCATAAGATTAAGTACCTACTAGTCTTAAAATAAATATTTAGAAAATCAACTTACGGAGTTCAAATTGTATGACATGACGTCGCTCGCAATCTATGACGTCATTTTCAACGTAAGTTTTTTAATTTGCTCAGTAAACGCAATGAGAGAGACGAGACGCACGAGTTAAATTCATAAACGTCGTTGACGTATTCAACTAGTTGGTTCATAAACAGTTAACGTTAATACGTTGACATAGTCCAGTCAAAATAGGCAAAAATATGTCATAACTTAGCCAAAATTCGCATAGAGCTGAAAATTGGCATAGACGTTAAATACATCATTATACATAAAATGTCAAAAATCCCCGTCGATTCAAGGTCAAACGTACAAGATTAAGGTTTTTTCCATTTTTCTTGAAAACGGTAAGTTTTATCGTGTAAATAAATCAGACAAAAGTTGTAGATCATACAATTCTCTACAAAAATGGTTCCGTTACTTTTTCTCTTACGACTCACCATTCGAGAGATATTGCGGTTTTAATAATTAGAAAGTTCATATTTTACATATATGCTTTTTTTTGTTTTGAGGGTGGGACTGGGAAATCTTCCAATGACTTCTCTCGCTCTGGGTTGAGCGGAAGGCAGTGCCAGATTTTTACTGACTAAAACCCTTAGCCCTTTATGTTCCGGGGTAGCGGTAACCCGTAACCCTTTCGGACAATCCTGCTTACCCGACAGGCTTCGGCTCTTACCGGCCCCTTCAAATGCTGACATCTCTTTGTGTTGTATCATAGTTGAATCAACCGTTGATCTCCTGATTCAACGCCTGAACCACAGAATATATAAGTAGTACCAGTGGGGGCCCACATGCGCTCAGCGAGACACGTACAACGCGAGCACGCGACGCCCTGCCGCCCCTGCCGGCGACTGAGCGCGTTGTTAGGGTTCCGTACCCAAAGGGTAAAAGGGGACCCTGTTACTAACACTCCGCTGTCCGTCCGTCTGTCACCAGGCTGTATCACATGAACCGTGATACTTAGACAGTTCAAATTACAGATAATGCCTGTATTTCCGCTATAACAACAAATACTAAAAAACAGAATAAAATAAATATCTTAGGCTCCCATACAACAAACGTGTTTTTTTATCATTTTTATAGATAATGGTACGGAACCCTTCGTGCGCGAGTCCGACTCGCACCTGGCCAGTTTTTCATGTTACTTTCGTTTTTGTCACGGTAACATTATCTATACTAATATACTAATAATATTAGAAACTACTACTACTACTACTTATTATAAAGAGGTAAAATTTGTAAGTTTGTATGTAGGGGGTAATCTCCGGAACTTATGATTCAATTTCAAAAACTTTTTCACTGATAGTAAGTTACATTATTCCTGAGTGCTATAGGCTATAAATTATATTTATATCATACATATTAGCCGAGCTATCGCAATTTTTGTCTAGCAAGTCGGAAAGAAATACCTCCGAAAACAGAATTATTTGCATGCGCTGCCTAAACAGTTACAGTATATCGCAATTTTCCACGAAGTCGCGGGCAGAAGCTAGTCTACCTATATTACCATGTTTTTGCGCACCTTTATTAAAAATAAAACGTTACAATGGTTATTGTTGTGTTACAATAAGCAGAATATCTCGAAAGTTATATTCTTGTACACGTTTCGTATTCACACAAAAGCCAACTAATAGTCGACTTCGACTCCTACAAAATAGTTAGCTATGTGCTTATTTTATTCCTCCGTTTGCCCGTCGCGATATTCATTAAAATGTTAAGATTTAGATTTTTGTAACAAAGGAATTTATTATTAGGTAATATCAGAGAAGGGAAAACAACATAGGTAGGTCATAACATTAAAGAAATTCTAATTAGATTCATAAATAGAAATACATTATAATTACAAAAAGGTATGTACCGTAGTCCGTACTTTATGTTGCCTCACAGACTGCCCTTTGAATTAATCCAATGACTTCTCTCGCTCTGGGTGGAGCGGAAGGGAGTGTCAGACTCTTACTGACTAAAACCCACCCATGTTCCTTCCGTAGCCCTTTATGTACAGACGCCAGCACATCAAGCTATCCCTGTCAAATTTTCTCAATTAAAAATGAACCTTATGTCATTGCAATAAAGCTGAAATACTATCAAAGATATTTGACAGTTTGTGGTAACTTGATGTGCTGGCCTCTGTACCGGGGTAGCGGTAACCCTTTCGGACAATCCCGCTTACCCGGCAGGCTTGGCCCTGAGGGGCTCCTTCATGTGCTGCCATCTCTTTGAGGCGCGCGTGGAACATGTACGCGCCGTCCGGCACGGGCCTGGTGTTGATCGGACGGTGAGTCACCCATTACTCACCGTCCGGAGGCCCGCGCCTATGGTGGCCGGGAGTCGTCACGTGGCTCCCGACGCCCGGGGCGTCTCCCGCGGGGCCCTGATAAATAGAAACCGTCCACAATATTATATTATAGGTAGGTATCCTATGATGCCTCATGAAACGTGTTGATATTCGGTTAATTGTCAGGCCAGCGAACCTCTTCTCCAGTAATTCAGTATTCATAACGGATCCATTTACCCTTCTTATGCAATGCTGGACTGTTGAGTGTTGCTCAAGTAGACCCCTGTGCATAACCAATCACGTGCTACTGTGAAGTGCACCACAACCCATCCGATGCGCATAAAGTTTACCGGGTGCAAGTGCTAGGTTTCTGCTTGTAACGAGTTCAAGTCGATGACCAATTTTATCAATTAAATATTCTATGGTAGTTTGACATAGGTAGGTACCCGAAATTTTTCTTTAAAGCAGAAATGTGTAATTGGGAAGGAGAAAACGTCGGATCATCGTGCCAATCAGGCATATTTGTGAATTTTCCACCATGACAATTTTGGGACCTGTAACTTTTAGAAACAGAAAAATTGACACTTTTCGACATAATAATGTCGGACTTGTCGGATTGTCGCGACCACGGAGTAAATACAGTAATACTTTGTATTTACTCCGTGGACGCGACAATCCGACATTTTTCTGTTTAATAAAACTTTATAAGCGACTAGCACTTTGCCCGCGGCTTCGCTCCCGTGGTCTTTCCCGTGGGACCCGTTATTTTTCCCGGGATAAAAAGTAGCCTATGTTACTCCTAGAAAACTAAGCTTTCCAACGGTGAAAGAATTTTTAAAATCGGTCCAGTAGTTTTTGAGCCTATTCATTACAACCAAACAAACAAACAAAGTTTTCCTCTTTATAATATTAGTATAGACAAGTGACAATTCGTCGTGAAATACTTATCAAATCTGCTTTATTAAACAGAAAATTGTCGTGACATATTTGTAGAATGGTCCGACAATTCTGACAGGAGCGTTACCCTACGTCGCAAAATCATATACAAATGTTACCGACATTTTTGAGTGTGCTTTTTGACTTAGTACCCAATTTAGAACGTTTTTTAAACGTTTAATAAATCTCGACATACCTAGGTAGGTATGTCGAGATTTATTTAACGTTTTTACATGACATATACTACTGTCAAGAAAGTACCGGGAAAAGATCAATAATACACAAAATGTCTGTTATTCATCCAAATTTATTTTATCACCTTCAAAGTATGCTCCTTTAGAAACGATACACTTGCTCCAACGAATAATCCATTCATCAAAACATTTTTTAAACGCTGCTTCCGGAATTGAGTTCAGTTCTCGCCGCGAATTTTCCTTTTTCGGTTTCGGTTCAGTTGGAAGGCGCCACTCCGAAGCTTGTTGACTAGTTTGCATGTCAAACTCGTAAACCCACGTCTCGTCACCAGTAACAATGCGTTTCATGAATGTTGGGTCCGAACTGACTCGTTCTAGCATGTCCTCAGCGACTTTCATGCGATTGAGTTTTTGGAGAAAATTCAGCCGGTCGATTCTGTAAAAATCTCACCGTGAATACTTGCGTGGCGTGAGCTGTCAGTGTCATTCAACTGATGCTAGGGATTGACCAAGCATTAACATCACAATCAAAATCGAGATTTTAATGATATTTTTATGCTAATTTTAATAAGTAATTATTTTATTTTATTTCAAAGCTAGCTAGTACCTACTTTGGTACTTACTTACTTACAACATAATTAGTAATAAACTCAATTTCGTTTTTATTTCTTTTTTTCCTAGACTAGCCTTTGTATTTTAACTAAAGGCGCGAGCGGGTCACGCATGTTCGCCAGCATATCAAGTTACCCCAATCTGTCAATTTTCAAAGTGCACACTTCGCGCAAGCACGTTTTTCGGTTGACTAAACGTCTAGTCGTAGATATTTATTCGAGTTTACAGACAATAATTTGATTTTAAACCTTAAAACTTGTACAGTAAGGTTCAGAATCGATTGAGAGATTGGTCTGAATCCCGCGCGGCGTTCACTTCACCGCGCTGCCTGCAGGGAATTTTGGCAGAATCCCGTGCTCGTGAAGTGGTCACTTCACGCAAGCACGTTATGCGTTGTCATAGTTACTAATATGAATACCTATATCGTTGACGGGTGTACATCCGGTTGACAGGGTGTAAGTTACAAAACGGTGATTCTTTACAAATTGCTGCAATGTTCTAGCAATGTGAGGAATGTGTGTAAAACTTAAAGCAATGTGCTTTTAGATGTTTTTATGACTAAATCCAAACGTTTTTGTACAGTCAAATTTCTCCAAATGATTTTAAACCTTAAAAATTTTACCGGTAAGGCTCTAAATCGATTGAGAAAATTTGTCTCCTTGCAGTCATTAATATGATGTGACTGCAACTACAATTTACCAATAATTCGTCACGTGCGCATACCTACGTGGACACACCAAGAACATTGCGAAAATACAATACCAACGTCCAATAAGTACAAAATATATTTTATTGTTCCAACTACCTATTCGTTCTTCGGCTTTGGCTCATCGCCGCCCGCCTTTTGAAAGTGCGTGGAGCGATCACTTCGCGGAAACATCATTATTAAGATGCGGTACTTTGTGTATTTATTATATAACATTAGGTATAAATATGTGCGGCTTTTTGGGACATACCTTTAGTTACCTACCTATAAAGGCGATTTTAACACACTGCACACCGCGCGCCGACGGGTAACGCGGGGCAGCGCCCATATCGTTTGCTATGGCCGCCTCGCGCTACGAGACAGAGCGCGGTGCAGTGCGATATTCGCTTTACCTACTTCAGTAAACATTGCCAATAAGATGATGATAATACCTAATATTCATCATCATCAACATACCTACTGCCAAACTCGACCTAGCTCACGGCATCTCATTATCTCTATGTAGGTAACTCTCGGTCTCCGCGACGCGACTTACAGCGCAAGCGTACCTACTGAGAACTCGACTGTTAGGAGGTTGCCATGGCAATCACGCCACGGTGTTTGTTAGGGTCGTTGCCATGCCAATCACGGGAATACCGTGATTGGCATGCCAACGGCTCAAACAAACACCGTTGGCGTGATTTGTAGGCGCTGTCAGTCACGTGCTACTTTCTGTCAAGTGGGCCATGTCTATTCGTTCCTAAAAAGCCCGTCACAGACGTAGCTATAATATAGATTAATATGAATCATAGCAAGGCATATTACGACATATTTTCCATATAGATTTTCGAGTGACCGCACACGCAGCTATAATATATAATTCTATGACATCACAAAAATATCTCAATGTTAATCGAAAAAATTGTGTCAAAAAGTAATACAGTCTATAATATAGGTTGCTGTAGTCGAATTTAAGTTGTGAGTGTCGTATGTGTCTTATTATACTCTCCTGTCGCAGGTCTGCTGGTAGGAAATGATGTGTAATGATGATGTAAGTAGTTCCTTTGCGTTCTTCATCAATATGTATTTTACTTTATTATGTAGTCAGTGTGTAAGAATAGATAGATAAATAAATAAATAAAATTTATTCATTAGTATCACAATCAAAACAATTTGCTAATACATTTCTTCTACTGAGTCTGCTGCCTCCCAGGGTTCAGCTTCGCACTGCTGAGAACGAAGGGGCATCAGGTGTGTGTGCGCTGCACAGCGATCAACTGGAAAAATTGGTATGCATGTATTAATCATTTATTTATTACATTTTCAACTTGCAATTATTCACATAATATAAAAGTGACAGACTTTAGTGCCCAAATGGTTGGCAGAATTGCCGCATTGTATCGTGGTGCTGTAAAAATAGGCCAGCCTTGTGGCCACTTAAAGAGTCGACCAACTGTTTGGTGATGATTGTCTCAAAAAACCAAGGGGCATTAGGACCCCACAGCCCTAGTGTTCAATTTCAAGGCATTATGGTAATTCTGTCAGGCCTCTTCCTATTGCTGCGTGCCAAGCCGTTGAGCTCTAAAACAGCTGTCACCCCTGCGGTGACAAGAGCGCTACAAATGACGTCTTTAATGGCGGCGTGCCGTGCTATCCGGCCTGGGCTCTTACTGCAAGGTAGGCCCCTATGGAGTCCCTCGCCCACCATACTGGCGCCAATGTGTAGTCCCGTGATAAAAATAAATGATTATACCATGGTATGGTACCTGAAGCTGCTAATACCACTGTGGCTGGGACCTGGGATTTATTGGCCAATCTGCATCCGGGCAAGCATAGCACTTCAGGTCCAATCAGGTGCAGGCTAAAATCTTCCCTGTCAACTTTTCAGTGCTGTGGACAGAAGACAGAAACATTAAGCTAAATAATATTTGATTTATTTTTATATTACTCATTTTATTAAATTAAATCAGAACTATCGCTGTTCAGTTGCGGAATTCACTCCCGCCTGACGACATTAGAGACTGCCAAACAGTTGCAATTTATGTATTATGTTTTTTCTTTTTAAGCTTACAGACATCGTCTACATCTCCTTTATCGAGTTTCCTATTGTAGTTGTGCTGGAACAGATTTCTTTAGAAACAAGCATCACCTATAAAATTATGTATTTTCTGTTCCTTTCTTCTTGTCTGTTTTTATGTGTGTACATAAATGGTTAAACAAAATAAATTATTAAATTTTAACATTATCTAATACACACATCATCAAATTAATTTTTAAATACTGACAACATTATCATTTCTATTTCAAGTGAGCAGAGAAAATGTCTATTTTTGTTCTCCTACATAAATCACACAAATATTTACTTACAAGAATGAGATGTATAAGTTGAGTTTAGCTGCAACCTGACTTTTCTTTTCATAAAACTAGAGCACAATTTTCTAATATGACAGACACTTCTATTGAGGTATCTGAAAACAAAAATAAGTTAAATCAACAAAAGTTCAGGTAATCCCAATAATCAGCGGGTAATACCATTCTCCTGCCCTTATCCGAATTTATTTGGGGTCGGCGCAACATGTCTTCTTCTTCCATACTTCTCTATTAGTCGTCATCTCGATAGTCACTCCCTTTCTAGCCATATCATCTTTCACACAATCCATCCATCGTTTCTTTGGCCTCCCTCTACTTGTATAGCCATCCACATTCATACTCACAACTCTCCGGACAACATTTTCCTCATTCCTCCGCATAACATGCCCATACCATGACAACCGATTTCCACACAACTTTTCGGTCACCGGTGTCACTTTCAGACTTCCTCTTATATACTCATTACGTATTCTATCCATTCGCGTAACACCACACATCCCACATAACATTCTCATCTCAGCTGCATGCAATTGTCTTTCATGAATATTTATAGCTTTTTAAGTAGTTCATTAAATTATCAGTCTTACAAGACAGAAAACATAAAAAAAATGATAATAATGTTTCATAAATTTTTTGAAAACAATCATTTGTACTTACAAATAATTAATAATACACATGATGTAAAATAGGTACTGGTATCCAGCAGCATCCGGTTAGACTGAAAGCCCAGTAAGCCCACCCCAACAAACAGTTGGAAAAAGGCTTGGCAGATTGATTGAATTCTGATACACATCTGAAAAAACAAATGTTGTTTATCATATTTAAAGGGTGATACGAGGGGTGATCAATAATGTTTGACATTCATTTTAAAGGTTGCAGACAGCCTATTTAGGTTAATCAATAACATTAATAAAACGAGGTGGGTAACCCATACCCATTGAGCAATAAATTGAGGGCTGACACTGGGCAGTGTCCAAAGTATGTCTTTGTGACGGCAGGTAGTTGAATTTCAATCACACAACTCGAAGCATTTGTTTCAATTAAAACATTGGCAGGCACTTTACATTATTATCGTTTTCCTACCTCTTTTACCAGGCGGTCGTTTAGTTTGAGTTTATAGTGAAGCTAGCCACCCCATCACAAGACGAAGCAAGTCCTAATATGGAGAAGAAACTTTATGGACAGTCTTTTAAATCGAAACCTTATGTTACAGAGGTTAACTTGTTTGATAATTACTTCTTCTTCTTTTTCTTTTAGCACAACTTCCATTAATTACATCACACGCCATCTTTTCTTCAAAGTGATCAATCAATCCACAAAGTCTGAACCGGGCGGATATGCCGCGTATTCAAATACAGAATCTTATTACTTATTTAGCTAGCTCAATAAAACATACAATGCCAAAATTCTAACTGGTTAATTCTTTTATAAATAAACATGCCAATTAAAAAAAACAAAGACGTTTTTAGAATTAAACTTAAAATTGAAGTATAATTATTTTTCTAAACTCAATATTTATTAGTACTGGGTCACATTTCCGGTTGTTCAAGGAATTTACTCAAACAACAAGTTTTCATAACTAAATGTATGTGCAAAATATTCTTCTTATTTTATAGTTTGTCAATTATTTTCGTAACTAATTTAGCTCTCCTATTCAATAATAACATTGAAGTATTGACCTTTAAACACCGCGCCATTTTCTGTGACGCCAGATCACAATAAACAGAACTTCTAATGTCAAGTTTAGTGTGGGTTGTCTATGTTTTTCTTACCACAGAATACGCGGTCGAATAAACTAATATTGCGAAATCGTATTCGAGATAAATTTGCACGACTAAAACTGACATACGTATTATATTTCTTATTTTTTTAATAAAAATATCGTTCTATTCATGCAGAATAAAAACAATCTTAGAAATATTTGTTTGAATCATCATTCGATTATGAATTTGTTGGTTGAATTAGTATTGCAATTTTATTCTTGCTATCGTAAATAACTTGTTTATGCGACATTTTTAATTTGAAAAGCGGAGGCAATTAAATATTATTCAGTGCAAAACTTTCGAACACCATTATGACAAAGCTGTGGGACAGAGCGCAATGGATAGTTGTCAATGCCAATAACTAAGCTTAATTTTCTTATTATTTTGAGTACCGGTCGTTTTCGTGAGAATTGGCATAACATTTGATATTTTTTTCTTATTTTCTGCAACATTAATATCTAAAGCAAAACACAATATTATGTACTTAGATATATAAAAATATATGTATATAAATTAATTATAAATAATAAAAATACAAATATTATTATATAACTAGTAATATAAATTATAATTACAATCTGCACTTAGTTTTTTTTAATAAATGGCAATATTAAATTATTACAACGATTTAGTGAAACAAGTATTCATTATATATTAGGTTTTACCCGGTTAAAACCTAAAAATATGATATTTTAAAAGCTAATTACAGAATAAACAATTGAAAAATTAGCCTTTTTCGTGTAAAAGTAATTTTAGTCGATTATCTCAAATAATCGTTATTTCAAACGCGTACTGTGGTTGGAAAAAACATAGACAACTTAGAATATTGGCGGTTTTCGCGTAAGTTTTCGATTCAACTTTTCAGACTTATTTTGCACTTTGCAGTTTGCCGCCATGTTTAATAATTAAGCATGGCGGCAAACTATGATTATAAAAGAATTAACCAGATAAAATTTTGGCATTGTATGTTTTATTGAGCTAGCTAAATAAGTAATAAGATTCTGTATTTGAATACGCGGCATATCCGCCCGGTTCAGACTTTGTGGATTGATTGATCACTTTGAAGAAAAGATGGCGTGTGATGTAATTAATGGAAGTTGTGCTAAAAGAAAAAGAAGAAGAAGTAATTATCAAACAAGTTAACCTCTGTAACATAAGGTTTCGATTTAAAAGACTGTCCATAAAGTTTCTTCTCCATATTAGGACTTGCTTCGTCTTGTGATGGGGTGGCTAGCTTCACTATAAACTCAAACTAAACGACCGCCTGGTAAAAGAGGTAGGAAAACGATAATAATGTAAAGTGCCTGCCAATGTTTTAATTGAAACAAATGCTTCGAGTTGTGTGATTGAAATTCAACTACCTGCCGTCACAAAGACATACTTTGGACACTGCCCAGTGTCAGCCCTCAATTTATTGCTCAATGGGTATGGGTTACCCACCTCGTTTTATTAATGTTATTGATTAACCTAAATAGGCTGTCTGCAACCTTTAAAATGAATGTCAAACATTATTGATCACCCCTCGTATCACCCTTTAAATATGATAAACAACATTTGTTTTTTCAGATGTGTATCAGAATTCAATCAATCTGCCAAGCCTTTTTCCAACTGTTTGTTGGGGTGGGCTTACTGGGCTTTCAGTCTAACCGGATGCTGCTGGATACCAGTACCTATTTTACATCATGTGTATTATTAATTATTTGTAAGTACAAATGATTGTTTTCAAAAAATTTATGAAACATTATTATCATTTTTTTTATGTTTTCTGTCTTGTAAGACTGATAATTTAATGAACTACTTAAAAAGCTATAAATATTCATGAAAGACAATTGCATGCAGCTGAGATGAGAATGTTATGTGGGATGTGTGGTGTTACGCGAATGGATAGAATACGTAATGAGTATATAAGAGGAAGTCTGAAAGTGACACCGGTGACCGAAAAGTTGTGTGGAAATCGGTTGTCATGGTATGGGCATGTTATGCGGAGGAATGAGGAAAATGTTGTCCGGAGAGTTGTGAGTATGAATGTGGATGGCTATACAAGTAGAGGGAGGCCAAAGAAACGATGGATGGATTGTGTGAAAGATGATATGGCTAGAAAGGGAGTGACTATCGAGATGACGACTAATAGAGAAGTATGGAAGAAGAAGACATGTTGCGCCGACCCCAAATAAATTCGGATAAGGGCAGGAGAATGGTATTACCCGCTGATTATTGGGATTACCTGAACTTTTGTTGATTTAACTTATTTTTGTTTTCAGATACCTCAATAGAAGTGTCTGTCATATTAGAAAATTGTGCTCTAGTTTTATGAAAAGAAAAGTCAGGTTGCAGCTAAACTCAACTTATACATCTCATTCTTGTAAGTAAATATTTGTGTGATTTATGTAGGAGAACAAAAATAGACATTTTCTCTGCTCACTTGAAATAGAAATGATAATGTTGTCAGTATTTAAAAATTAATTTGATGATGTGTGTATTAGATAATGTTAAAATTTAATAATTTATTTTGTTTAACCATTTATGTACACACATAAAAACAGACAAGAAGAAAGGAACAGAAAATACATAATTTTATAGGTGATGCTTGTTTCTAAAGAAATCTGTTCCAGCACAACTACAATAGGAAACTCGATAAAGGAGATGTAGACGATGTCTGTAAGCTTAAAAAGAAAAAACATAATACATAAATTGCAACTGTTTGGCAGTCTCTAATGTCGTCAGGCGGGAGTGAATTCCGCAACTGAACAGCGATAGTTCTGATTTAATTTAATAAAATGAGTAATATAAAAATAAATCAAATATTATTTAGCTTAATGTTTCTGTCTTCTGTCCACAGCACTGAAAAGTTGACAGGGAAGATTTTAGCCTGCACCTGATTGGACCTGAAGTGCTATGCTTGCCCGGATGCAGATTGGCCAATAAATCCCAGGTCCCAGCCACAGTGGTATTAGCAGCTTCAGGTACCATACCATGGTATAATCATTTATTTTTATCACGGGACTACACATTGGCGCCAGTATGGTGGGCGAGGGACTCCATAGGGGCCTACCTTGCAGTAAGAGCCCAGGCCGGATAGCACGGCACGCCGCCATTAAAGACGTCATTTGTAGCGCTCTTGTCACCGCAGGGGTGACAGCTGTTTTAGAGCTCAACGGCTTGGCACGCAGCAATAGGAAGAGGCCTGACAGAATTACCATAATGCCTTGAAATTGAACACTAGGGCTGTGGGGTCCTAATGCCCCTTGGTTTTTTGAGACAATCATCACCAAACAGTTGGTCGACTCTTTAAGTGGCCACAAGGCTGGCCTATTTTTACAGCACCACGATACAATGCGGCAATTCTGCCAACCATTTGGGCACTAAAGTCTGTCACTTTTATATTATGTGAATAATTGCAAGTTGAAAATGTAATAAATAAATGATTAATACATGCATACCAATTTTTCCAGTTGATCGCTGTGCAGCGCACACACACCTGATGCCCCTTCGTTCTCAGCAGTGCGAAGCTGAACCCTGGGAGGCAGCAGACTCAGTAGAAGAAATGTATTAGCAAATTGTTTTGATTGTGATACTAATGAATAAATTTTATTTATTTATTTATCTATCTATTCTTACACACTGACTACATAATAAAGTAAAATACATATTGATGAAGAACGCAAAGGAACTACTTACATCATCATTACACATCATTTCCTACCAGCAGACCTGCGACAGGAGAGTATAATAAGACACATACGACACTCACAACTTAAATTCGACTACAGCAACCTATATTATAGACTGTATTACTTTTTGACACAATTTTTTCGATTAACATTGAGATATTTTTGTGATGTCATAGAATTATATATTATAGCTGCGTGTGCGGTCACTCGAAAATCTATATGGAAAATATGTCGTAATATGCCTTGCTATGATTCATATTAATCTATATTATAGCTACGTCTGTGACGGGCTTTTTAGGAACGAATAGACATGGCCCACTTGACAGAAAGTAGCACGTGACTGACAGCGCCTACAAATCACGCCAACGGTGTTTGTTTGAGCCGTTGGCATGCCAATCACGGTATTCCCGTGATTGGCATGGCAACGACCCTAACAAACACCGTGGCGTGATTGCCATGGCAACCTCCTAACAGTCGAGTTCTCAGTAGGTACGCTTGCGCTGTAAGTCGCGTCGCGGAGACCGAGAGTTACCTACATAGAGATAATGAGATGCCGTGAGCTAGGTCGAGTTTGGCAGTAGGTATGTTGATGATGATGAATATTAGGTATTATCATCATCTTATTGGCAATGTTTACTGAAGTAGGTAAAGCGAATATCGCACTGCACCGCGCTCTGTCTCGTAGCGCGAGGCGGCCATAGCAAACGATATGGGCGCTGCCCCGCGTTACCCGTCGGCGCGCGGTGTGCAGTGTGTTAAAATCGCCTTTATAGGTAGGTAACTAAAGGTATGTCCCAAAAAGCCGCACATATTTATACCTAATGTTATATAATAAATACACAAAGTACCGCATCTTAATAATGATGTTTCCGCGAAGTGATCGCTCCACGCACTTTCAAAAGGCGGGCGGCGATGAGCCAAAGCCGAAGAACGAATAGGTAGTTGGAACAATAAAATATATTTTGTACTTATTGGACGTTGGTATTGTATTTTCGCAATGTTCTTGGTGTGTCCACGTAGGTATGCGCACGTGACGAATTATTGGTAAATTGTAGTTGCAGTCACATCATATTAATGACTGCAAGGAGACAAATTTTCTCAATCGATTTAGAGCCTTACCGGTAAAATTTTTAAGGTTTAAAATCATTTGGAGAAATTTGACTGTACAAAAACGTTTGGATTTAGTCATAAAAACATCTAAAAGCACATTGCTTTAAGTTTTACACACATTCCTCACATTGCTAGAACATTGCAGCAATTTGTAAAGAATCACCGTTTTGTAACTTACACCCTGTCAACCGGATGTACACCCGTCAACGATATAGGTATTCATATTAGTAACTATGACAACGCATAACGTGCTTGCGTGAAGTGACCACTTCACGAGCACGGGATTCTGCCAAAATTCCCTGCAGGCAGCGCGGTGAAGTGAACGCCGCGCGGGATTCAGACCAATCTCTCAATCGATTCTGAACCTTACTGTACAAGTTTTAAGGTTTAAAATCAAATTATTGTCTGTAAACTCGAATAAATATCTACGACTAGACGTTTAGTCAACCGAAAAACGTGCTTGCGCGAAGTGTGCACTTTGAAAATTGACAGATTGGGGTAACTTGATATGCTGGCGAACATGCGTGACCCGCTCGCGCCTTTAGTTAAAATACAAAGGCTAGTCTAGGAAAAAAAGAAATAAAAACGAAATTGAGTTTATTACTAATTATGTTGTAAGTAAGTAAGTACCAAAGTAGGTACTAGCTAGCTTTGAAATAAAATAAAATAATTACTTATTAAAATTAGCATAAAAATATCATTAAAATCTCGATTTTGATTGTAAGTGGTACATCCCTAAAATCAAGTGGGATGACACTGACAGCCCACTCCACGCTCACTTCACCTAAGTTTTCACGGTGAGATGGTAACAGAATCGCACTGCTGATCTTTTGGGACTAGCCTTTCAGCAACATGTTTCATACCCAAATGATTAGTTAAAATGGTACGGATCGACTCGTGAGATACAGAAAGTTCGGCGGCTATCTCTCTCAGAGTTGAATGGGGATTTTCAGTCACTATTTTCTTCACTTTTGCGATGTTAACTTCAGTTGCAGACGTTGACGGCCTACCAGAGCGAGGCAAATCTTCCATCACATCTCGACCGCTTTTGAACGCTTTGAACCACTCATAAGCACGAGTTTTTGATAAAGTCGATTCACCGTAAGCCTTCTGTAACATTTTCAGTGACTCCGAACACGAAATTCCATTGGCGATGCAAAATTTAAGACAAACTCTTTGTTCGATATTTTTGTCCATTATGAAATTCGCAATACACACTATATATGATATTACTAAAACCAGCACTGTATTTAATATAAATAACAGATGCAACTCAAACTCCGCGCCAAAATGGAAAACAGTTGTGCCAATCTAACAACTACAAAAAAACCAAAAATTTGAATTTGGAACCATAAACAAATCATCCATTCCCGATACTTTTTTGACTGAATGTATGTCAAGATTTCACTTGTCGATTTTCGACATAATTGTCACTTTTATTACACAGTTTAAGCTTGGTTTCAGCGCGACAATTCTACAATTTTGTCATTTTTTGACATAAATATACACACAGATATAGATAGACATAGATAACGCAAGAGCAACTACTTCGCGTGCCTAGCTTACGTACAAAAATCACAAGTGGTCACTTTCGCGCTCAGTCTGCATCGGTATACAGCGCTAGTCGGACGTCAGTCAAAAATATAAAAAATGGTTAATTGTGCTGTTATAAATTGTAAAAACTGTACAAATGCGAGGAGAAAAAATAAAGTAAACATTTCCTTCCATCGGTAAGTCATTTTGTGATTCATATTATGCGTAATTAATTTAAAAAAACAATTATTTTCAATCTAATACCCTCAGTAATACCTGGTAATACCAAATATGAAAAAAACAAAACATTCGAATTACAGTCTTTTACATGGAGCGGTTGACGAGATGGGAAACAAAGATTGGTTCCCAACAATTACAAGAAATAATTAGGGAAATATTAACAATTTTATAAAAAATAAATATTCCTAACTGCCTTATAAGGAGATCGGGAATTTTATTGTCCTATCTCTCGTTTATCTCATTCCTAAACAATGCACTTGCATTTTGCGCCTTGTTCGAAAGAAATAGGAGTCAATATCATGTGTACACAATCGGAAACAATTCGGGCGGTCGGCGGCGGTCGGCCGTCAGTCAAAAGTCCGTCAGTCGTCTTTATATATTGGTGGTGACTGCACGTGTTCTCTCTGTATGGAGTTATATAGAGCTGCTATTACACACCCTTCTTGGTTTTGTTTCCAAAGGTGAATTTAATTTCAACTTTAATTATCTTATTCAAATTTAAATAGTTAATTTTGTAAAATAGGTAAATAACTAAATAAACTAACACTTTTTACTTTTTTTAAATATTACAAAATTAAAAATACCAACGTTAAATAAATATTAAGTACTAGAAAAAACATTTTAAAATCAGATTTATAGCTCGATAGATTTTATAGCTCGCTATTTACTTACATGGAATTATTGAATCAAATTTCGTTACCATTAAATCAATATTTATCCCTTTTAGCACAAAACACATAATTCTACTAAATTATGCATGAAGAAAATGCACTTAGCTACTCTATACTCGGTTAAATTTTAGTCGTTTTAATCCCCTTAAGGGGTCATTGTACACATTATAACGAGCAACTTTTACTATGGGACCGAACCTGAAATCGCAAAAAAATAATCAGATTTTCAGTACATTTATGTTATCCTAACTCGTCAAAATGTACTGCACAGCTGATTTTTTTTTCGCGATTTCAGGTTCGTTCCCATAGTAAAAGTTGCTCGTTATAATGTGTACAATGACCCCTTAAGGGGATTAAAACGACTAAAATTTAACCGAGTATACATATCGTCTTCCGACGCTCGGGGAATACGACTGTTGCCGAACAGTGGCGAAGATTTCTATGCGCATTATCACTTTGGGAGACCTGTACTGCTGGCTGGGTGCAAGGCGGGGGTGGAGCGAGAGGGATGCCGTACGCGGCGGCGTCTTTGAATCGATTTGATTTTCCCATCACTAAATAGTGCTTGTGACGTCATAATAGGTAGTCAAAAAATGGCACGCTTGGTTTTCATACAGATCGTGATACTTGCGTTATCTATGTCTATCTATATCTGTGAATATACATTTATGTTGAATTGTCAGCTTTAGTCAAGCAGCGTGAGTATGTTACGACGAGAAGGGGACACAAAGTAATAACAACTGTCGCGCGGCGATTAAGTGCAATTTAGCTTGCACGTGGGGGGGGGCGGTTATTTTGTAGGCTATTACAAAAGCCGCCAAGATCAAAGGAGTGAAACTTCTCTACGTCAGTACTATTATATATTCTGTGACCTAGTTTAGAGTAATGTTTACGTTTAAAAAATCGGGTTATTGTAAACTCGCCATAATGAAAATTTGCCACAAGAAAAAATTATAGTTTTTTTTTTTTTTTTGATCATGGCATCTCGCAGTTCAACCAAAGGGTTGTCTACTGCTTAACCGGGCTTGCCTGTGGCTGCCACAAAAGAATTGTAGCCTCCAGCCAGGGCTTAATAAAAACTAAAGCTAACTTACAAAACTAAGCGACTACACGCTAAGGGCACCCCCTGCGGGGTTCGGACCTCGGCTTAGGGCGTCGCTGGGGGGGGACAGCAAGGGACAGCTGGATCGGGGGTTTTTAAAACTACTGGCTCAGCGGCAACGCGGGCTGGCTCGAGCAAGGGTCGGGAGGGTGAGAGTGGACAGGGTCGTCGCGACGGGCCTCGACGGCGAGGACGGAACGACGGAAATTTGTATCTGTATGTTACTCTAATAGTGCTAGTAGCCGGGCTGCTCTCCTGGAGGAGAGTGGTGGCATCGTCAGGGGCAACGAGGGTATGCCGTGGACGGCGAACCTTACTGATGCGGGACGGGGTGTATCGGGAGGCGGCCGCAATCAGGGGATTGCGGTGCTTTATGGCAGTGTCAAAGAAACGCTTCGAGAGGCGTTTCATGAACTGCTGAACTGTGGGGAGTTTAAAATCTACATGAAGGTCCATGTTACGGACGTAAAAGGGAGCTCCTGAGACCTTACGGAGGAACCGGTTTTGAAGTGTCTGCATTCGATGCAGATACTTGGGTTTGGCGTGCGCGAAGACGACGCAAGCGTAAGTCATGATGGGGCGGATTACAGCCTTATAGAGACGCAGTTTGCACCGGAGTGACAATTTGCTGCGTTCTGTAAGCATGAATTGGAGCCTACCGAGAGCGAAAGCGGCCCGCGAACGGACCTGCTTTATGTGCTCTGCGAAACTGAGGTGCTGGTCGAGAGTGACACCCAGGTACTTGGCATGCTTCGCCCAAGGGATCGGCTTGCCGTACATGGTGATCGGATTAGGGGGGTTGGGGAGGGCCCTACGAATTCTCCTAAAGAGAACAGCCTGGCTTTTATCGGGGTTGACCTCGATTCTCCATTTCCGGAACCAAGCGCCGAGGACGTTGGCCGCGGTCTGGAGAGTCTGAGCTATAGCTGGCGGACTGGTCCCTGTGTAGTAAATGGCCGTGTCATCGGCGAATAACGCCAATTGGGCCTTTTTACTCTTGGGGATGTCGCTAGTGAACAGGGTAAAGATTAGGGGGGAGAGAACGGAGCCCTGGGGGACTCCGGCGCGAATCGGGTGGGGGGCGGAGAGAGCGCCCTCGATGCGGTAGCGGAAGGTGCGGTTCGACAAAAAGTCCCGTAAGATGAGCACGAGACGGTCGGGCACGCCGAGTTGGTATAGCTTATATATTAAGCCATTGTGCCAGACTTTGTCGAAAGCCTTCGCTATGTCGAAGAACAGGGCGCCAGTCATAGCGCCACGCTGGAAGCCGGCACTGATGTGCTCGACTATGCGGTGCGCTTGCTGGACGCACGAGTGTTGGGTACGGAACCCGAACTGCTCGTCCGGGATCAGGCTCTTCGCCTCGGCATAGTCCTTGAGACGCTTATAAATAAGCCTCTCGTAGATTTTGCCGAGCACGTTGAGCAGACTGATGGGGCGATAGCTGGTGGGGTCTGATTTGGGTTTGCCGGGTTTGGGGATACCTATAACAGAGGCCTCTTTCCAGGCTTGTGGGAACATGTTATTACTCATGGCGCCATTGAAGATGGCGGTCATGAGCATGATCAGTTGGGCGGGGAAGAGTTTGAATACCCTATTGGTAATTCCATCTGAGCCGGGGGCTTTACGAGCCTGAAGACCCTTGATGATGTCTTGCACCTCGTCAGGGGTGACGGGGGGCAGAGGATCATCTGGATCTTCGACGGGTGGGAGAGAGGCTCTACGTTCGACTTCGGCGTCGACTTTGGCGAGGTGCTTTGGGTCGACCGGAAGGGAACTGGGGGAGCATTGGGACTCGAGACTGTCGGCTAGGAGCTCGGCTTTTTCAGAGCTATCGAAAGCGATGCTCTTGTCAGGACGGATGAGTGGAGGGGTGGAAGATTCTTCGGGAGCGCGAAGCTTCCTCTGAAGGTTCCAGAAGGCATGGTGATTGGGCTCAAGTTCGCCGAGTAACTTGTCCCAGTTGTCCGAACGAGCTTCCGCAATGCGTTTCTTTACAGCACGCTGTAAATTGCGCATGTGGGCTTTGTTCGCATCGCAGGGGAAGGAGTCGTAGGCACGGATGGCTGCGTTCTTCTCGGTTATCAGCTCACGTACGTCAGCGGGTAGTTTCCAGCGGTGGTCTTCCACCACCGGGACTTCCCGTGAGCAATCCGTCAAAACGGATTGCACGTGTTCTGTAAACGAGGCGATCGCGCCGGTAGTGTCATCGACAGAGACAATGAGGTCAGGAATGGATTCCAGCTGAGGTGACAGAGTGTCGGATTTAAGCTTTTCGCTTACTTTCCTCCAGTCGGTCACCAACTGGGTGCGGGGCGGGTGGTCAGGGTCAAGCGGACCCCCCGTGTAGGGGGTGAGGTGCATGACGACGGGACGGTGGTCAGAGTTAAGCTCTTGTAGCGCCTCTAAAGATTGCAAACGAAGGTTCACATTCTTGAGGAGCGCTATGTCGAGGACATCGGGAGTTTGGTTAGGGTCACCGGGATAGTGGGTGGGAGTCATCGGAGCGATGACGTCAAAGTTAAGGGAGGCCCCTAAGTTGAACAGTAATCTGCCTCTGGTAGAGGTGAGATTACTGTTCCAGGCGGGATGTTTGGCATTGAGGTCGCCCGCCAGGATGACGGAGTCGCTCAAGCCGAAGAGGAGTGAGAGGTCGGCGGCGATGGATAGATGATCCTCGCTACCGTTGGTCGGTGGGAAATAGCCGGAGATGATGGTGATCGGTTGATGACCGGTCATGGCGAGCCGACAGAGAGAGATCTCCAAGTGAGAGAGGAGAGGGGGGGGATCTAGCGGGATGCAATGGAGAGTCCTTCTGAAATAGATGAGGGTTCCGCCCTTGTGACAGCGTGACCGATCATTGCGAACTATGCGATAGTTGGCGATGTTCGGGTTGCGTATATGGGGCTTCAGAAAGGTCTCCTGAACTAATAGGACGTCAAGCTGATGGTCGCGGAGGAAGGCGGCGATCTCATCGCGTTGACTTTTAACGCCGTTAGCGTTAAAGAAACCTAGCTTGAGGGACCGGGGCTTTGTACATCTAGCACCTTTTGTAATATCCATAATTGATATTTAAAAGGTGAGGTTGGAGATGGCGCGCAGTACCCCGGGGTAGCTGTGGTATGCCATGAGGATTTTGATAGGGTCGCCCTTGGCGGCGTAGACCTGATCGGCCATCGCGATTGCCTCCGGGGTTTCGAACACTTGGTTCATAACCGCGAGGGTGTGGACGAGGATCTCCGTCGTGGTGGGCTTGATACCTGCTGGGGAGAGGGAAGGGACCTTTTTCGGAGCTGCCGAGGCAGGCTTCAAGGGGGCGGCGGGTGGAGTTGCCAAAAGGGCCACGGGGGAGGGGGTTAGCCCAGGGTTAACGGTAACCTTAGGCGCGGGGTTGGTAGCAGGGGGCTGAGAGACGGGGGCCGCGGTGACTGGAGCGTCGCTGCGGAATAAGTTGGCCCAGGGCATGGGTCGTTGGGGGCTGAGTCGCACTGGCAACTGCGCTGAGGGTACCTTGATGGTAGCCGAGGGGCTTTCCCTCTTCTGGCGATCGCTAGCGCGCTTCGCCAGTTTGGGGGAGGAAGCCTTGGGGGCTTTAGGGCAGCCACGGTAGTTGGCTGGGTGGCCAGATTGACCACACAGTACGCAGCTCGGGGGTTCGGTGCATAAAGCCCGATCCTTGGGGCGGGGACAGTCCGCTGTGCCATGGTCACCCAGACACTTGACGCACCTGGGGGTGGCGAAGCAGTTAGACTGCGCGTGACCATATAATTGGCAGCGATGGCACTGGCCAATTATATTAGTGCGGCGGGGTTTCTCAATAGAGATCCCCGATAGTGAACAGACCGACTTGATCTTGAAGATCGGGTGGTGCCCTTCTACAGGGTCACACACCACGAGGACCATGTCGTAGGCATGTCCGTGACGCGCCTTGTGAAGGCGGTGCACCGCTGAAACTGAGATGCCTTGGGCAGAGAGGTCATCTTTGATGTCCTCCGTAGGGATCTCCTTCGGGACTCGGCGGATGACTACGCGAGTCGGTGTCTCTTCCGGGAGAGAGTAGGTGTGGAACGAGTAGTTCCTCGTTCGCAGCATAGCGGTGAGCTCCCTGTAGTCCGCGGACGAGGGAACGGACACCTTGATGCCCTGTTGGGTTGATGTGGCGCTGGTGTACTGGATCTTACGATCCACGCACATCTTGGACACTTCGGTCCATTTGGCCTTGTCTTGGATAAAGACCGGAGGCGGGGGCTTTTGCTTCTTTCCAGAAGCGGAAGCGGGTTTCGCCTTACTGCCGCAGGGGCGGGGAGCCTGAGAAGGGGCAGGGGTGGGGGAGGAAGAGGCCGCTACGGCCTTTTTGGCCTTGCTGGCCTGGGATGAAGACCCTTTCTTCCTCTTCCCTCCTTTTCCGACGACCTCGTAGTCGTCTTCCGAGGATGAGGAAGAGGCAGAGAGGGGGCCATCGTCGTCCGAGATCGGAGCGGACGTGTCCATGCTCTCCGGTAGAGCTTGGACTGGGGTGGTGGGGGCAGCCTTTGTCATTACCGGGACAATAGAGCCCAGTGCAGCTGCGGACGGAACAATAGAAGTGGCCGAGACAATGGGTCTCGCACTAATTGGGTTCGCGGAAGCGGGCTCAATTGTCGGTAATGACAATGGAGCCGGAATTCCGGCAAGCGGGTTTGAGCAAGCCGCTTGAATAAGGCCTTGATCGGCCGGCGGGGGCGAGAGCGGGCTGTCGAGCGCGTCGGTGAAGTCGGCGACTGCCGACGATGACGCGGTGGGACTGACACGCAAAGCACGGGCGGAATGCTGGGCCACGAATTTCGGGTCCGGGAGCAATTCCGTAAGAAAATATTTGACCCATCTCGGGTCGTAGTCCGACATTGTCGGTAGGGAAAAATTTAAAACCTAAATGCGAAAACACATGGCATTCGCACCTAACGGCCCTAGAACCTAATTCCCCGGGTGGATAGGCCCGGGGATGTGTAGCCTCCCTGTCGGGCGCAGACAGGGAGGTGAGTACCTATGGTGAGCCCTAAGCTTGTAAACCGTTCGCCAATCTTATTGTGCGAACGGGCCCTGACCGGGTCTAGTGCGAAGGGGTAGACACTCCCAACCGACACTAGGTGTGTTGCTGTGGACGAAGTCAGAAACTAGAGTTGACTAGGAGATCCCCCAAGGCCAAACTTCTAGCTCTCGGCTCCAATTGACTGCCTCACCCTGAAGGGGATCGGCGGGTGTGATTGGGTCAACACCCCACTCGGCTTCGTTGACACCGTGAGGTTTCAACCGAGGACCACGAAACTGTGGTTTTACCCAGAGGGGGCCAAGACCGACGATAACGTTTTGACACAATTTCTGTTAAGAAATAGCGACTGTAACTACCTCCTTGAAAAAGGCAGTAGTATACAGGAAACACTTGTAGTCGATGACTACGAAACTGGCGTCGACAGGAACGTCGACCGGAACACACTAGCGGCGAGACAGGGTGCGGCAAGCAGGTAGCGGAGAGCAGGTAGCGCGCGGCACGTCCGTCCGGGGCGAGTGTCGGGCAGCGAGTGAGTCAAAAAAAATTATAGTAAACTCTCCACAGTCTTATCTGTCTCACGAAAACTTGCCACAGTTTTAAAAGTACCGATAGCAAACGAAGTAGTAGTGTTTTATGGCCATGGCCACATGGCCCATGGATCATGTTTTTTGATACAGTTTTGTTCTTTTTCTTTATTCGGAAACTACAATACTTTTACTAAACAATAATGTTGAACGAATATCGTTTTACTGTCGGTACATCCAAAACAAGTTTGACCTACCTGTGACGAGTTTACTATAGGTACCTGTTGTGAATTATCTTGTAGTGAGAACAGGGAAGTCCTGAATGACTGATAGGTATAGGTATCAAGGCACAGCTTAAACTGTGCTGGTCCCACAGACATGACAATATTGTGGGGGGTAGGTATGTTCTTTGTGAAAAGTAGGTATAAGAAAGGGTTTTCAAAACTCCACGCTTAAGAGCGTGAAATTAATCAAACAAATGACTCTCGAAATTAAGTTACGGACCCGAACGAAAATGTCAGTTAGTTTAGCGCGACCGGGCGATGCGACGTGATGGGTAGGGGCCGTTATAGGTACTAAGTGGCGGGCGGAAGCTAGTACCTTTACTTCATACGAAAATACACTTCTGCCAATATCACTGGGGAATATACCTACGCGCGAAGATAAAAAATGTAACCATTGTAGGTCCTGTACCTAAGTAGTCGTCATAACTCGACTTTGTGTTATTTCAATAAGCTACAATCAACAGCAGTGAACCTACATCTAATTTGTACCGTTTTTTGACATCCGTGAGGCTACCACCGAACTGACATCTGTTGAATAATCCAATCAGGAGGTCACATTACATAGGTACCTACTGGCCGTGCGTGCTAAGGAGCTGGGCTCGGTGACGTCAGCCGCGTGCTTGTACTGCTGTACATTCCGGCACAGTGCGGTACAGTACGGCCGCCATCGGGCGAGTGGACACGAGGCGGGCGGACAGTTTGCAGTCCACGCGTGTCTCAACTTATCGCACACGTACCTAGTACTTATTTATGTATCAAGACAGATTTCAACAGCTATGAGCTGACTATTATAACACCATGTCGACTACAATATTACGAACGAGGGTCGAGTCCTCGAGTCACATTCATCGTCAGCTGTGTTGGTTGCGTACCTGTACCTACCTGCACTGCACATGCCTATATAGTTCTGAACTGTGTAATCTAGTGAGGATTTATAAAATAATTATGATCTAAAATCGTAATTGAGATGGGCAGACGTGGACATACCTTCGGTTGTAGGTTCTCGCTGTTTCTGAGAATATCCTTTCCCACAGAACACTCATTGTCGTTGCACAAACTGGGTATCGGAGGAAGAAACATCACGATTAGCACTCGCGAGGTAGTTAGCCTTAAGATACTTGTAATATTAGATACGTGTAATATCGTCACGAGTATTAATACTTCTCACACTCTCTGACAACACATTGTTGTGCCTGTCGCGGTAAGTGCGCACAGCGCGAGCGCGAGCGGCCGAGCGCGTGCGTTACGACGCATGGATCGCGGGGGACTGATTCTGAAGAAGTGAAGAGACGGGGCAGGGTGCGCGACGGCGCCGGCGCCGCCCGCTTCACGTAGGTACGTAATAACAAGGAGTCAGTCTTTGATTCAAGTATATAATCAAAGGAGTCGGTACCTATTTAATATATGGGTCGAGTAATTTAGATTCGTTCAAAACACTATCACAAACCGAGTTCTAACATTGTAGTCCGAGCCTAAACCTTACTGACAATTTAAACTCGGGTTTGACGACCGTTTTTGTAAAGTATCTATTCGAAATTGAACGAAGTCGAAATACAGCTCGAAATTAAAAAAGGGTTCGATGGTTTAAACCTGGGTCTAAAGATAAAATCTTGTTTTGTAATAAGGACGTTCGCGCCAAACATTGTTTTGTGTCAGAACGAAGCGAAACGCAAACATCACTAGCGACTTCTGATGCTGTGGAAAAGTAACTGAATATGAAGAAAGTGTGGGAGGGAGAGATTCCGAGAAGGGTAGGTAGGCATTGAAGAGAAAATTGTCTGTTTGTTTGTACACGCTAATCTTCGCAACTACTGGACGGATTGGAATGTTTTTTTTTGTTGTATAGGTATTAAGTTAGTTTGGGCAACATTATAGGCTATAATTTATCTTGGAAACTTGAACACTGATGCAGAACCGCAACAGACCAGCTAAACTATAAGAGATACAATAATGGTACCAAAGCAAAAATTGTTTCATCGGAGACGTTCACGGATAGACAATTGCGCTTCAGTGCCAAGCGTGGGTCGGGTACCTATCTACGCATCGAGTTCTAGGTCTCTAGAGACAAGTGGGGAATATAATAATGCGGTTACCAAAATGAAAACGCTGACAAATGGACTGTATGTTTTGGTGGTTGTTGGAATGAAATAAAACTAAAGCTCAGTGTCCACACCGCCAGCTAGCGGGCGGGCGGGCTAGGCGGGCGAACATCGTTTCACCTCTTTACGTACTTCGGTTCACACCGCGAGCTACCGACTAACCTAACGAGCTAAGCTAACGAAATATCCGACGATTCCAGCGAAGCTACTCGTTCACCTCGTTGGCGCGCCCGCGCTTCGCTAGCTTAGCTCGCCCGCCAGCCGGCTCGCCCGGTTCGTTCTCTCGATAAAGCGCAGGCCACACCGCCAGCTAGCGGTCGCAGTCGTCGACCGAAGTCGCAGGCAGAAGCTAGTATTATAATAATTTAATGATAATTGTTATTCGTTTTAATGTCATTATTACTAACATGTTAGTAAAATATTATGGAATTTGGACATGTGAGATATACAGGGTGTAATTGAATTTGGACATGTGAGATATACAGGGTGTAATTGAATTCATGGGCATTTGTTTAAGGGGTCATTGTACTCATCATTATGAACAACTTTCAATATGGGAACAAATCTGAAATCGCGAAAAAAAAATCAGTTGTTCCCTACATTTTGACGAGTTATGAGAGCATAATGTATGGAACAGCTGAATTTTTTTTAACGATTTCAGTTTTGTTGTCATAGTGAAAGTTGTTCATAATGATGAGTACAATGACCCCTTAAACAAATGCCCATGAATTCAATTTCACCCTGTGTTATTGCATTAATATAAAACTGCAGTATTAATATACTTAGAATTTCACCCTGTATTATTCCATTAATATAAAACTGCAGTATTAATATACTTACAATTTCACCCTGTATTATATCATTAATATAAAACTGCAGTATTAATATACTTACAATTTCACCCTGTATTATTGCATTAATACAAAACTGCAGTATTAATATACTTACAATTTCACCCTGTATTATTGCATTAATATAAAACTGCAGTATTAATATACTTACATTAAAATATAGTCTCTCTTCAAAGGTAAGTAAGTACTTACGCATTTCTCCGAAACTCATAATCGGATTGAAAAATCGGTTGGTTCGGTGTGGTTTACAGTAAAGTGGACAAGCAAGTCGATGTAGCACAAACGTGGCGATCTAAATGTTTTTGTTACTTCACGTCGTTATATTATTGTCCTCAAATCCATCCTCAACCTCATTTGTATCATTCTCAATAGCTAGTCAAGATCTCTCTTGGATAGGTACAGTTATTTGCCTGTGTCTGATATCAGTCCCATTTTCTCGAGCAATTGATTTCATTTTTTGGGCTAATGGTACTTCTTTGTCAGAACTTGTTTTGGGAATATCTGAGACGGTACGACAATAGGAAACAACTTCTGTCTTTTAAAATCTAGAACATAATCTCATTATCTGTCGAGAAACTCTCCTACGTCTAAACTAAATTTAAATAACTTATAAAATAGTGTAATAGTAAGTACCTACAATAAAATAATTAAATAAAACATAATTAAGTATGTTTTCTGTTTGGGAAATGATAAGAACAATCAACACACTCTCATTGCTGGTGAAATCCGCTTGCCTATTCGTAAAGCAGTATCACTTTTTTCTTTATGTTTTTTTTTTGGAAACAAATGAAAACTTATTCTCTCGTCTTTGTAAGTACTACATTGAGAATTTTATTATTAGAAACAAGTGTCTGTATGTAATCGTGATCCATCTGACTATGTGTAAACTTAACTCACCAACTCAAATTCAAAGAAAAGTGTCGCTCGTGACCACTTCTAAATTTCGCCGCTAGAGACGCGCAGATAATCTTTAATGCTCTAAAGTGGGTGATAGACGTGCGAACTTTAAGTACGCGGTTTTTAAGATCGCGGACTTACTCGGCTCGACGTCGGTGACACACGAGAAGCTGGATCACAGTGTAATACCATATCATCAACGGAAGAAGCTTTGTGTTATTTAGGAATTGTATCTTTATCCCTCCTCGTGCATCTGCATGAACTGACGAAAAAATATTGGCGGCTCACGGAGACTCGCGAGACGAGCTACGAGTAAGATTTCAAACCAGTTGGATCGCTAGCGAACTTGCGCGGCACTTATAAAGTACGCGTTTTTAAGGTGACTCGCACGTAATAAGATACAAATGCTAAATAAAACAAAGCTTCTTCCGTCGATGACATGATAATACAGTGTGAGCCAGCTTCTCGTGTGTCACCGATGTCCAGCCGAGTAAGTTCGCGATCTTTAAAACGTAATAAGATATAATTGCTAAATAACACAAAGCTTCTTCCGTCGATGACATGATAATACAGTGTGAGCCAGCTTCTCGTGTGTCACCGATGTCGAGCCGAATAAGTTCGCGATCTTTAAAACGTAATAAGATATAATTGCTAAATAACACAAAGCTTCTTCCGTCGATGACATGATAATACAGTGTGAGCCAGCTTCTCGTGTGTCACCGATGTCGAGCCGAGTAAGTTCGCGATCTTTAAAACCGCGTACTTAAAGTTCGCACGTCTCTCACCCACTTAAGGCCTAAGTATTTATAAAACTTGGGCCAAGAAGATGCAGCCTCCTTTAGCTTAAAACGCACTAGGTATGGTATTCTATACATAGTAAGACACTATCTTTATTCAAGCTCCTAAGACCACGTGATTGACTTGACAGTTATGTCAGAAAAACATCCATGCAATGCAGTATTCAAAAGAACCGGAAACATGGAATTAGTAAGTATGTCCTAAATTATATTTTTTTGGCTGAATTATAATTTGTGGAAAAGGTATGATTTGGATTACTTATATTCACAACAGTTGAGTTAAAACTAGGATTTACTTATTTGAATCTCCCTTACAGCTATCAATACAGGTGTTCCTAATGCGATAGTGCGGTCTTGAAATTAACTTAAAGCTACTTACAATTTAAAACTATGAAAACATAATAATTATTTAAAATAATAAAACAACAACATTTGGCCTACTCTAATCTACACTAGGTACTTATGACATAAAATAAACAACAGTATTTTTGCGAATTCACTCCAACGCCATGTAAATACATCGATCTTCAGGTGGATAACCCAACTTCGTCGTCCGAAATGTTCGACACGCGCATGTTACACGAGCAACGAGCACGAGCCGCGACACCGCTGCACCGCTTACTGCTTGCTGGAAGATCCAGGGCTCAAGTAGTGTCCCGGCAGCCGCGGTAGGCACTGCGGCCGGGCGGCCCATCTGTGGGCCCATCGATAGCGCGCCGCGGGTTCTGTCACCGCAGTGACAAGTGTCAGTTCGCGCTCGAAACTGCACAAGTGACACAACACACATACCATCCAACTAGAAATAATATTTACATTAAAAATTGAATAGAAATAATATTTTGTAGTCGTCGACAAGTTTAGCTTAGATACTACTAAGGGTATCTAGGGATCGTGTGATCTGTCCAATGATGGCATTGTGTCGCGCCCTTCGCAAGGGGCCTGCACAGTGCACACCGTAATGACGGAAGACCATCGCAGCTGATATTGAAGCCTGTTGCTCTGGACGTGTCTGGAGCGCTGCGCGGGCGTGCGGCGTCAGATCGTGTCGCGACTCGAGGAGTGCCGGGGCTCGCCGCTGTGGACACTTTATTATTAAAAGGTCTGCATGAGTCATACAGACGGCTCGATAAGACATGAATGTTATTAACTGCAGATGAATGACGGAAATTACAATATTTTTCAGATAACTATGTAGACCTCTTTTGAAACGTAGTTGAGCGCGGCGCGCGCCCGCGTCGCACCAAGCAGTAGGGTGAGGCGCGCAGTGCGGGCCAGCTGCCTCCATCCTCATCCATCCTTCCACATGTAAGTCATTTCATATTGTTGTTGGGATCAAGTGTCTTAACATCTAGCTTAAGGTTTAGATGCTCTACGTCTTATATTGATTGCTATTGAATACGCACCTGAAATAAACGACAAGTACTAAAATATAATTAACTCAAGACACCCAATAAACTTACAGTGGTTTCTAGACATTGTTTATACCTTCAGGCTCCATACATTTTCGGGCCTTTTCTGAATGTACGACAGATAGTACGAGTGGTTAGTGATAGTCAGTTGGAGCAATAGTTATGATGGCACGAAAGGCTCCACCCTGTGTGCCGTACTAGGCTGACCCCACATGAGGTTGATTTCCTTTGGTACCAAATCACAGTTGTTGAAAGTCACTCGTACAACCTGCTCTGGTGTAGCCGGGGCCGGGCTAGCACCCTCGGGCGCAGTTGAATGACTTGCCGAAGGTCGGCAGGTCGGCACGGTGTGCGATGTCTGCGGATGAGCTGAAGTTATTGTTTGTAGACTTGTAGTGAGCATGCCAGCGAGGCGCAGCAGAGAATGAACGTGTAATCGAGTGAAGCAAATCACCTAGCGCATATCGGCGTACCTCTGGAGCGCGTCAATGTATTAAAAGATCTTGGACCGTCTTGACACGTGAATATGACGTTCGTGAGCACACAATCAGTATCTGGGGCACGCGGCCTTCCGATCACTTGGGTTTGTTACGAATTCATTCAGTCATTAGTACTTACCCGTTTGTTGCGGGAATGTGCGCGTCACCACGTTGCGGCTGAGACGTGAGCGCGCGCTGTTGACGCACTAGCACCACTACTTATTGCTCATGAAGGAGATCGATGGCGCGACCTTATTGCTCGGTGCGCTCCCCCAAGCCGGGCGATCACTCTGCTGAACGCCCTGACTGCTCGGCAGCCGGATGTTGACATATGTATGTTACTAAACTAGCTTTTGCCCTTGACTCCGTCCGCGTGGAGTTTGGTTATTTCGCTATATCGGAATAAAGAAAAGTGTTTTTAAGATCAAATTGTACAAACACTACATTGTATACTAATCTATTAGTTATTAAAATCACCCAACTGTTGGGTGAGCTTGCACACATACAATCGCCCCCACCCACCAACAGATGTGTAACGTTCTTCAGTTGGTCATCTTGGCTGCCTGATGATTTTCTACTATGACGACATCCGCCGTACGAATGGGGTTTTCATGCAAAAAATTGCATTTGAGTTTTTTTTGGTATTTTACTTTTACATATTATGTGAATTATATTATTATTATATGTGACATTTGTCGGGAGCCTGGGGTCCCGGACTTTTCATACGCCTTCGAGAGGCCGAAACACAGAGGCCCCTTTTAGAGCAACGACTATCCCTGTATGCAGTATGCAAGTGCACCCAACCCCCGGTTGGTACAGGACTATTGCAGAACATAGAAACAAAACCTTTTGTGCTATGGGGGGGTACCCAAACCCATAGCACAAAAGGTTTTGTTTAGACATAGTGCTTCCATGAGTATAAGGTATTACACTCACTATGTCTCCTGTCTTACCAATCTATATCACTACATAGTATAAAACAAAGTCGCTTTCTCTGTCCCTATATCCCTATGTATGCTTAAATCTTTAAAACTACGCAACGGATTTTGATGCAGTTTGTTTTAATAGATAGAGTGATTCAAGAGGAAGGTTTATGTGTATAATATGTTGACATATTATGCGGGCGAAGCCGCGGGCGGAAGCTAGTACAATATAAAATGGTCAACTGACTGACTGAACTTGAAATGTTGCACTGCATACGGCATACTATGGGTAGGATTTTTGGAAATTCCAACCCAACATTAATAAAAATAATGAAAAATAGCCCAACTATAGAATCGCAACAATCACTATCACTACATAGTACAAAAGAAAGTCGCTTTCCCTGTCCCTATATCCCTATGTACCTATGCTTAAATCTTTATAACTACGCAACGGATTTTGATGAACTAGTACTTGCTGAGGCCGCGAACCATACTTTGATCAACAGACAACCGGACACTGTGCTGCAATTTGCAATAAACTTGAGTTCCGCGGGCTACCTCGGCGCACCCCCTTTCAGTCATAACTTTTCTTTTGTTAGATCCGGTCGATCAAACAAAATTAGTTTATTATTTTTCACCTCACAGGCTCGGAAAGAGTCTGTTTGTCATTCGAAATCTGAGCCGAAAATCGATTTATGCTCTCTAGCGTGGAAAGAGTTTTTAAAATTCGAACCTTTCTATTTAATAATTTTCTATACTGCCAGTCCACTGAAAATGCATGACACGGTCTAAAATAAAATATTAAATAATACCGCTCACCTTAAAAACTTCCATCACAGTACAGAAATTAAATATTTTGCGAGGATATAATTGTAAAATTGGAATTAATGTTAATAAGTATTCCATTTGATTAAAAAAATCTGTGACGTCACATTTGAATATGCCATAAAAATACTACCCTGTCAAATACCCAATTGTGTTGTAATTTAAGTTAATTTTTTTAATAAAATAAATACTAATATAATATGTTATTTAATCCTTTGCTTGGCAAAAATAAATATGTATTAAATTAAGTAGTTAGTTATTTGTAATAAATTAGTTTTTTTCTTTCATTCTCCTTAGAGGACAAGTAGGATATAGAACAAAATACAGGGTATTTAATTTTGGAGATATTCTATGTAACTCATAAGATACATTGCCAAGTATCTGTTATTTTCTTCACATGAGTCAATGTATCTGAGAGCTCGAACAAAATAAAACTCAACTTAAAACATCTGTTTTCTTGCACCTAGCAGTTTCCTCGCTGTAGTGAGGTGAAAAATTGTGTGTTGCGCTCGGCAGCAAAGCTTTTCTGCGTCTCGTACCTTTGAAACCTTCGTTACGCTCAGGATTCTATATTTGAACCACTCGCTTCGCTCATGGTTCAACCCTAGAATCCTTCGCTTACTCAGGTTTCAATAGAAGTACTCGCGCCAAAAATCAACTTTCCAGCCTTGCATAACAAATAACTATTATGCCGCAGTGGAAAATGACAGTTGCCGTAGTTCCATTAGCTGGAGTTAACTAGACATGGCTTGATTGTATGGTAATGATTACCTATTCCACTTGACTACCGTCTGACTAAATATACCGGTATGCGTTTTATTGTGTGTTATTGTATATTGCTGATTAATTGGGACATAATAGTGTAAACTGGACATACAATTGTATTGTATTGTGTATGTGTCAAGTTTTGAGTCAATTTACTCTTTGCCTCTAGTAGTTCATTGAAAGCTCGTAAAGCCAACACCAACCGCACTTGGTAGTCAGCAGTGCCCTGGTGCGGTTGACTGGTTCATGTACAGACAACAATAAACTGCTCGAAACAAAATAGGGCCCACCCTCATTTCTCGTACAATCTGCCGAACACAATGTTGGCCCGCTTGTGTTGTGAGTCCACGGCAATGTTCCGCGGACCGCGTGTTGAGCGTCAATGTTAGCGTTGAATTTAACAATAAGTGTAGGTAAGTACTTGTGCTTCAAAAACCACTTGTTGCACAAATTCTACTACTTTTGTTCCCCGTTTCATTCTAAGCGTTGACGTCATCCGTTACTTTCTGCCACAGTTTTTAGGGTTCAGTACAAAAATGTTAAAAAGGAACCCTTATGATACGACGCAGTCTGTCTATGTCCGTCTGTTACAGTTGGATATCTCGAGAACTACTAATACTATTAACTTGAAATTTGGAAGTTTTAAATGCCGTTTTATTTGCTTCAGGTAGGTACTGAAAGGGGATATTAAAAATTCGAGGCTATCATAAGAAAGAGTCCTGTTTGCACATTCGAGGCTATCATAAGAAAGAGTCCTGTTTGCACATTCTGATTGTTTTTGTTTTTTAGCCCGTATAGTTTTCGACTTATGATGAAAAATGTAAAAAACGAAACGATGTTTCTAAATAGCACACCTTTAAAAAAATCACTAACGATGGAAGGATGGAACCCTCGATGTGCGAGTGCGACTCGCTGTTGACCGGTTTGTTAGGGTTCTGCAGTGAACAAGGAGCCCTTATAGTTCCGCCATGTCCGTCAGTCCGTCAGTCCATCCGGAGCAAAGCTCAGAGACTCTTATCTTTCAAAAAGCGTTTCTTCAATACCACTATAAAGCACCGCAATCCCCTGATTGTGGCTGCCTCCCGTTGTACCCCCTCCCGCATCAGTAGGATTCGCCGTCCAGGGCATCCTCTTGCTATCCCCGACGCCAAACACTCCTCCAAGACAGCAGCCCGGCTACTAGCACGGTTAGGAAAGCCTATAGATACGGACCGAGCCCGCCGACCCTTGCTCGAGCCAGCACGCGTTGCTGCTGAGCCAGTAGCTTTCAATACGTCTCTGATCCAGCCTGTCCCTTGCTGTCCTTCCCTAGCTCCGATGTATTATTGATCGAAGTTCCCCAGCGACGCCCTAAGCCGAGCGTGTAGTCGCTTTGTTTGTAAGTTTTCAAGCCGTGGCTGGAGGCCCCAATTTATGGAGGCATCCACAGGCAAGCCCGGTTTAGCAGTAGACGACCTTCTAGACTGAGCTGAGAGATGCCTTTTAAAAAGAAAGAAAAACTATAACAGCTTCATTGTGCGTGGTCCTGCGTTTTACGCCTTTATTCGTAGAATACTTATGAAACAAACGTAACAAACAATGGTAAAAACTATAGACATGAAAACTTATTAGCTAAATGAGTGGACTAAATGAATTGACTTTTTAATGTACCAATGTGTGCCGACGCCTCGCGCCCGTGGAAAATGCTAATATGTATCAATTTGGACAGATGGTAACCCTAATACTTGCATATACTGTCCCCCCGCACCTATGAGCACTGGAATCTGAAAATATTGTAAGAATATTCTCTGTAGAACACGAGCACGACGCGACCAACTGGAACCTTGCACTTCATTTAGTGACCCTGGAGAGCAGAGTGTCAATTTGCTCGTTCCATATCAGCGGACACAATATTGAATGGTGCGCGCAGTCGGAGCACCAGCGGTGCTATCACAGCCAGTAACCCGCACTGATGCGCCGCCAAGGTGTGGAGCGGAGGAGGCTGTGAGGCTTTACTTTACAGCCATTTGATTGCAACCAGCAGAGCTCAGTCTGCACACGAGCGGGCGCCACCCGGTCCTTGCGCTCAGTGAGCACGCCGCGCGCCCCACGGCGCTATCGCCCGCGTCGGTTGCGATGTTAGCGGTAGTTACAGCACTCGCATGCATAGCTCATCTATGTGATTTAGGAAATAGAAGTAGTTTAGTATCAGCGAGAGATAAATATAAGTATACAGAAAGTAGGATCGACTAATCGAGAATCTGAAAAATCACTGAATCCTTAACAGTAGCATGTCTGCTAAGGCGAGAGCCCTAACCTAAGGGAGGTTAGGGCTCGTTTTTCAGTTCAGTTCGAGTTTTTCACACAAAATCTGGCAGTTTTAATGAATCAAATCAAAATTTGATTTTGCTTTTGGTTTCAGCCGACACTGGATTACGATCCGAAATTTTGCTTATGTTTTCGCTTTTGGTTGAAAATCGTTTTTGGTCGGACACTAATAATTATTTATTATTTAATACAAAAATATCGAGCTGTCAAGCGTTGCTTTAATATGCTTTTATTTGAAATCATGATGAACACGCCTGCGCTTACGATCCTTACGACCGCTTCCTGTGACCAAGCACGGAAATATACGAAGAGCTCAGGAGCGTGCCCCGCGGCAATGAACCAATTCGCATTCGGCATCATACTCTTGCACTTGGTACATTTGGCGGCTCTCGTCACAAGGGTACTCGAGCCTATAGCGGGACACTGCGGCACGGCCGGGCCGCCTATCAGCGCCGACCTAGTGGATAGAATGTGACGTCATTTGTTGTGTTACAGCTGAGCGCGCGAGTAGGGTAGTGCGGTGGCAGCCCTCCCCCCGGCCCCCCGCCCCCGCCGCCGCCGCCGCCCGCCGCGCCGCGGTGCGCACCGGCAGCGCCGAGCGACAGCGACTCGTGCGCCGCGCACAGTCGGTGCGCCGCCGGCAACCAAGAGCAACGTGCGCGACCGCGTCGCAGCCGGCCGCACAGTCCTCGCGCGAGCGCGACCGCCGCGACACACGCATCATGAGCTCTGGCAAGAGGAAGCTGTCGTTCCTGGGCTTCGCCCCACAGGTGAGTCCTGGCCAACGCCGGCGTCCGTACTTAACAAACCAGTCAATTGATTCATTAAATGCATATTGCACACTAAAACACGTACAACATGTGGCGTCGGACGGATAAAATAATTGAAAAAATTATGTAGCCTTCGCGAAATTGAATGATCAATATATACATATTATGAACGCTGGGTTGTGACAGCCGGGCGCGCCTGTCAACACGGTATCGCGCGCTATCGGAGATGCGGGCCGCTCGTGCCGTCGCGCCCGGGCCGCCGGAACAGATGGCCCAGCCGCGCTCTGTTCAGCACCTCTACACTGTCTGCACCGGATACCGTGCATACATGAAACAAATAACTCTAGGCATTTATCCAGAGAAACACAGGTAGCGAAATGAAATGCACGCCGAGGGCGCAGATTCGTGCGTTTTGATACAAGTGAGCAAAGTTCGTGATTGCTGATTGCACTCGAGGCGAAAGGCTGGGCGCCGGGCGGCGGCGGCGGCGGCGCGGGCGCACTGGAATTGAGCCCAGAGTGTAATGAATGACAAATGCTCATGCGTCAAAAGTCGTTTTTCAACACTTTCGAGGAAACATGAATTATACCTACAATTTCACGTTACACAAGAGGCATCTTGTTACAAAATATTTATGAAAAATCCCTCGCTGGTCATTGTGACTGACGCGAAGCTGCAGATCACTCCCACATTTAAAATATAAAAACGATATTCTTTTTATTTTAGAACGTAATTTAATGGTTATTTGTTCACCAAAATAATAATTTTATTTAAGGTTGATTTTTCAATAGTCAGATAACTTTTATCTGAATAATAAATGTGACAGTGTAGTGTGGACAATGATAATATTATTATCATTGTCCACACTAAAGCTGTCAAACTGCAATACTTATTCTTCTTTAGATACCTACAAGTTGTCTGAATATTGAAAAATCAGCCCCAACAATAATTATTTATCCTATTTTATTTATTATATTGAAAATAAAACTTACAAAATTTTCAGGCATGCAAATTAAAAAATACCGGGCAAGTGCGAGTCGGTCTCGCGCACGAAGGGTTCCGTACCATTATTTATAAAAATGGCAAAAAAACATGTCTGTTGTATGGCAGCCCCTTAAATATTTATTTTATTCTGTTTTTTTTTGCATTTATCGTTATAGCGGCAACAGAAATACACCCTGGTGGCAGCCGGACATACGGACGGACGGACGGACGGGTAGCGGAGTCTTAGTTCAAGGGTCGCGTTTTACCCTTTGGGTACGGACCCTTTAGTTGGAAGAACTTGATTCTACACATTTATCGTATGAGAACTAATTAACATTATGAAACACATCACATTAAAATCAATCATTTGCCACGTGTCAGCTAGCACACGCCATTATACCATTAATACATTGAAAACTGACTGTACTCAAGCGTTAATAAAAAAATAAAGAAAAAGAAGAGCCTCCAGGCAAAAGGGCGTAACTCGAAGTTACCAATGATAACCTAGGACCATCGAAGTAAAATCTTTCAATTAATTGCTTAACAAGGATCAGGCTAAATAAATATGATCAATTGTCGAGGTCTCTAGCTAACCACATATTGCAATACAACTCATTAAAAACCATTGTAATGAGTAGATTATGTCAATAATAAATGAATATAAAAACAACCAAAACACAATGAATTCGATTCATTGTATCACTCACGTAAAATAATTAATTATATGAAGCTAGTTCTGGAGAGAGAACATAAACATTGCCTTTTGTTAATCACAGCGACCAAACTATGCATAAGCTTAGTCTGCGCGAGGGCACTCCTGTTATGTTATTGTGAAATTTAAAACCCCCTCAAGTGCGGCACGGAGCCAGACTCGACGAGTACGCCAACTGTATCTGTACCGCGACTTCCCTTAATCTCGAATGATCTTCTGTTTGGATTCAAACGTATACAGTTTCCCCTCAAACTCCGCTTTACAATGACTTCCAACAAATCTCAAGGGTAGCCATTTAAATTTTCGGGAATAGATCTGCGAGAAGATTGGTATTAACACGGCCAGTTCTATGTGCGTAAGCTCGCCCAGTAGTTGGCTGAGTTTGAAATCCACTTATATATATTAGTATTATAGTATAGTATTAGCCACTTATTAGTTTAGAATGTAGTTTTGTGGAATTATATACAATTTGGTAGTTGATACTAAAACACTTGTTTTATTGCGATATACCCGAAGTCCACGCGGACGAAGTCGCGGGCAAGCAAAAGCTAGTCTATACTTATAACAATAATATAACAAGTATTATAAAGAGGAAAGATTTGTATGCATGTTTGTAACGAAGAAAATCAAAAACTACTTAACGGATCTGAATGAAACTTGGCACTAAGTTAGATTATAGTCTGGAATAGCATATAAGATTTTTATCCCGGAAAAATGTACGGTTTCCGTGGGATAATTTGCTAAATGCACGCGGGCGAAGCCAATGGTAATAGCTAGTTATGTATATTTTGCCCATTGATGTAATGTTGATGATGTTATAATAATTTCCTGCCACTGATATTTACAAAGCAGGTAAAGCCATACGAATTTGTGTAGGGTACGTACCACTAAATTATTAAAAGTTAATAATTGCCTACTTACTTCAATAAAAAAATGCTCCCGAAAAAAACACTAAGAACAAATTGTAAAATCATTTTAATTTCGGAACTCGGAGTCTTGGGTTTTGTATTTTCGTTTTTGCCACTGACGTCCGAAATGAAAGAGAATTTTGCAATGTATTCTTTTGGAAGTTGTTGTTTTTCTGAACAAACAATAAATGTATATACATATAGTGAACTTCCACTAAGATAGATAAAGATAGTAGTTACTGCACTTGAGTGGGATCAGTACCCGTCCCCGTCCGCCTGGCTGCTGTCACTCAGCACAGAGCCGATAGGGGGCACTTCGACGAGCGGTCAGTGTGATCATTGATTGAAGTAGGCATGCTGTGCCACAGACGGGGTCTGTCACACTTGTGGCTTATGATCCACCCCGGTGCTCCCTTCGCTACTTGGGCCGGGCATCATAGGAATGTGGTCCTAGAAGGGTACCAGTATCTTACTTCTTAGTGCAAGCAGCCTTATGTTTTACTTGTAAACGTAATTGAAAGTTATACTTGCTGCTTATTATTATTAGCCCATTGGACAACAATCACAATTCATTATCATCAATAAACGGAAACATTGCGCCGCCGCGCGCCGCCATGTTCAATAGTATCCGGGTGCGGGCTGCAGCTCTTTATCGTTACTTATCGAAATAGTCCGTATTGCGAGTGTGCCGTACGGCCGCATCAGTAATGTGCGGCGGCCGGAGCTGGCCGCGCAGCCGACAGCCACCCGCCACCTTGTAGGCGCTTGTTGGGCACCTTGCGAATGTATTTTTTGTTTTTTATTGCCTTTAGCGACTTTAAATGAGTGTGCAATAATTAATGAACGTGAACGAAATAAATATGACAAGGACTGGCCGGAGCGTCTACCGGCTAGCGATGCGAGCTGCAACCACGCGGTGGATCGCGTGGAGGAGAGTGGGCCTTCGGGCGGGGTGTCGGGGAGCGCTGCGGCCTCACGGCCTCTCCACTGAATAAGGTGGGCTCGGGCCGCTGACAAAGTCAAATCATTTATTTCAAATAGGCACAAGTAAGGCACTTTTGAACGTCAAAATGATCAAGAAATAGAATATTGATTCTAGTCGCTCGTCTGACCAGACGTGTGCTGTGCTTTTGAGTTATTTAAGTGGAAGATCGCAAATCGAGTAGCAATAATATTGCTGATGCAGTGGTGCCGGTGGTGGTGAAAATCCAAATAGATAAGGCGGCCATAATTAGTAACGTGTTTGTAGCATGTGAGTCGGGTGTACTCGTAGGTCGGCTCTCGGCAGCAGTGCGCCGCACAGTGGTTCGAAATCGACGCTCCGTGGACATTTAAATCAAAATTTCGCATGGCGGGAATGGCTTTATTTCAGTATTATTTATAATATTTGAAAATATGGCAGCTATAGATAGCACCATCTCCGAAAAAAAAAAAAAAATTTTTTTGTATGAAGAAAAACACAAAAGTCGTTTTTTCTCACAACTTAATACAACTTAAAGCCTGTGGCTTACATGGGGTGTTGTCCCACATGAGGCGATTCCGAAATGCTATAACACGCACACCCATGCGCGCCGCTTCACTCACAGCAGAGTGATGAACTTCAAAAAATTGAGTTAGAGATTTTTACGTAAATTTAGGTGTGATCTTGAAAAATATAATAGTTATAGACTTTGGTGTGCTAATTTTATTAAATACAATGAAAAATAACGGAATATACAATATAAAAAAAACACTCAACTAAAGACTCATTTACTATATAAATAATTAAATATTTCAATTCGTTGTTTTTCCAGACCAAATCATCACCACATTTCAATTGCAAGGGCACTAAAGAGCACAAAAAAACACTAGAGTCGTCTTCACCTACATTCATACATTGCTTGTAGTTGCTTTGATTCGATGCACCATCAAAGCCCCATTTGCATATTAAGATGAGTTCTTTATCTTGCAAATGATCCAAGTTTAATGTTTTGGCAAGTCGAGTGACAGTGATGTCCAAAATAGCTTGAAGTTTAACTTTAACTCCTTGTTCGGTCACTTTAATATCGCTCTCAGGAGGATAACATGCCTTCTTGGCATTTAAAACTGCATCATATGATGGGTACAAATCTACTCCACTTTCTTTAGCAGTTTCCCTTAAAGTTATATACTGCCACTTCGACAATTTTAAAGAAATCAATATACCCAACGCTTTCTCTGCTGAATACTTGCTAATAATTGCCTTGCCTTTCAAAAAATTCTTGATGTCTGCTGCTTTTTCGGGATGCTCGGTAATATATTTTTTTAAATCTTTCACGTCCTCGTTCTTCTCACCACAGCTCGCTGCAGCAGCATATGCAAGTTCCTGAGAGTCGTGCGTTAAAAGTTCTTCTATTCTTCTCTTCTTCTGTTTTTGGCATAATTCCGAGAAAGGTTTTCTTGGGCTCCTTTGTAGTGTTGTCGTAGTGCTAACAGTACAGTCAACAGCAAAAGTAGATGATCGAAATCAGAAATTCAATACTAAAGAACGGTGTTCGCGTCAGACCTGTGTGGTGTCAGAGTGATTCAAAAGTTTGTGATTGGAAATTATACCAAACATTTACTACTAGTACAGCTACCATATATTCGGGAATACCGTTCATTAGTATTGAATTTCTGATTTTGATCATCTACTTTTGCTGTTGACTGTACATGTAGTCACTTTGTACGTGGATGCACCTTCATTTATACCACTAGCACTTGAGGTTGAAGGTTCAACGGTATCAGTAACAGAGTCGATTGATACCAATCCAATTTCTTCACTTTGCACAAATCTGTCTTTAATGAAGTTGGGCCATTTGATCTCTTTTTCTAGCCAAGTCTCATACTTCTTGACGGATGTATGTATCGTTTGATTACACGATTTCCAATTTCTATGCAAAACACACAAATACACTTGACAAAACTGTTTTAATTTTTTTTGTTCTTCTTCAGACAAATTTGTCGCTTTGGTTAGAAGTGCTTCTAATAAAACACTGGGCTGTGAAAAGCAACTTTTTGTTTTCACAAATGTGAATATGTCCAAATTTGTATAAAATCCTTCCATGATAATAAGAAAAAAGTAAGTGCGTAAGTAAGAAGTTAATGTTACAGCGCGAACAGTTGCTAACAAAAACTAATGAATTTCGACGCTGTTGTCCCTATTTATATAAAAGTACCCCCTTAATTGTTCCTTAACTATTGGTACTTAGTTAATCACTTCGTAAAAATAGCCCTTAGCTAAAGTATCTTAACTCGTTAACAATAATTGCAATATACACTAATGAGATGAGACTGAATTACTATCATACATTAATCAGCACGCATTTAGCATTGATTTCCTGTTAAACTAGAGATTACGAACAGCTTACAACAAGCAATCATTACTATGTAATTGTCGTTTCCAATTGGTATGTGCACCTACCCCAAAGATGTCAAATAATATGTATTAAATTCCTTCGAGAAATCCACTAAATTTCTCGAAGTTCATCACTCTGCTGCGAGTGAAGCGGCGCGCATGGGTGTGCGTGTTATAGCATTTCGGAATCGCCTCATGTGGGACAACATCCCATGTAAGCCACAAGCTTTAAGTTTTATTAAGTTGTGAGAAAAAACGACTTTTGTGTTTTTCTTCATACAAAAAAAATATTTTTTTTTTTTCGGAGATGGTGCTGCCTATAGCTGTCATATTTTCAAATATTATAAATAATACTTAAATAAAGCCATTTCGATTTTTTTTCCCGCCAATCGAAATTTTGATTTAAATGTCCACGGAGCGTTGATTTCGAACCACTGTGCGCCGCCGCGCCGGCCGGGCCGGTGTGTGTGCGCGTGCGCGTGCGTATTGCTGCGTACACATCCCGGAACACGGTAGTCGCCGTCGCTACTCGTACTTATTATAAGTATTACTACTTAATTGACATTGCTTTCATTTATGACTATATTAAGAGCCTTAACGCAATATAACAATTGTATTGTGTAAGCAGGTAAGTACCTAGTTGAACATTTTTGTAAGATTTTATTTTTACAAATTTAAACGTAGGTCACAAGGAGCAACTTGCCAGTAATGCCAGTAGGGGAGTCTATCCAAGCTATAACTACACTTACTTTATTAATTACTAGTTTTTGCCCGTGGCTTTGCCAGCGCGTTGGTCGGAAAATATCCCACGAAAACGTCGTACCGCGAAAAAGGCCAGAACCCAGGTCATGGTCTTTTTGTGCCAATCTTGAAAGGGTAACAGACAAATTGAGTTAATTTTTCTTTAAGATATAATATTAGTTTAAAATACCTACCTACATGTATATTAGTATGCATCCATTTCTTGAAATTGGTTATTTACTAAAAATATTAGGTAAGTACTGTTATCGGCCGATACTGGGCCTGCAATAGATAAGATATATTATGATATCTATTATGTACTACTGAATGTGGAATGACGTTTGTGAGCGCGCGTCCTCCGGGCTACGCCGCTCGGGGGCGCGCCGTGGCGTAGGCTCGTAGCGGGTCGCGGGGGCTACGCGCCAGGCGCTCGGGACCCCCGTAGCGTGACGTAGCGCTCCCGCTACGGCGTGTAGCGGCTACACTCGACTAGAAGTCGCGACGCCAACTGAGCCCCTAGTACGTGTGACGCACTTGGGCACGCACTGCACGCAGCACGCGGCGCGCAGTGCGCCTGCGCCGCGTGTGCTCGTTAAACTAATGAATGGTCAATGCTGAGCAGCGCGACACTTAACATGTCAATGAGAGCGGTCACTGCGGAGGCCAGGGCTACTTTATTATTATTATTGCGCGACTCGCCTCGACGTACTATAAGAAGTTGCCGAGCGCGTCTCTAAGGTCACTTTTTTCTATAATCATTAGTCGATTATGTGTTTTTGTAAGGCATCTATACGTAATCTGGTGAGGTTAGTTGTTACCGTTGATGCGTTGCGGTACGGTACGGTGCGGCGCGGTGCGGTGCGGTGCGGGGCGGCGGCGCGGGGTGGTGGTAGGTTAGGTTCTCTACACTCTCCCCTCAACCTAGCGTCCAGAAAAGCCCTTCAGGTCAACATAGTTGTCAACCAGTATATTGGTTTTAATGAGCACATAAGAGCAACAACAGGAAGCACACTACACACTACACACCGCACGCCGCACAGCAAGTGCTACAACCGCTTCACCCACAAACAACGTTACACAAGTGAGTCGCGCATCCATTTATTCTGCCGATAGCAATTACACACTTACAATAACTAGCACTTCGCCCGCGACTTTGTCTACGGGGATGTTGCATTTTTCTATACAACAGTAAGTTCATCCCCTGTAAAATCGACTAGGTACCGCCTTTCACCCTCTTAGGGGTCGATGTTCGAAAAACCCCGATATTTACTCATTATTCTTAATTTGTGGTTTTATAAAGTTATAAATAGGTACCTACTTAGTACGGAGTTACTCGGACCGCGCGTTAAAATTATTCTATGCAAACTTTGACGCCCCCCAATCCTATTTTAGAGGGTGGTTCTTCAGATACATCTAGTTTTATTGAGTTTAAGAAATTTTAAATTTACTTAAATAATTATTTGTGGCAAGTTTCAAGTTTATTAACTGAAGAAATAACATTTCCATACAAACAAATCCCCGCTTTTCACCCCCTTAAAGTTCGAATTTCTTAAAACCCCTTCTTAGGAAGCCGTGTGCGAAATTTCGCGTTCCGTTAGTCCCAGTAGTTTCGGCTGTGCGTTGATAAGTCAGCCAGTCAGTTTCTCCTTTTATATGTATAGATTTGTATCCGTTGAGATGGTGAGTGGCGCGCACTCGTGGCCGCCCCGGACCGGCGGCCATTCTGCTTTTAACTGACTCCACCGCTCCACGTGTGGCGCGGGGCACAGGGCGTGCTGCCGCGTGCGCGTGCGCAGGGTCCTCAGGTGAGATAACTACTGGCCATTGAGTACTACTGAATCATCTACCTGCATGCAAGTACTTAACTGTTGCTAGTGCGGCCTTGGTCAGATCGACTTTTTCTAAAATAAAAATAACAGAACTCTGAGCATGAACACTCAATGTTAATGAAGAGCTCGAGTGTTTGAGATTGTTCGTCGTCGTCGCTCGTCGCTCGTCGCTCGTCACTCGTCGCTCGTCACTCGGCTGTCAGCCAGCTAGGCAGTCAGGGAACTGTTTGTGTGCGCAGGGATTTACCAACGAAAGACATGCGAATTTTATTTTAGTTGAATACGAAATCAAATAGATTAGATACGGCCGCTGGGACCATAAACCTCTTTCGGCTTTGCTGTAGTACCTGCGAGTGGAACTTGCACAAGTCTTTGTAGCTAGTAGCAACGTGTAAGGTTATGTGTTCGCGAACCAGCTCGCCCGCACCGGCCCGCACCGGCCCGCACCGGCCCCGTATCTACGCGCTGGCCATGTAACTAGGCCGCCGCTGTACTTCCTTATCAGATAGTTGTTATCGAATAATAAAATTAAAGGTTTGCGCTTGATACTTAAATTTGGAAAAGTACCCAAAAGTGACCGTGTGCTGCGTGCGATAAGCGCACGGTAGTTGCGGGTCGCGGAAGCGCGCCAGCGACACAGTTTCGTCAGGGACGCGTCCGTATCGTGTAAGCAGTCGTTATCGGCGCGACGAAGGTGGCTAGATTTTCTTAAGTCGTGATACGGACGGATAGCGATAGCGTTGTTTACGCGAAAATTATCGCCTCGCAATCGACTGCGGATAAGATAGACGAGACGCAAGCTCGCACGGCTCGCACCTCACGCCTCGCACCTCACGCCTCGCACCTCACGCTTCGCACCTCACGCCTCGGGCCTCGAGCACTGTCGCGTGGCACCACGCCCGCTGCGGAGCTGCCTGCTGCACAGCGCACCATGCGCGCACCTCAGCCGCGCATTGCGACTAATTAGCGATTCAATTTGACACAAAACAGATCTTCGCTTGAGTTTTTAAGATATAAAATTAGCCAAACTGGAGAGACTCCAGATCGGCCACCTATAAACCCTTATGTCTTTTGAACCAGTGACCGACAGAGTCTTATATTTGGCTACAAATTTCGACTAATTAGCGACAAATATTTTGTGTTATCAAAATTAAAGTCCCTGATGGTGGCCAAGCCAGTGCCGATGACACTGTTAAAGCGGCTAACCTGAGTAAAAGCTACACTCGTCTTGCCAATGCAGTGCCTTCGAACAAAGTGTGCATCTGTGTTACTTGCGTGTCTGGCACTGGCGCCGACTTCTTCATGCATGCAATGTTATATCGTTTCATTTTCTCTTGACTTCTGACTTGACATCTCTTGAGATGTTCACTGTCAAGTGAAATAATTCGGCGAACGTGCAACAACCTGAGGCGAACACCCAATATTCGATGCACGGACACGTCTCAGTGTGTGTTGATCGACAAGCCTCAAGGAAGAGCTCCAGACACGCTAGGTCACCTGGACGATGCGATATCAATATAAGTCACGGCCGGAGGCATGTCAGAGGCACAATGTCAACACAACGAGCTGAATTCACAGCAAACACATTAGTTTGTAAAAAAAACGTGAAACGAGTTTGATATTCTTATTAATAGATGTAGGTATCGTATTCCGATCGTTGAAAGAACCATATCGTGATCTGCCTGGCCATTTCCCACAACAAAATGAAACGCCAAGAAAATACCTCCTACATACTTCAACTGAATGAAACGTAATTTAAATCTTGTACAAAGCACGTAGCCAAGCAAATTGCAAGTTCGGCGACTACATGGCTGACACAAACTGCTAGGACCTCATTGACCCAAGCATTTATATCAGCGATATTATCTCCCAATTAATAATATGCTTGGTTGTATAGTGGGCATTTTATAAATGAAGGATTTAAATTTTGTTTCATTCAGCAAGTGTGTGGGGAGGTATTTTATTGTAACACTAGCTGACCCGCTCAACGTCGTCGGCGTCACCTAACAGACAGAGTGGTATAGCTATATGTATATCTCCCAAGATGTTGATTGAAATCAAGTGATGTCAAGGACAATTTTGTTTACTTTTAAATACTTGTAATTAATAAAATATTTATTCGGATAAGGATTAATACTATGTTGATTAAACTCCATCGCAAGTAATGCATTACTTTCTAAATAAAAATAGTACCATAAAAAAAAGGTTATAGTGAGCCAATCTTAAAAGATAGACATATACTGTCGCTGACTTTTTTAGAACTATTGAAGAGGAACAACGCCACCATACTTGATATTTGCGTAACTCTGTTTACGCAGCGCACGCAACGAAACCTCTCAAAAAGGAATCATATTGCCCGTTTTTGCAACAATTTTCGTTTATGCTCCGCTCCTATTTGTCGTAGCGTAATGTAATTCAGCCTTTAACCTTCCTCGATAGATGGACCATCCAACACAAAAAAAAACTACTAGTACTTCATGAGATTAGTGCGTTGCAACAAATATTATATTATTAGAATAGATTTTAAGAGTACCCCATGTAGTGAAAGAAGTATCTCCTTTAGCCAGCCTACAACCATGTTTAACTAATTGGACCCTATTTCTAGTGCAATAATTGTGTCTTTCACCTCGATTTTGCTGAAAAGATGTAGATTTTTCCTTGCGTACATGATGTTTTCATAGATATATTGATAAGGTACCGTGATGATGTTAATATCCTTAAACTTTTGAACGCCCATCTATATAATACGCGATGTGTCCTCCAGCGCCACGCTACAAATGTATTACGTATCTATAGTCAAACGTAGGGATGGGATTAATGTCCTATCGACAAATAATATTAGAAGTTGAAATTAATGTTTATTCACCAATTTACGAAGCTAAATAAAAACTGATACCGTATTTTCATATTTTGTTTCATTTCATAAAAAAATCAATATGAAAACCTGGATATATTACCCATAATAAAAGAAAAGAATTGTAAATTTATTAGACGTGTGTTCTAGAAGGCACATCCCTATTTGTCTCCAAATGTAATCCTTCTACTTCATATCAAGTCGTTGGCGCTCGAGGCACGTCAAAATCCTTTCTGATATAAGGATGTCTAGATGTCGATGTCTATGGTATTTTTGGGTTGTTGTACATTCGTCACTAAGTAAATTCGTCATTTTTTTTTAAATCCATAAATTGAAAGTAAATTCGTCACACGTATTAAAAATATGCCTAAGTTCGTCACAAACCCTCTTTTAAAAAATTTTATTTGTTAAGTAGCGATTGCAGCCAAAATTTTTTATTTAAATCATTCACTTGAAAACTGTGGTATGTAGATGTAAGGTAAATTAGTAAACTACAATGCACAAAGTCACTATGACATTGAAACCCGTCCGCTTATGACGTCACAGATTTACTTCTATACAAGTTCCTGGCGTCGTGGGCACTGACAACTAGCCACTTTGTAGGGATGGGTTTTTCAAACGGTGTTTCACTATCGACAATGATTAGAAAACCTATTTATTCTTGATTAAGGTGAATAAAACGTAGTTTATAGTTTGCAATATTTATAAAATATTATTTATTCACGTCATTTTCTTGCAATAATAGTATTTTTATGATCGTTTCGACGAGATGAAATATAGCGAGGTCTTCATCGTGTCCCATCACTGGCTTACTTTATATCAAGTACTTGGCGTTGGGGGCATTGAAATATTTTCTGGCGTTTTTGTTTCTATTGAATATAAAACAAACAAGAACTTATTATGTGTGAAAAACTTAAAAATATGGCTTATAACAGGGCAATTTTCCATAAAAACAAAATAAAAGGTCTTGTAAAAGTCGTAAATTTATTTTATACCATAATTACTTCTAATCAAGTAGTGGCGCTGAGGGCACGAAAATCTCGAACTTGTATAGAAGTGATTGGCGTTCAAAAGGTTAAACAGTTCCCTTAGAGGATCGCGCCCACACAGATTATTATGGCTGTTTTCTGCATAATGAAAATAGACTCGATGTCTGCAGCTCGTCCTCAAAGTAAAATACCCTAAGACACCAGATCATAGACAAAATCAAACTGGCTGCTACAAGGTAATCATTTATAATTTGTACTATTTTAACATATTGGAATAACTTCTCACACAATGATTGATTCATTATTATTACTTTAATTTCTTGTTCATTTTGACGTTCAAAAGTGCGTTTCTTGTGCCGATTTGAAATAAATGATTTGAATTTGACTTTGACTATGAAAATAACTAAAATAGACTAGCCTCGCGGTATTTTGACGGATTTTTCTGACAGCAAATGCTGCAGAACTTAGCCGCATAAGAGATGTTAAATGAGGACCCCATTGTTATAGCCTTGAGTCGAGCGCGATCCCCAGGAAATCAGTTTTATCGAAAAATTCTAGTTTCTACTAAAGTATGACCAACCAATAAAAAAAAACCATCAAAATCTATTCGTAATTGGCGGAGTAATCGCATAACAGACATACAAAAAAAACATACAGTGGAATTGAGAACCTCCTCCTTATTTTGAAGTCAGTTTTAAAGAGTGTCCGTGGATAGTAGTGGCCGTTCTTCTTGATAGGTACTTCGTTATGGGTAACTAGCTTCATCTTTCTACCTGACCGACCCCTTGACAATAAAAAGTTCGCTTTGGGTTTGAACCAATTCTTCAATATGTCCGGCTGACCATTTCGCCAATTGGCATATCGCAAAGTAGCTGCATCACGCTGTTAGTGGCACCTCAGATGGGTAAGGTTAGAGCTGTGACCCAAAGCGCGTCAGCTGAGTTGAGCCGAGCGAGCGTTGCGAGCTGTGCCGCGAGCGCTACATCCAAGTTGGTCGCAGGTACTTGGCTCTTTCGTATTTTTAGGACCCTTAAATGGAAATTATTCGAGGAGGAAAAGGTCGAATATATTACCCAACTGCGCGGCAGCAAAGACAGGGTTATGTTTTTTATGGTATCTGGGTCGATACGCTCAAGTACCGCTAGGCTAATCGTCAAACGCTGAACGTTGAGCCACCTGAACTGGACCTATTATGTGCATTAAGTGCCTGCCTACGCATTTCTAGACAAAAACGCAGCTTATCTGCTAAGGATTTGTTTTTCCAAGTGCCTCAATCCATCAATCAATTTCATCTCGTTTTAATAAAGACGTAGGTACTTATCAGCCTATACCTACTCGGTTCGGGCGGCGCGGGGGGCGCGGCGGCGCGGGCTGCGCGGGCGCAGGGGGCGCGGCGTCGGCTGTGGCGGCGGCCACCATATTAAAACAAGTCGACTGTTATTCTTACTATTATTATTGAGCTGCAGTGCGTTTCCAAACGAAACTATGCGATGCACGATCGTGAGAATCGTGAGTCAGAGCTCGCTATTAGGAAGCAAGCCCTATGCGCTGTGACTAACATGATGATGATACAGGTGCTGCGTTAACGTGACAAGTTGCATTCCTCCGCTTGCGGCTTGCTTGTAGTACACTCGCATCAGGATGTGTTAATGTAAGTACCTACCACAACTCATTCGATATAACAAAACAAACAAAAAATGACTTTTTATAATTATGATGAGCGCAAATAAGTACATACCGAACCTAGGCACTCGTGGAGGTACAAAGTCCAAGTTGTTTGTGGCTAGTCGGCCGAGGAGTGCGGCCCCATGCCTCCCGTCGCTGCCCGTCGAGGCTTCAGCACTCGTGGTGGCGGGGTGGGGGCGCGCAGGGAGGGGCTGCGAGCGTCGGACAGGTTTTACTGGAAGACAGACAGCTTGTAGTAGTTGTAGGTACGGAAGTGTTGTATGTAATTATGATTTGTTTATCTAAGGCAGTACTCGCGACGCGTAGATATCTCGGCACGCGCCGCCACGCCGCGTCACGTCGCCGCTTGTTTGCTGACTTCGCACCAGCCTGTCACCGGCCAGGCACTCACTCGCACCACTCACATTCTTTGGACCGTTTTCTAAATCAGACGAATTTATGACATTCATTCGATCATAAAATGTTTTTAAACTGCCAGGTGTGTGAGAGTCGTTTCATGATCGGGCTTGAGTGGCACTGACGTATCGTGATACTTCAGACCACAGCTCTCGAAAACTTGTGCGTTGCAAATGAGAGCCAAGCATGATGAGATGGATTGATAAACATGAGGAATTGATAAACTAATGAACCATTTAATTAGTGTTGGCAAAAGAAATACACACACACATCACAACAACAATTATTTTTCTTTCTTCTTTAAATACTTAGCAACGCACCAGAAGAATATAAAGACTGGAAAATACAAGCGGCAAATATAAAATAACCTACATTAATTGAGTCTAACCGCACCTGGGCTCCTATTCGCTTGCGCCTAACAATCACAATATACAACATGATCCAACTGGGCAGCTATTCGCGCGCACCTGTCGTGCCACGTCTTAGACTCCTAAAATATGATCCAACTGGGCAGCTATTCGGGCCCTTCGTCGATGCTGACATCTCTATGAGGCGCGCGGGACGCCCGGAGCGTCTCCTTCGTTAGCATGACTGCTTCACAGAAGGAGGTGACTACCTCCCAGTACCTCTTACTCCAGGACTGGGCGCGACAAGTAGCCGCCGATGCTGATCGCCGCTATGAGGGCACGGTGGTGCTCCGCCCAAGCGAGGCAGACCTCCGACGCGACGTATGCTCCACCGTGTCCTCAGGGCAATTCTCGCAATGGTGATTCCGGGCGTTTCCTCCCGCTTGTTAATGTTCAGGAACCTCCCGAAACATCCGAGTCCGGTGAGGACCTACGTCAGGCGGTAGGTGAGGACATTGTGACGCCTTTCTAGCCACTCCTCAAAGAAGGGTCTTATCAGTCAGTCGTCCTTTCCATGCCGTCATGAGATGCCGCCGGAAGTCCATAGCTCAGCCGCGATTTGTCGCGGAAGCGGAGTTTCCCCCCGGCCTAGTGCCTCCGCGCGCCACTCCTACAGGCGCGAAGACTATCGCCTCTAGATCCCATGGCGGCAGTCCGGAGACCGTGCGGTACCCCTGGATTAGCCTCACGGCTAGCACCGTTTGGTGCGCGTTCAGATAGCGGGCGGCTCGCTGCCGCGGTGGACGCGCCCACACCGGGTTCCATATAGGCCCATGGACCGCACGAGCCCCGAAATGTACCTCCCCTACTCTCGAGATTTGTTTAAAGTTATTGGAAAGCAGACTGTATTCGTTTGAATTCCAACTTCAAACGAATACAGTTAGCAGGTGGTTTTCAATGTTACAACAACACAACAGGAGTACCTAGTGTACCCACGCACATATACCACTACATGTGCATAATAAGCTTGTGATATAGTTTCGATGGTTGCGCCATGTTTTATACCTAAACCAAATGAATGAGATCTTTCATACAAACTTTATTCCTCAAAGGGTTTAATTTTTAAAACTCTTGTTATTATCTATAATTCGACTTAGCTATAGGTTATTTATTTATACCAATTTTCGAGTTGATCAGCAGTAACGAGTTAAATTGACTACACCTTTCACCCCCTTAGAGGTGGATTTATTGGCGTTAGGTATAAAATGAGTTCCGGTCCGAGGTAATCGGACCGCGCGTTAAAATTCTTTAATACAAACATTGACACCAAGAGTTCAGGGGGTTCAGGTAGTTACAAAAACTACAAAAAAAGTCAAACTTTATAATTTACTTAGATAAGTTGAAAACTTGAAATGTGTGCATTGATTAAGAGACGCGCTGACAATGCCGTGCTGCCGCACTTGGCAATGTGTATTGTTAATGGGGCCTTGTGGCTTCCCACAAGACAGTAGTAGGTGACAGGCCATGTCGCAGCGGCCAGCACGGCAGCGCCGGTTTGCGTCGGGCCCTGCCGGCACACGACGCTCGTGGGTAGACACAGGCGAGACTTGCTGAGTGCGTGTGTAACGATTGCTCATAGATTGGTAGTTAGCTAGTATATGTGCATCGGCAAGTGCAGCCGCATGTTGGAGGTCGCTCGCAAGCCGCCAGCCTCAAGGTAGGAACCGGTCGCGGTGATGTCACGCCACAAGTGCGCCTAGAATACGTTACCGCCTCTCACAAACACTTAACATCTATTCATATTCCAAGGGGAGCGGACACAACCTAGTTACGCAATGTTTACTCTGTTGCGGTAAAACTGCAAACGAAAACTATTTGTAGCACAGTGGCAGAGACTGGCACCAGCCGAGGGCGGCGCGTGCGTGACCGTGACAGTGTCCTCGACACCCGCGCGAGGGAGCTCGGCACTCGAGGCGCCACTCGTGCGCCGCGCACCGTGGCGGCCGCAGCGGGACCCTCGAGAGGCAAGCGGCACTGGTGGCGCCGCTGTGTCTGCCGGCGCTAGCTCGCGCTCGCTCGCTCCGGCTCGCTCTCGTTCGCGCTCGCCAGGACACTACTCTCTACTACCGAGTCGTTATATCTCGTTGCGCCACATTCAGTAACCGGCCCAACTGCATCCACCTAGTTAGAATCCAAAAATGATAAGAATTTCACAAATGGGTACCACGCGATCGCTTACAAGCTGTCACGAGACTAGCCAGCTTGCTCCTGGGAGCCGTCGTCCGGGCCCGGTGCTGCTGGGCCGGTGTGAGCCGAGCATGCGTTGGTCCAGACGCGCGCGGTGCCACGTCGCAGGACGCAGGACAGAGCAGCCCGCGAGCCGCGTTCATGGCGCTGATGGCGCAGACGGCAGCGGCGGTGTTCGCGCCGCACGTTATATTTTATCGCAGTATACAAGCGTGACGAACAATTCATAAATATGAAACCGAAGGCGCAATCAACGGTATCGAGGTATCGATGTTGTTACTGAGGATTTAGTTTCAATGAAGTAGGTACTTACCTGTATAACGTGCTCTTTACCAGCTTTATCATACAACTGATGGCCGCGTCTGAATATTTTATACTTAGTGATGTTAGCTCGTTGGATAATTCCTAAAATAGTAATATGTTGAAGTAACGAACTCTGTCCGGGGAGTACCCCGACGGTGTTCTTATTTTATACTTAGTGATGTTAGCTCGTTGGATAATTCCTAAAATAGTAATATGTTGAACGAACGAACTCTGTCCGGGGAGTACCCCGACGGTGTTCTTATTTTATACTTAGTGATGTTAGCTCGTTGGATAATTCCTAAAATAGTAATATGTTGAAGTAACGAACTCTGTCCGGGGAGTACCCCGACGGTGTTCTTATTTTATACTTAGTGATGTTAGCTCGTTGGATAATTCCTAAAATAGTAATATGTTGAACGAACGAACTCTGTCCGGGGAGTACCCCGACGGTGTTCTTATTTTATACTTAGTGATGTTAGCTCGTTGGATAATTCCTAAAATAGTAATATGTTGAAGTAACGAACTCTGTCCGGGGAGTACCCCGACGGTGTTCTTATTTTATACTTAGTGATGTTAGCTCGTTGGATAATTCCTAAAATAGTAATATGTTGAACGAACGAACTCTGTCCGGGGAGTACCCCGACGGTGTTCTTATTTTATACTTAGTGATGTTAGCTCGTTGGATAATTCCTAAAATAGTAATATGTTGAAGTAACGAACTCTGTCCGGGGAGTACCCCGACGGTGTTCTTATTTTATACTTAGTGATGTTAGCTCGTTGGATAATTCCTAAAATAGTAATATGTCGAACTAACGAACTCTGTCCGGGGAGTACCCCGACGGTGTTCTTATTTTATACTTAGTGATGTTAGCTCGTTGGATAATTCCTAAAATAGTAATATGTTGAAGTAACGAACTCTGTCCGGGGAGTACCCCGACGGTGTTCTTATTTTATACTTAGTGATGTTAGCTCGTTGGATAATTCCTAAAATAGTAATATGTTGAAGTAACGAACTCTGTCCGGGGAGTACCCCGACGGTGTTCTTATTTTATACTTAGTGATGTTAGCTCGTTGGATAATTCCTAAAATAGTAATATGTTGAAGTAACGAACTCTGTCCGGGGAGTACCCCGACGGTGTTCTTATTTTATACTTAGTGATGTTAGCTCGTTGGATAATTCCTAAAATAGTAATATGTTGAAGTAACGAACTCTGTCCGGGGAGTACCCCGACGGTGTTCTTATTTTATACTTAGTGATGTTAGCTCGTTGGATAATTCCTAAAATAGTAATATGTTGAAGTAACGAACTCTGTCCGGGGAGTACCCCGACGGTGTTCTTATTTTATACTTAGTGATGTTAGCTCGTTGGATAATTCCTAAAATAGTAATATGTTGAAGTAACGAACTCTGTCCGGGGAGTACCCCGACGGTGTTCTTATTTTATACTTAGTGATGTTAGCTCGTTGGATAATTCCTAAAATAGTAATATGTTGAAGTAACGAACTCTGTCCGGGGAGTACCCCGACGGTGTTCTTATTTTATACTTAGTGATGTTAGCTCGTTGGATAATTCCTAAAATAGTAATATGTTGAAGTAACGAACTCTGTCCGGGGAGTACCCCGACGGTGTTCTTATTTTATACTTAGTGATGTTAGCTCGTTGGATAATTCCTAAAATAGTAATATGTTGAAGTAACGAACTCTGTCCGGGGAGTACCCCGACGGTGTTCTTATTTTATACTTAGTGATGTTAGCTCGTTGGATAATTCCTAAAATAGTAATATGTTGAAGTAACGAACTCTGTCCGGGGAGTACCCCGACGGTGTTCTTATTTTATACTTAGTGATGTTAGCTCGTTGGATAATTCCTAAAATAGTAATATGTTGAAGTAACGAACTCTGTCCGGGGAGTACCCCGACGGTGTTCTTATTTTATACTTAGTGATGTTAGCTCGTTGGATAATTCCTAAAATAGTAATATGTTGAAGTAACGAACTCTGTCCGGGGAGTACCCCGACGGTGTTCTTATTTTATACTTAGTGATGTTAGCTCGTTGGATAATTCCTAAAATAGTAATATGTTGAAGTAACGAACTCTGTCCGGGGAGTACCCCGACGGTGTTCTTATTTTATACTTAGTGATGTTAGCTCGTTGGATAATTCCTAAAATAGTAATATGTTGAAGTAACGAACTCTGTCCGGGGAGTACCCCGACGGTGTTCTTATTTTATACTTAGTGATGTTAGCTCGTTGGATAATTCCTAAAATAGTAATATGTTGAAGTAACGAACTCTGTCCGGGGAGTACCCCGACGGTGTTCTTATTTTATACTTAGTGATGTTAGCTCGTTGGATAATTCCTAAAATAGTAATATGTTGAAGTAACGAACTCTGTCCGGGGAGTACCCCGACGGTGTTCTTATTTTATACTTAGTGATGTTAGCTCGTTGGATAATTCCTAAAATAGTAATATGTTGAAGTAACGAACTCTGTCCGGGGAGTACCCCGACGGTGTTCTTATTTTATACTTAGTGATGTTAGCTCGTTGGATAATTCCTAAAATAGTAATATGTTGAAGTAACGAACTCTGTCCGGGGAGTACCCCGACGGTGTTCTTATTTTATACTTAGTGATGTTAGCTCGTTGGATAATTCCTAAAATAGTAATATGTTGAAGTAACGAACTCTGTCCGGGGAGTACCCCGACGGTGTTCTTATTTTATACTTAGTGATGTTAGCTCGTTGGATAATTCCTAAAATAGTAATATGTTGAAGTAACGAACTCTGTCCGGGGAGTACCCCGACGGTGTTCTTATTTTATACTTAGTGATGTTAGCTCGTTGGATAATTCCTAAAATAGTAATATGTTGAAGTAACGAACTCTGTCCGGGGAGTACCCCGACGGTGTTCTTATTTTATACTTAGTGATGTTAGCTCGTTGGATAATTCCTAAAATAGTAATATGTTGAAGTAACGAACTCTGTCCGGGGAGTACCCCGACGGTGTTCTTATTTTATACTTAGTGATGTTAGCTCGTTGGATAATTCCTAAAATAGTAATATGTTGAAGTAACGAACTCTGTCCGGGGAGTACCCCGACGGTGTTCTTATTTTATACTTAGTGATGTTAGCTCGTTGGATAATTCCTAAAATAGTAATATGTTGAAGTAACGAACTCTGTCCGGGGAGTACCCCGACGGTGTTCTTATTTTATACTTAGTGATGTTAGCTCGTTGGATAATTCCTAAAATAGTAATATGTTGAAGTAACGAACTCTGTCCGGGGAGTACCCCGACGGTGTTCTTATTTTATACTTAGTGATGTTAGCTCGTTGGATAATTCCTAAAATAGTAATATGTTGAAGTAACGAACTCTGTCCGGGGAGTACCCCGACGGTGTTCTTATTTTATACTTAGTGATGTTAGCTCGTTGGATAATTCCTAAAATAGTAATATGTTGAAGTAACGAACTCTGTCCGGGGAGTACCCCGACGGTGTTCTTATTTTATACTTAGTGATGTTAGCTCGTTGGATAATTCCTAAAATAGTAATATGTTGAAGTAACGAACTCTGTCCGGGGAGTACCCCGACGGTGTTCTTATTTTATACTTAGTGATGTTAGCTCGTTGGATAATTCCTAAAATAGTAATATGTTGAAGTAACGAACTCTGTCCGGGGAGTACCCCGACGGTGTTCTTATTTTATACTTAGTGATGTTAGCTCGTTGGATAATTCCTAAAATAGTAATATGTTGAAGTAACGAACTCTGTCCGGGGAGTACCCCGACGGTGTTCTTATTTTATACTTAGTGATGTTAGCTCGTTGGATAATTCCTAAAATAGTAATATGTTGAAGTAACGAACTCTGTCCGGGGAGTACCCCGACGGTGTTCTTATTTTATACTTAGTGATGTTAGCTCGTTGGATAATTCCTAAAATAGTAATATGTTGAAGTAACGAACTCTGTCCGGGGAGTACCCCGACGGTGTTCTTATTTTATACTTAGTGATGTTAGCTCGTTGGATAATTCCTAAAATAGTAATATGTTGAAGTAACGAACTCTGTCCGGGGAGTACCCCGACGGTGTTCTTATTTTATACTTAGTGATGTTAGCTCGTTGGATAATTCCTAAAATAGTAATATGTTGAAGTAACGAACTCTGTCCGGGGAGTACCCCGACGGTGTTCTTATTTTATACTTAGTGATGTTAGCTCGTTGGATAATTCCTAAAATAGTAATATGTTGAAGTAACGAACTCTGTCCGGGGAGTACCCCGACGGTGTTCTTATTTTATACTTAGTGATGTTAGCTCGTTGGATAATTCCTAAAATAGTAATATGTTGAAGTAACGAACTCTGTCCGGGGAGTACCCCGACGGTGTTCTTATTTTATACTTAGTGATGTTAGCTCGTTGGATAATTCCTAAAATAGTAATATGTTGAAGTAACGAACTCTGTCCGGGGAGTACCCCGACGGTGTTCTTATTTTATACTTAGTGATGTTAGCTCGTTGGATAATTCCTAAAATAGTAATATGTTGAAGTAACGAACTCTGTCCGGGGAGTACCCCGACGGTGTTCTTATTTTATACTTAGTGATGTTAGCTCGTTGGATAATTCCTAAAATAGTAATATGTTGAAGTAACGAACTCTGTCCGGGGAGTACCCCGACGGTGTTCTTATTTTATACTTAGTGATGTTAGCTCGTTGGATAATTCCTAAAATAGTAATATGTTGAAGTAACGAACTCTGTCCGGGGAGTACCCCGACGGTGTTCTTATTTTATACTTAGTGATGTTAGCTCGTTGGATAATTCCTAAAATAGTAATATGTTGAAGTAACGAACTCTGTCCGGGGAGTACCCCGACGGTGTTCTTATTTTATACTTAGTGATGTTAGCTCGTTGGATAATTCCTAAAATAGTAATATGTTGAAGTAACGAACTCTGTCCGGGGAGTACCCCGACGGTGTTCTTATTTTATACTTAGTGATGTTAGCTCGTTGGATAATTCCTAAAATAGTAATATGTTGAAGTAACGAACTCTGTCCGGGGAGTACCCCGACGGTGTTCTTATTTTATACTTAGTGATGTTAGCTCGTTGGATAATTCCTAAAATAGTAATATGTTGAAGTAACGAACTCTGTCCGGGGAGTACCCCGACGGTGTTCTTATTTTATACTTAGTGATGTTAGCTCGTTGGATAATTCCTAAAATAGTAATATGTTGAAGTAACGAACTCTGTCCGGGGAGTACCCCGACGGTGTTCTTATTTTATACTTAGTGATGTTAGCTCGTTGGATAATTCCTAAAATAGTAATATGTTGAAGTAACGAACTCTGTCCGGGGAGTACCCCGACGGTGTTCTTATTTTATACTTAGTGATGTTAGCTCGTTGGATAATTCCTAAAATAGTAATATGTTGAAGTAACGAACTCTGTCCGGGGAGTACCCCGACGGTGTTCTTATTTTATACTTAGTGATGTTAGCTCGTTGGATAATTCCTAAAATAGTAATATGTTGAAGTAACGAACTCTGTCCGGGGAGTACCCCGACGGTGTTCTTATTTTATACTTAGTGATGTTAGCTCGTTGGATAATTCCTAAAATAGTAATATGTTGAAGTAACGAACTCTGTCCGGGGAGTACCCCGACGGTGTTCTTATTTTATACTTAGTGATGTTAGCTCGTTGGATAATTCCTAAAATAGTAATATGTTGAAGTAACGAACTCTGTCCGGGGAGTACCCCGACGGTGTTCTTATTTTATACTTAGTGATGTTAGCTCGTTGGATAATTCCTAAAATAGTAATATGTTGAAGTAACGAACTCTGTCCGGGGAGTACCCCGACGGTGTTCTTATTTTATACTTAGTGATGTTAGCTCGTTGGATAATTCCTAAAATAGTAATATGTTGAAGTAACGAACTCTGTCCGGGGAGTACCCCGACGGTGTTCTTATTTTATACTTAGTGATGTTAGCTCGTTGGATAATTCCTAAAATAGTAATATGTTGAAGTAACGAACTCTGTCCGGGGAGTACCCCGACGGTGTTCTTATTTTATACTTAGTGATGTTAGCTCGTTGGATAATTCCTAAAATAGTAATATGTTGAAGTAACGAACTCTGTCCGGGGAGTACCCCGACGGTGTTCTTATTTTATACTTAGTGATGTTAGCTCGTTGGATAATTCCTAAAATAGTAATATGTTGAAGTAACGAACTCTGTCCGGGGAGTACCCCGACGGTGTTCTTATTTTATACTTAGTGATGTTAGCTCGTTGGATAATTCCTAAAATAGTAATATGTTGAAGTAACGAACTCTGTCCGGGGAGTACCCCGACGGTGTTCTTATTTTATACTTAGTGATGTTAGCTCGTTGGATAATTCCTAAAATAGTAATATGTTGAAGTAACGAACTCTGTCCGGGGAGTACCCCGACGGTGTTCTTATTTTATACTTAGTGATGTTAGCTCGTTGGATAATTCCTAAAATAGTAATATGTTGAAGTAACGAACTCTGTCCGGGGAGTACCCCGACGGTGTTCTTATTTTATACTTAGTGATGTTAGCTCGTTGGATAATTCCTAAAATAGTAATATGTTGAAGTAACGAACTCTGTCCGGGGAGTACCCCGACGGTGTTCTTATTTTATACTTAGTGATGTTAGCTCGTTGGATAATTCCTAAAATAGTAATATGTTGAAGTAACGAACTCTGTCCGGGGAGTACCCCGACGGTGTTCTTATTTTATACTTAGTGATGTTAGCTCGTTGGATAATTCCTAAAATAGTAATATGTTGAAGTAACGAACTCTGTCCGGGGAGTACCCCGACGGTGTTCTTATTTTATACTTAGTGATGTTAGCTCGTTGGATAATTCCTAAAATAGTAATATGTTGAAGTAACGAACTCTGTCCGGGGAGTACCCCGACGGTGTTCTTATTTTATACTTAGTGATGTTAGCTCGTTGGATAATTCCTAAAATAGTAATATGTTGAAGTAACGAACTCTGTCCGGGGAGTACCCCGACGGTGTTCTTATTTTATACTTAGTGATGTTAGCTCGTTGGATAATTCCTAAAATAGTAATATGTTGAAGTAACGAACTCTGTCCGGGGAGTACCCCGACGGTGTTCTTATTTTATACTTAGTGATGTTAGCTCGTTGGATAATTCCTAAAATAGTAATATGTTGAAGTAACGAACTCTGTCCGGGGAGTACCCCGACGGTGTTCTTATTTTATACTTAGTGATGTTAGCTCGTTGGATAATTCCTAAAATAGTAATATGTTGAAGTAACGAACTCTGTCCGGGGAGTACCCCGACGGTGTTCTTATTTTATACTTAGTGATGTTAGCTCGTTGGATAATTCCTAAAATAGTAATATGTTGAAGTAACGAACTCTGTCCGGGGAGTACCCCGACGGTGTTCTTATTTTATACTTAGTGATGTTAGCTCGTTGGATAATTCCTAAAATAGTAATATGTTGAAGTAACGAACTCTGTCCGGGGAGTACCCCGACGGTGTTCTTATTTTATACTTAGTGATGTTAGCTCGTTGGATAATTCCTAAAATAGTAATATGTTGAAGTAACGAACTCTGTCCGGGGAGTACCCCGACGGTGTTCTTATTTTATACTTAGTGATGTTAGCTCGTTGGATAATTCCTAAAATAGTAATATGTTGAAGTAACGAACTCTGTCCGGGGAGTACCCCGACGGTGTTCTTATTTTATACTTAGTGATGTTAGCTCGTTGGATAATTCCTAAAATAGTAATATGTTGAAGTAACGAACTCTGTCCGGGGAGTACCCCGACGGTGTTCTTATTTTATACTTAGTGATGTTAGCTCGTTGGATAATTCCTAAAATAGTAATATGTTGAAGTAACGAACTCTGTCCGGGGAGTACCCCGACGGTGTTCTTATTTTATACTTAGTGATGTTAGCTCGTTGGATAATTCCTAAAATAGTAATATGTTGAAGTAACGAACTCTGTCCGGGGAGTACCCCGACGGTGTTCTTATTTTATACTTAGTGATGTTAGCTCGTTGGATAATTCCTAAAATAGTAATATGTTGAAGTAACGAACTCTGTCCGGGGAGTACCCCGACGGTGTTCTTATTTTATACTTAGTGATGTTAGCTCGTTGGATAATTCCTAAAATAGTAATATGTTGAAGTAACGAACTCTGTCCGGGGAGTACCCCGACGGTGTTCTTATTTTATACTTAGTGATGTTAGCTCGTTGGATAATTCCTAAAATAGTAATATGTTGAAGTAACGAACTCTGTCCGGGGAGTACCCCGACGGTGTTCTTATTTTATACTTAGTGATGTTAGCTCGTTGGATAATTCCTAAAATAGTAATATGTTGAACTAACGAACTAACGGACTCTGTCCGGGGAGTACCCCGACGGTGTTCTTATTTTCTTACTTAACTTTTTATCATAATTTCAAACTTCTGAATGCCGACAAATATTCCCAAAAGGGGTAAGCTTTAAATAATTGGGACTGTAATCAACGTTCCGGTCGGCACCCTTCGGCTACGGAACCCTATAAGGTCTGAAGCCAAGTGAGAATCATTATCCCTAAAGATATTAAAACTCGTCTAGCTCCTAAGCTACAAATGGCTAAACTACAACTAGTCGCGGAACATACATAGGGTGCGTCATACATACGTAAGCCAGTGGAGAGGCTGCTTTGCTTCTGGCCGCGTTCCATGGGCCATCCTGTATATTCACTAACAGGACAACGGATGCTGTCGGGGAGAATAACTTTTATTAAAATAATTTTGAATTGTTTTTTTTAAACTTGTAATTATGGACGCTTTTATTAAGTTCAGCATCGTTCTCACGTATATATTGCAACATGAATGATGTAACCCAGTTTTTGTAAACATATTTTGATTTAAAAGAGTGTCCATGGAGTTTCTTGCCCGTTCTTCTCCATAGGTACCTACTGCTTTGGAATGGGCAACTAGCTTCATCTTTCTGACTGACCGACCCCTTGACAATTCAAAAGTGCCTGTAATTGGTTTATTTGAAATAAATGCTTTGAGTTTGAGTTATTTGTGCACAATATCAGTAAAACGCCAAATTGTTGAAGTTGTTTAAGTGTAAACTGGGAACACCTCTAGATATAGGTACCTTTTACTTACACAGTTCAATTTGCTGCCGTGTGATAGCTTCACCTTATTTATGATGGTATTGGTGCTGCTCGCAAATTTTGAGCAATCGAAGAATACGTCTCAAAATGTTGTAGTGGTGTTGAACTTGCCTCGCCTGTCACTCTCTTGCCGGCTGATGCACTATTGCACTAGAAGCGCACGAAGTCACGGCCAGCGCCATTAGACTTGACTAAATCAGCGTGGCCGGCAACAGTGCAGCTGTTGGAACTTCGCCAAAGTCAGATTAAATTAGGTGTACATTAAGAATTAAGATTATAGGCACGTGGACTTCCAAAACACTGATAACAGAAGCAAGACGCGCTGATGGGCGATGAATGGAGACGGCTTCCGGGCTACCGCTCAGCGATGTTATTGACGTGCAGGCGTCATGGGGCGTTGCGGGCGGACACCTGAACCGCGCCCGGCAGCGCCGCGCTCAAAAAAATATTTTTTAATGTTTTTGTTTATGACCCCTCCCGCTGAAGGTGGAGCGGAAGGGAGTGTCAGTTACTTACTGACATCCATCCATGTTCCTTCCTTAACCCTAAGTGCTCCGGGGTGGCGGTTACCCCGTCGGACATTATACTACGAGATCAACGCCACCGGCACCCCTTAAACAACACGTACGTTGCTGGACTAGTGGTAGTACCTAGGCAAGCAAGTAGCTGCTCAAAACGGGTACAGGCGTGGGCAGCACGCCCAACGCAATGCACTTCTGGTACGAAAATATTCAATCAAGTAAGTTTTAAAAATCTTGAGAAGACTCAATATAATAGAATGCTATATTTGGCAGCGCTCATACAAGGACGTGCAACTCTGTGTCGATGCAGACAAAACTGATTGCAAGTCTTGCATTCAGTTATTGTTTGCCATTCTATGGAAATGTATATTGCGCGTGTGTAAACTCTTGAATGCAATTCATATGGCATGAAAATCGAGGGAAATCTAAAAGTCAATTATGGACCAAATTAGAAAAATCGTTTTTTTTGGTTGAAGAAGCTTGCGACGTGTGTCCACAGAAATTGTATAACTTCGCTTCGCTGTTTCGATAATACGTTAATCCACCCATTTCAAGTTGCTTGAAGCACTAATAACTGCGTACCGAGGGTCTGAAAGAAGTCAAATCAGAAAATCTTTTACCCGCTTTTAATTTATGATTGTGAATAATGCATTAGATTGTAGTGCCTCGGAGTCGTCAACGCGCTCCCGGCGCGGGCGCTCAGAGTGCGGCCCGGACACGTGGTCGGGGCTGTCCACTACTAGGTGAACTAACACTGCTGCCAGCCGGGAGCAGCGCGTGCGCATAGGTCAGCAGACCGCTGTTTATTTATACATCCCGTTGTCATTGTCAGGGCAGCAGCGACGCGCCCGCTCGCCCCTGCCCCCGCGCCCCACCGCCCCACCGCCTCGGCCGCGCCTGTTTATATATATTTACCACATTTTTACAAACGTACTCACCGCGTGTTCAATTGATCAAATTGAGTTAATTATACGCCACTGGATGTCGTACTGTGCATGTTAGGTGTTAGTCCAGCGAGTAAAGTGTACAGTTCAGTCGTGTCGTTAGGGGCAGACCATGGCTGGCGGCAGGGACGGCACCAGACAGCCAAGTGATACCCTGACGCGCTGGTGGCCTCCATCGCTTCCCTTACGTCGGCACTCGCCAGTCACCAGTTACTTTAATACTAATTGTAATTACAGTTAAAACTATGCGGCCTAAAAAAAAAGATTTGAGCATGTGCAATTTATTTCTTTCTTATTTGCAAAATACATAGGCTAACGTCATCTAAAACTATTCCAAATTTCAAGTTAATAGCATTAGTAGTTCTTGAGACATCCAGCTGTGACAGACGGACATGAAATACCAACTAATAAAAAATACATACAATTTCTGGATTATTCTGAACCTGACCCAAAATCGTAACCCCGTCGTGGGTTAGGTTAGGAATTTGAAAAAATATACGTATAATATTTGTTCCGAACGTAACCCCCTTCCTAACTTCGTGAAATTCGTCAATTTTAGTGTGATATACAGTATGATTTTTTAGTCACCGTCCAAATTAATTCTAGGCATTAGGTATCATTCACTAAGTCTATTTAAAAAAAAAAAACAATACGTAAAATTTTCATCTTAAATTATTTTCTCGAAAGAATTATCCGCTCTGCTTGGTCACTAAGTTATACGTTAATAATACTACACTTGCCGCGCAAACATTCAATGAAAAGGGCAGCGCGCACCCCGCTTACCCCCGTCCACCCCCGCCCCGCTACACCTGCGCGGCACATCTATGATCTATCCTTTCTTTAGTCGCCTAGTCGGCCCCGCGCACCCTTTTGCGGCGCAAGCGCTTACTTCCGTGTTCCCGCGCAACCCGCCGCCGGCGCCCCGCGCTATCGTGAATTTGTTTACAATGTATTCCTACCGCGAGTATTACGAAATGGTGCGATCTTACTTACTTAGTGGTGAAAGCTTGAACGGTGCCCAAAGACTGTACGAAGCAGAAAGTATTCCTCGCATTCGCAATCAAGGTATAATAAATCCTTTAGTACCTAATCGCCAAACGATTTTGGCCGCGAATCAGAGGCTACTAGACCATGGCCAATTTATAGCTCCTACACACGCTCAAGGACGTGGCAGGCCGAGACTCGCAGTAGAGATCGAAGACGATTATCTTCGATTTCTTTGAACGGAGCCCTAGATCGAGTACACGAGATGCAGCGCGGCGCTTCGGTGTAAGCCAATATGCCGTGTGGAAACTTCTCCATGTTGCTGGGTTGCACCCGTACCATTTCCAAAAGGTACAGGCCTTGAACGACGCAGACGCCGTTCCCTGTCGAGCCTTCTGCGAGTGGCTGATCGCACACCCTGAAGCTGATATTTTGTGGACTCAACTCAACAAAATTAAAAATAATGTGCAAAAACGTGCAAGACTCTGTTTAGAGAGAAACGGTATGCATTTTGAACATTTATTAAAGTACTGTTAATTATTATTAATGTGATTGTTCTAAGATGATTTTGATTAGATTTTTAATTATGTGTACATAAGTTGATTCAAATTTTTTAAATACGCCTATTAGCAAAAAGTTTTGGTACAGTTTTAACACGTTGAGCGCCAACGCGGTCTCCGGTGAGCCGCGAACAATAGTTTTTCTATTGTGTCTGCTGCGTGGCAGTCAATGACTTAATAAGGTGTTAAAGTTCTTATTTAGCTCATTTATTTTTACTTTCTAATCATGGTGAACATAGCACAAACCTTTTGCTAATTGCCGGTCCTAAGCCCTTGAAAGTATGAAGGGATTTGCAACTTTGTTCATTTATTGTGTTATCAATGAATAGCGGCGGCGCGCGAGGCGGGGCGGCCCGCGTTGTTACCTAGCCCGTACGCACGGCGGCGCGGCGGTGTCCAGAAACATCAACTTTTTATAGATAACTTTGTGATGTGATACCTCAATATTTTTGTATTGAGTGATACTAAAAGGAAAAACACGTATTCAATGATTTTCGTAAAGGATTAATATATCAAAATTTGGACGGTGACTAAAAATTCATACTGTATATATGGATATCGTATTGTAAATAAAACAAACGTCATATTGTTACGTTAGTGATATCAGGTCGAAAAATAAAATTTCAAATAGAAATTTTGTTTTTTTTTTTTGTTTTTATTGGTGGGAAAATTATTCCCTCTAACTGCAAAAGGGTTAAACTCTGATTTGACACATATGTAATGCACCTTTTATTCTGAGAAAGAGCAGAGGGAAACCTACCATCGCAATTCGGGTTATGATAGGAACGAGACGTCGGGTCAGGTTAGGAAGGGGGTTACGTTCGGAACAAATATTATATATTTTTTCAAATTCCTAACCTAACCCACGACGGGGTTACGATTTTGGGTCAGGTTCGGAATAATCCCAATTTCTACATAATCTTGACTCCAAAGTGTTATTTTTTTAAATAGCATACTATTTAATTAATCCCCTCACAACGAAACTACACGAATGATAATAATGATTTATAACATGCACATCCCCGTAAAGTATCCATTATTTTTTTTTTATTTAATTTTATTGTAGTTATGATCCAAAGTTGATTGAAATAAATGAATAATAATAATAATTATTATTATTATTTTGATTTGCTACGTATAGTATAGTGCGCTCGTCCCACACGATCAGCTTGCTCTGTTGGAACAGGACGCCACGCTGCTCTTTCTGATGTTACACGTTGGAGTTTCTTCGCTCGCTAGATTAAGAGTGATTTAAAGACCGAATGTTGCAGCAATTCCAGAGGAAGTCATGCTAGTAATGCAACATTAAGGTCGTTGTGAATTTTTGATAGAAGCATATTAAGCAAAACAGTTTGGCCTGTACCACCCGGAGCATCAAGGAAAAAAAGCCCGCCTTCAGCACTCTCAACTCGTAACATTTTGTGATAAATCTCTTTTTGCTCGGTTAGCAGACGTGGCTCAGTTTCGCACACGTGAGCGTCTAATATGGTGGTATCGTAGCTTAGCTCTCTTGAGGAGCGGTTTGAGAGGCGCCACGTCGTCCACGCCTATGGCCTGACCCAGCTCCTCAACGGACACGGATGTTGAGTGGCACCCAAGCGAGGATCGCCCGGAGGACACAGTGGAGCGGTTAGGCACGGTACGGCTGCGCACCGCAATGTGTCCGTAGCGACGATCGGCAGCGGCGGCGACCTCTCGCGTCTGGCCCTGGTACAATCTATGGTCCGGAGCGAGAGGGAGTGTCCTTCTGCGAAGCAGTTATACTAGCGAAGGAGGTGGCGGGATGGTTGAGGGACGCAGCTTCACGTCCCTGCCGCGCGGGGGACGCTCCGCGCCGCCTGATCCGGACCACGCCCATGACGGACGGCGCGTTCGTGGTCCGCGCGCGCCTCAAAGAGATGTCAGCATTAAGGAAGGGGCCCGTTAGGGCCGAAGCCTGCCGGGTCAGCGAAATAGTCCGAAAGGGTTATCGCTATGCCGGAACATAAGAAAGGAACGTGGATGAGAACGTGGTCAGTAAGGGTCTGACGGAACGTAAAAAGCGTCCATAACGACCGTAAAGGATTTTAAAAAAGTTATCAAAAACAATTCAAAAATTTAATTTAATTTTAAATGATCCAACACACGCGCCACCATCAGCGAGTGTAATGTCTCGCTGATGGTGGCGCGTGTGTTGGATCATTTAGCTCCCTTCAAATGGTTGAGCTGAATGGTGCTAATCCATGCGTCATGTTCGTGAATGGGTACCGTGAATATAAGCTGAGCATGACATGCTCTCAGCCACCTAGCACATTCAAGGCAATGTAAGACGTACTCATGAAATGGTAGCTTTATAGTAGGTACATACTAGTACTCACAAATGTGCTATGCAATTATACAATACTAAGAGATTGGAGTTATATAATGCACAAAAGTTTTTGTGAATCTTCAGGAGTATTTTCAAATGTTAATCAATTAGTTTAAAGGCCCTTGTGGAGCAGGACTAGCATTTAGCATAAGCTTGGCTTTTTTTCTAAGGCTGGGAAAACATCAATGACTTCTCCCGCTCTGGGTGGAGCGGAAGGGAGTGTCAGACTCTTACTGACTAAAACCCATCCATGTTCCTTCCTTAGCCCTTTATGTTCCGGGTAGGCTTGACCCTGAGGGGCCCCTTCATATTCTGACATCTCTTTGAGGCGCGTGTAGAACATATACGCGCCGTCCGGCACGGGCCTGGTGCTGATCGGACGGTGAGTCACCCATTACTCACCAACCGCATAGTGTGCGTTTTATACAAGATTAAAATTTTATTTCATTCTGTTCAAGAATATGAGGAGGTATTTTACTATACTATCATGTCGCTATAGCCGACATCTTTGTCGCTAACTTCTGTACCGATATTTTGAAGTAACAATAAGTAATTAATCCTTTGTATCTCTAAGTAACATCAACATAGCGCAGTGATATTATGATAAAGAAAATATGGATTATGCCAGTTCCATAAATTTTAAAAGAAAAAGTTGCCATTTACGTCGCTAAAAATGTTTCTAAACTTGTTTATGTTCAATTTAAAAAAACTTATACGTTTCGAATAGAAAAAGTATTTGTTACATTGTTTATAACACATTGGCGTATAATTAATAATAACTGGAATGTTATTATTTGCAGCTTCGACTAATTGACGATGTATGACAAAATCACAAGGACTAAAGTTAGCAACCTCATCCGTTGAAGAATGAAATTTACTCAGATTATTATTTCCTCAGAATGTTCTTCCTCTGTAACTTCGTCTCTGACTGAACACGACGCCATCCTCAACTGACACTTTGTTACCTTCATGTAACCCAACAACACCCTTAACTCATTAACGTCATCTAATGTAGCGACGGACAATTGCTCATCTTCATTAAATTGATCTTAGGCGATGTCATTTTTAATAGTTCCCACATCGTGCTCTTAATACTCATGCTGAAGCTTTGAAACAGCTAGATTTAATAAAAGGACTGGACTAACCCGATTCCAGGCAGCTGTGCAGCTCGTCAAAATCATCAGCATCACCACCATCACCACCATCAACATCTTCACTGCTTTCTAGGCAGCTTTACTCACGAAGCCAATCAGCATGGCTTCCATTAAGGAAATAAGCAGCATCATCATCCTTTCTTCATTCTTCAGACAGTATGTGCAATAATATCCTCTTGCACACGACTAGAAACCTTTCTTAGATCCTTAAAGTTTCTCACATCGGATCACTCGATAGTATAGGTATAGCTATGAATAGTGCGGGCAGGGCCCTGAAGAAATGCCCAAGCGCATTCACGGCCGTTATTGCTGGCAGATATTAGCCAGAAGTCGGCTACAAATTTCTCAAGACATGCGTCGTTGAAGCTTGAGAAATAATTGCTCCTTCTTGCTCTGTCTACCGAAACAAACATACAGTATAAAATATACACACGCTTTTATCAGGCACTAAAAATAATTACCACTGCCCTGGAATACAAAAGGCTTATGAAGAAACATACTAATACCAAAACCCATCCGGTTTTAGCCAGTATGAGTCCGACACTCCCTTCCGCTCATAGAATCCGCGATTTTTGAACGTACAAACTTTCCCCAGGTGGCGGGCGATGACGAGGTGCGGTTGGACGAGGAGATGGAGCGCGTGGTCTGGGGCGACGCCGCGCCGCGCCTGCCCGCCGCCGCCACCGAGCCGCGCCGCGACAGCGCCGCGCCGCCGCCCTACTCCCACACACACTTACCTGGTGACTGCACCTCCGCCGCATTACAAAAGCATGACGATTTTTTATGTCATTCTACGCACAGAAGAACAACCAATCAATCCAAGTCGCATTTAGTACCTGGCATGGTTTTAGTTCTTATATTTTGGTTGTTAAGGCTGATTCACTCGTGATCGCTATTTCGTGACATGCCAGTGGCCTTGACTGCGATCGCCTCAACGTGTTTCATGAATAAACGACGAGAATCCACGCAAGCGCTGGTAATCCTCGACACGCGTCGCCATGGCCGCCACACGGTCCGCACGTGCTCGGCGCTCTCCCGCCACCATGTGGTGCCAGCCATGTGGGCTAGCGTTCTACACTGCCCAAACTTGTGTACACCCACTTAGACGAGACAAAAACTTGGACGGGCTTAAAGATGTCGCTGGTTCTTAACATGGTAAATTCGTAATGATCAGCGATATCTTTTCCCCAAACTTGGTGGAGAGGTTTGGCCAACATCTAGTTGATTACCAGTAGGTCCACTTAGTGGCGCTATCTCACCTGGAGCCATCTCATGTGGCTGCCATCGAGCTACATCGGCGAGTAATGGAGATCGATACTTCGCACCACTGGTCTAGGAGAGCAGAGGGTCGGGGGCGGTCCAGTAGCGTGATCCACTGGGACCAGGTGTTAATACCAGTGCGGTGTGACTGCAGATGGCGCCAGCTCGCTGAGCAGCTCGGAGGTGTCACCGCCGGCCGCCGGCGTCCGCTCCGAGCAGCAGGTGAGTGCACCGATCGATTTCGCCACGTCGCTGAAGGCCGCCGCCGTGTCGCGCGGGCTCCGCGCAGCACGGCGCGCTCAGTGCTTCGCTGGCTTCACTCCACCACGCTATACACGTATTATTATCTACCCGAGCTTCATCACAATATTAACTTTGGACTCATTTATTATATTAAAAATTTGGAAAGTACTTAATTTTTTACATAATATTTAACATACAATTCTTCTTTATACAAAAGTTTTGTGACTACTTGAGCGGTAAACGAGTCCTGGGACATATCAGGCAGCATGCGGCAGTCCCGATCCGCTGGGAACCTAGTGAGTTGAGCAGAAGCAGTCTGGGGCTCAGGGCAGTGTCGCGGAGTAACGCGGAGTTGTGCGCTCTGTGCAGGTGTCGGGCGCTTGGCCCGGCTCGGGCTCGGGCAGCCCGCGTGACGCCGACGCGCGCCATGTACAGTTCGACGCCGAGCGCGCCGAGCGCGCCGAGCGCGCCGTGCACGCCGAGCATGCCGAGCTCGCCGACGCGCTGGACGACGCCAATGACGAGCGCCGCGCGCAGCGTAACATGTAAGTACATTTTTGCCTGATTTACCGAGATTGGATATAAATAGAGAGGTGATGTTTTACTTTTAAAGGAAATAAAAATTATCCATTTATGATGTGGGGTTTTTCGTTCTTTGATTTCTATTCAGTTTGAGGTTAGTTTTGTAACAAACCCTCCAAAAGTACCTCCAAAAAAGTCCTTTAAAACAATATGATGGAACTCACATAAAACTGCCTCGCCGGTCTAGTGATCGCCTACTACTGTCTCACCTCTGCCCTTTCCTTCGGGTAAATTTCGGGTCAACAGACCGAAATCGAGCCCAACTAAGATACGACAAAATGGTCATAGGTACCGCGAGCACAGCTGAATGGGATGCTGTGCTCACGTTCTGATTAGCCAACATAAAAAAGAAAAGATTTAAAAATGTTTTTTAGTTCAGTTAAATAAAATATAAATAACGAGGACAATTTAATGATCTAGTTACAGTTATTTTTTAAACTCGTATATACGTGTATTTGTTAACACCGATTATGGGGAGGTTTTTAAAATTGGCAACACTGCTTCTGCTTTAATACGTCATTTATTTATAGGGTTTGGTTAATTTCCTTCATTATTCCTGAACGCTTCTAATATATTGTCGACACTGGAATTAATAAGACACCAAAATTTGAAATAGGAACACCAAATTATAAATAAAATAACATAAAAATCATATTTATAAAAAAAAACATGAAAACTAACAATCAACAAATACAACTTTCTTAATTTTTTATGACTTGTTAATACAACAGTTTTAATTTTTTCTTAAGTAGGTACTGTGGCACCTCTTTTAACCTCTATGATCATCATCATCATGATCATTTACATATATTTTTAAGTTATTTTTGACATGATAGTCAAGTAATACGAGGGCGGCACTGAAAATTTCGGGAATCAAGGAAGTGACACAACATTACTATTTAAAAATGTATTTATTGCTTTTCGAAGTATTCGCCGCGAAATTTGACACATTTTTCCATACGATGGAACCAATCATTGAAGCAACAATTCCATTCGGAAGTTGGGGTCTCCAAAAATCCGTTTTGTAGGCGTCCACAGCTTCTTCAGGTGATGAAAATCTCTGACCACGCAATTTATTCTTTATTTTAGGGAAAGTATAGAAATCATTAGGGCTTAGGTCGGGGCTGAACGGCGGATGGTCTAATGATTCTATGTTTTGTTGCTCTAAAAACTCTTTTGTTCTGTGCGTGGTGTGAGAACTCGCATTGTCGTGATGGAGGATGATGTGGCGGTTGCAGTTCTCTTTACGGAGTTCAGAAACGATCTGTGGCAAACAAGTGCTAGCATACCATTCTGCATTAACCGTTCTTTGTCCCTCAAGAGGAATAGTCGCAACATGGCCGGTTTTGGTGACAAACGTGGCCACCATTGTTTTTGCAACACTCCGTGAACGAACAATTTTTGTTGGCTTTAACTCATTTTCGAACACCCAAACTCGTGACTGGTTTTTTGTTTCGGGTTCGTACGCGTATATTCAGGATTCGTCACCTGATACTTACGATGTTGTATACAGCATTTGAGGATCCCGCGTGGAATCTTTCGAGAGTTCTGACGCACCAAGTAACGCGAGCCGCTTTTTGCTCTTCACAGAGCGAATGCGGTATCCATCGGGAAAACAACTTTTTTACACCTAATTGTTCATGCAAGATTATTTGTATTTGACTCATGCCAATGTCTAAAGTTGCCTGAATTTCGCGATATGGCACATGTCGATCTTCCTCAATCAGCTTACGCACAGCATCAACGTTTTCTTGGGTGACTGCAGTTTTTGGACGACCTTGACGGGGATCATCACTGAGCTTGACACGTCCACGTTGAAATTCAGCAAACCAGCGATAAATTGTGGTTTTGTATGGGGCTTCATCACCAAATGCAGAAATCATCCGGTCAACACACTGTTTTTGTGTTAAACCACTTCGAAAGTCATAATAAATCATCGCTCTTGAATTTTCTCGAGTCAATTCCATTTTCTCAACGACTAAACAAGTTTGACAAAACCTTGTAACAAGACCGAGAATCTTTTTTTAAATAAATAAATGGTATTCGATTTTTAAAACCAAAGAGTTTTCAATTGAAAAGATTTTAATATGACAGGAACAATGGAAAATATTCCATTCCCGATACTTTTAGTGCAGCTTAAGTAAGATCAATTTAAAAAACCAGGCAAGTGCCAGTCGGACGCGCCCACCGAGGACTCCCTACAAACTTACTGTTTATAGTATGTAATTACCATATTATAAATAATTTCGTTTTTTATCATTTAATTACAAATATGTAGTTTTCAGATTGTCCCCTATACTTGCAGAGTAAGACGATATTACTTGCCCATAGTTCTAGCTGCTAAAAGTAGCAGCCTACAAACTTTGATTCCCTTGAGAATGTGGAAGTGTGCGTGTTTTGCGGCATAAACGGCCGTATCGACTGTAGACCCTTTTTTTTTTGAGTGTAGGAAATCATCCAATGACTTCCCACTCTGGGTGGAGCGGAAGGGAGTGGCAGACTCTTACTGACCAAAACCCATCCATGTTCCTTCCGTGGCCCTTAGGTATGTTCCGGGGTAGCCGGTAACCCTTTCGGACAATCCCGCTTAAGGGACTGTAAACCTGCTATAGATTTTAATGTTAAGTCGTTCCCGAGATAAAGGGTTTTGAACTCTTGACGGACGGACGGACTACAAAGTCATCCCATAAGGGTTCCGTTTTATCAAGATCAGTTTGACGGGATCATTCCTGTTTTTTTTTTACTTTCCATCCTTTTCCTTTCCAAACACTCTGCGTGTGCACCTCCTAGAACCTCCTGCTCTGAACCCACACATCTTACTCTGATCTGGATGTCAGTCTCAGGACACGAAGGATGTTCCAATGTTTTCGAGCCCTAGCTTAGAGCTAGTATTTTATTTGTTTCACAGCCACTGTATGTGCCTTTGTAATGTCCCATCTAGTGTTTGTTGATGTCGTGTGGACAGCGCGTGGAGTGGCTCGGTGTCGGCAAGCCGCCGCTCAGAGCCGCTGCGCAAGGTTGCGGCCAGGCTCTTAGACCGATCATATAATTACTTCAAGACGCGGTAGCGTGTACTTGATGCAGACGCGGCGCTCGGCCGGTCCACGGTTCGTGCAGCCCCAGCGGTCCGTCGCTACATGTGAGCTGGATACAAAGGGATGGGTGTCTACGTACTGATGCAGATGTATTAAACCTGATGGTCTCAAAAGTGTAGTACTTTGTCTGTAACTACACTTTTGTTGGTGATGACAGTAAAATGTTACGTTTTTTCAGTGTAGCTGTCATTGCGGCCACATGTGCCGATTTAATTGTGCGATAAGGAACTTGCTTCCAAAACATCTGTGAGTCGATACTTGGGTTTGTTACAGTTTATAGTAAGTTGGTTGAGGTTCAGCGAAGGAGCTTAGCTATGGCCGAGGTGGTTGAGGTTCAGAGAAGGAGCGTGCATGGCCGAGGTGGTTGAGGTTCAGAGAAGGAGCTTCCATGGCCGAGGTGGTTGAGGTTCAGAAAAGGAGCTTGCATGGCCGAGGTGGTTGAGGTTCAGAGAAGGAGCTTCCATGGCCAAGGTGGTTCAGGTTCAGAAAAGGAGCTTACATGGCCGAGGTGGTTGAGGTTCAGAGAAGGTGCTTCCATGGCCGAGGTGGTTGAGGTTCAGAGAAGGAGCTTCCATGGCCGAAGTGGTTGAGGTTCAGAAAAGGAGCTTGCATGGCCGAGGTGGTTGAGGTTCAGAGAAGGTGCTTCCATGGCCGAGGTGGTTGAGGTTCAGAGAAGGAGCTTCAATCAAGGGTTCAGAGTAGGAGGTTCTAGGAGGTTCAAAGGTCGTGGTGGTTGATCCCATAAGGGTTCCGTTTTATCAAGATCTGTTTGACGGGATCATTCCTGTTTTTTTTCTTACTTTCCATCCTTTTCCTTTCCAAACACTCTGCGTGTGCACCTCCTAGAACCTCCTCCGGTTGAGGTTCAGAGAAGGTGCTTCCATGGCCGAGGTGGTTGAGGTTCAGAGAAGGAGCTTCCATGGCCGAAGTGGTTGAGGTTCAGAAAAGGAGCCATGGCCGAGGTGCTTTAGGTTCAGAGAAAGTGCTTCCATGGCCGAGGTGGTTGAGGTTCAGAGAAGGAGCTTCAATCAAGGGTTCAGAGTAGGAGGTTCTAGGAGGTTCAAAGGTGGAGGTGGTTGAAGTTCAGAAAAGCAAGTTCTAGGAGGTTCAATTGTCGAGGTGGTGTGGGTTCAGAACGTTATACTTAGTTAGACATGCGGGCGCAGCTCGCCAAGCGTGGAATGTGTTGTGAAGCTACTACCAGATGTGTTGAAGACTGAACATTATTATTAGCCAGGCGTGAGCACACGTACATACGTTGCCACAACAGACGCGCATGTGATGAATGTGTATGACGCGTTTACCATTCCAAAATAATAATGTACCTTGTAGAAGCGCGCGAAACATGCCATCGGATGAAACTCGCGAACTAGATGCGTTGCGCCTACGTGTTGTGTGCGGCTCTGGACAGTGGACAGTGGCGGAGACGAGCCACATCATCGTCATCAGTGACGAGTGGAGAGCAGCGGCTGGCGCGACTCACTCGAGCGTGCGGAAGTGGCACCTGAGTCTGTTGGTAGTGTGACAAAAATAGTTTGACATTGGCATTGTCGGGCGGGCTTGGCGCGCACGCCACTCGCGGCCGCGGCGCCGCACGCTCGCCTCTCTCGTCGCCCCAGCCGCCACCGCCAGCCACCGCTGCCAGCGCCATGCCCGTCACGTACGCTCGCGCCTCGCAGCTGCAGCACCAGCGGTGAGCCCGCATGCCCTCGAGTGTTCCCACACGCAGGCGTTGAACCTCGCAGCTCAATACTCATCCACACACTCCTAGCGACTCTATCATCAGCTGTCATTATCGATTCGTTTGTTCTTCTTTCTTATACATATATGTATGATTGGTTGAATGTATACGGAACTACGGACGGACGCGCGGATGGAACTCTACAATACCGATATATATTATGACAAAACAAAATAAAAACAATTTTTCTATAAAATCCACTGTCCATTGTAATATTTGAAAATTTCGACAAAATTGGGGCGACATTTTGGTGATAACTGTTATAAAAAAATTGTGTTGGAGCGCAGAAAATCGTCACACGTTCGATGAATAATGGTGTTTAATATTACTATTTTATTGCGAAACGTAACCTTCCTAGCCACGTTGTACCTCCACAGTCTTGACGACTCTTAGCAGCCACGATGTACCTTCACAGTGTTGACGTCTCTTAGCAGCCACGATGTACCTTCACAGTGTTGACGTCTCTTAGCAGCCACGATGTACCTTCACAGTGTTGACGTCTCTTAGCAGCCACGATGTACCATCACAGTGTTGACGTTTCTTAGCAGCCACGATGTACCATCACAGTGTTGACGTTTCTTAGCAACCACGATGTACCTTCACAGTGTTGACGTTTCTTAGCAGCCACGATGTACCTTCACAGTGTTGACGTCTCTTAGCAGCCACGATGTACCTTCACAGTGTTGACGTTTCTTAGCAGCCACGATGTACCTTCACAGTGTTGACGTCTCTTAGCAGCCACGATGTACCTTCACAGTGTTGACGTTTCTTAGCAGCCACGATGTACCTTCACAGTGTTGACGTTTCTTAGCAGCCACGATGTACCTTCACAGTGTTGACGTTTCTTAGCAGCCACGATGTACCTTCACAGTGTTGACGTTTCTTAGCAGCCACGATGTACCTTCACAGTCTTGACGTCTCTTAGCAGCCACGATGTACCTTCACAGTGTTGACGTTTCTTAGCAGCCACGATGTACCTTCACAGTGTTGACGTTTCTTAGCAGCCACGATGTACCTTCACAGTCTTGACGTCTCTTAGCAGCCACGATGTACCTTCACAGTGTTGACGTTTCTTAGCAGCCACGATGTACCTTCACAGTGTTGACGTCTCTTAGCAGCCACGATGTACCTTCACAGTGTTGACGTTTCTTAGCAGCCACGATGTACCTTCACAGTGTTGACGTTTCTTAGCAGCCACGATGTACCTTCACAGTGTTGACGTTTCTTAGCCGCCACGATGTACCTTCACAGTCTTGACGTCTCTTAGCAGCCACGATGTACCTTCACAGTGTTGACGTTTCTTAGCAGCCACGATGTACCTTCACAGTCTTGATGTCTCTTAGCAGCCACGATGTACCTTCACAGTGTTGACGTTTCTTAGCAGCCACGACCTGTGTACCTTCACAGCCACCGCTACCTTGGGCCAGAGCGTTTGAGTACTACTGGCTCGTCTCGCTCCCAGCCAAGTATGGACTCGTGCGTGCAGGCCCCGTCGACGATAGTTCCTCTTGAGGGACGCGCCTCCTTTATGACTGTCACTTTCTCGAAAACGATCGCGTTGCTTCTAACCTAACCACGATTAAAAAGCTAAAGGCAACCCGCAGCAACGGTTGCCGCAAAAGGTCCCAGCTCAGACGAGTACTTCTGACCTGGCGAGGCCGCGGCTGTGCGCCCCGATGCAACTCGTCCTGAAGGACTCAGCGCTAAGATCCAGGCGCGGCTATTCTTTGAGGCAAAACGGCCGGTTGAAGCCCCCGCCAATCATGAAATAATATTTTTGAAGCCTTATATTCTTTTCAATATAATATAATACCGTTTCTGTGCCATGCCATCCTCATTCTTCTTTATAATAAAAGAAGAATGAGGATGGCACAGATGACGGTTTGAGCCTTTTGTTCTGACATAATTATTAATAAATATTAAAAGCAGAGGCAGTCATTAAGATATGTTAAATGGGTACAATTAACTAACCCGTCGGGAGGATATCGAATATAAAAAGTTATATAATAGAAAGTAAATAAAAATTAATATTTGAGTCCGTATTATTATGAAGGGCAGTGGATAGCGCCCCATGTCGTGGGCCCGTACTGCCCCTGCTGTCGAACGCTGAAGGATACACATAGTATCGGGAGCAAACCGGCACGTCATACAACCTAAAATTTGGAGACATGTGATGGGGCATCCATCAACTCGCACCGGACCCGCGTGGTGGGTTTATAGCCTACTCCCTCTCAAAGAGAGAAGGCTCGTGCCCAGTAGTGGGAACGTTGTAGGCTGACTGATAGCAACGGCACGGGTGCCGGGCGCGGCTCCTGGCACGCGCGGCCAAGGGCACGCGGCGACCTTGCGCACGCTACGTGAGCCGCGCCACCCCCAGACACACACCCACACCGCGCCATAGACACGAACAGAAGGTCGGCTGCCAACAGCGCCAGTGACATCGATCGCACTCCTCTCGCCCCGGGCTCTGCGTATCTACACTACAGTGCGGGGGATGCTGGGGCACTATGCGCGAGGCTTTGCGTAGTTTGAGGTCGCCGGTATCGTAGCAAGGCACTATCAATACCGAACCGAGATCCTGTTACCAACCACGTCATTGGTTGCAAATGTTGAAATTAAGAATCGCTTGTTAGTATTGATTAATTAATATTGATTGAGGCGATGTGCGCTGCTCGTCGCGGTGTACCACCTCAGTAGTACAGCAGCGCACGGGCACCGGCTGTGCCTGACTCGGCCTGCCTGACTCGGCCTGCGCCCCCAGCGCACCACGGGTTACAGTAACTGGTTGCGAATTGCGATCAATTAAAACAACGACAATTTTATTCAGCAATAAACTTCAACAAATTACATTTTGTGTGTAGATTGGCAGTGTGTACAATTATTAAGTCGTACCACAATTGGTTTTCAGTTACTTACTTATTTAGAATGTAAGAAATATTGTCGTAATCAAGCGAGCTGTTACATATCGGAATCGTTGCAACAGTCCTGCTCATCTTAGGTACTTACTACTAATTACCGCGCAAACAAATGAGTACCGGTTCGCTAGCCATACGCGTCTGTGTATCTACTCGCACGACACGCGCAGCCCGCGCAGCCCGCGCGGCCCGCTGCATCAACGCATGACAATTGACACTTACGACACTGGCAAATGCTCCCAATCTGTGCCTGTCGAATGTCGATATGAAAACAATGAAGTCAATGTTAATTGCCGGTGCGGGCGCACGCAGCGTCACAGACTCCTCGATGGACGAACCCTCAATGTATTCATTAGCCACGGCCTACTGTACGCTCCAATATTGTATTAACAATTATTGATGAAGTGGAATACTACTATACTCGCTCCAAATCTCTGTTCCCTGGTAAATAGTTGTTCATACATTTACATTCCCAAGAACTCCAAATGTTTTACATGTTTTGCGCGAGCCGCCAGAGGTGGCTTGCAACAACGCGCTACGGCCAACACGGTTGCCCGGTTTTATTTTGCTGCAACTGCTGCGAGGCAAGTAGGTATAACTCTAGTACTCGGCCTATGGATAGGTAGTTGTTTATGAAGGTGTCACACAACAGGGGTTATAAAAACCCAGAGTGGGTTTGTAAACCGAGCCGCGTTTCACCGTAGTATTTAAATTCCTAGTTGAGTGTGGTTTCATACACTTGGCAGGTACATACGTACTTGATGTAAGTAACACACAATGACTAATAAAGTAAACATGGCTCCCCGCTCCAACGTTCCACCGCGAGGTACGCGCCAGAGCAGCCTCAATACAGATAACACTACTTAAAATAAAGCTATACTTAGTTTCAAGCAAAGAAAACAAGCTTTTATTTAAATGCGCTAAATAATAAAATAAACTTTTACTTTAAAACTCTTATGATATAGGTATCAACTTATACTAGCGTCACTCATGACACAATTTATATATCTATTGAAAAAGCTTGTCGCGAGATTAAAGTAAAACTTTTGAAAATTTATTAAAATTAAAACAATCAGATAAATTTATTTAATTTAGTGCTTTATCTGCACAAGAACATCTCGGGACCATATTGTAGGAGAGCATAAATAGAACAGTGCCGAAGCCTTTGAAAATTGTAAAAAGTGAAAAAATATCATAGTAGGATGAAACCCATTGGAAAAGGAAGAGAATATTACAAAAAATAAAGGAATAATAATTTACGGGCGATCTGAGGTCGGGAAGTGGATGGGGGTGCATTTTGGTTTATCTCGATTTCCGGCAAAACTACAAGTCCTATGGAAAAAAGTTAAATAGCAAAGATGTAGGTAATAAATAGATCTACAAATTTTGTATTTACACTTTTTTCACATAACCTCAAAATGTATGTGATAAGTTTAAATAACCAAGTTTTTGGTTTTTTATTTTTATCTTTTACAAACAATTTTTTTCCACGACATTGGGTGAAAACTTACTATTTTATATTCCAAACACGCTGTATGTTTTTTGATTTAAAATATTTATTTTTCACCTTTTTTGACTTGATATCGAAAAATCATTCTAATTTTCAGTCGAAAAATCTCACGTCAAAATATCAGTTTAAAAAAAAACTTCGGTATGCCTTATGTTCGTTGAAATCTCTAGTTTCTGATTGTGTATAAAAATATACACATTATTATAATAAATGTTCTCAGAAAATGCAACGGTACTGGTACGAAATAACGGGTAATAAGGCCTAAGACCCAAGGCCCTACTAGACCTTCCTAGCGCCTTCCCCACTCCTGTATTAAATAGCTTTTGATGGGCTAACATTTTTCGTAGGTCACTCAGATATATAGTAATCCTTAAAAAATAAATAAAAAGGCATCTACGCATATAATTTAAAGAAGATTCTAAGTTCAACTTCCCCAAACTATTGTAATGTGTATGTAATATTGTAATCGTTTCTTTGCATTTATTGAGAACATTTACTATTGTAATGTATATTTTTTTTACATCACCAAAAAGTAGAGATTTCAACGAACATACAGCCTACCAACTTTTTTCAATAAGCTGATATTTTGACGTGAGAATTTTCGATCGAAAATTAGGGTGATTTTTCGCTATTAAGTCAAAATAAGGTGAAAAATAAATATTTTTAAATAAAAAAAAACAGTGTGTTTGGAATATAAAAAGGTAAGTTTTCACCAAATTCCGTGGAAAAAAAAATATTTTTTGTAAAAGATAAAAATAAAAAACCAAAATCTTGGTTAATTGGAGTTTTCACATATATTTTGAGGTTGTTTGGAAAAAAAGTAAATACAAAATTTGTAGATCTTTTTATTACCTAACTACATCTTTGCTATTTGACTTTTTTCCATAAGACTTGTAGTTTTGCCAGAAATCGAGATAAACCATTTTTTACCTTTAAAAACGCACCCCCATCCACTTCCCGACCTCAGATCGCCCGTAAATTATTTTTCCTTTAATCTTTGTTATATTCTCTTCCTTTTCCAATGGGTTTTGATCCTACTATATTTATTTTTGTTTTCAAAAATTATTGACACGTCTAAAAAGATTTAGTCCGCCATCTTTACAAGTCCGCCATATTGGATAAAGAGTGACGTCACTTTATTTTTAGATTTATTCTCAGTAAGCCCTTTCATTTGAATTTGTATCAACGTATTGTAAGTAGGAGCGCATTAAACTAACTAGTTCGCTTTCTTGGGTGTTCGCCATGTTGGATTTAGAATGACGTCACACAGCTAACTTACATTTTCATCCAAACTAAACGTGTTACATACATACAGTACGTACATACATACATTGCAAGATAAATAAAAGCTTATAAAAATAAATAAATAAAGATTTCACACACAGAAGAATTTTGTAAAATAATGATTAAATCTAACGAAGTAACTAATTTAAAAGTAAACAACGAATAAACATATTTCTGCACAAATCTTTTTAGTGGACGAATGGCACTAATCGAAGAACATATTCCCATTCGTCCCCTCTTGAATTAGGATTGGGACGATCGGGAACAAATTAAATATTATTTTTGTAAATTCCCGTTCGTCCCCCTCGGGGGACGAAGTCGAGGGGACGAACGGGAATACACCGACATAACACGGCACACAATCGATAGGCACTCAATTACTAACGTGAACATGGCACCTCGCACCAACATGTACTTACTGTTCATACACTAAGTAATACTTACTGTGCTTTTATTCATATTATTATTATTATTAGTCTCTGCACGTTCAGTAATTCAGTTTTGAACGACGAGTCGAGGAACAATGAATGCATAGTGTAAAACATTGTGTAGATATGTGTAACATCGTGTACTGTTGAGCGACGGCGGCCGACCAATGACGAGCCCGGTGGTGTTGCAGCAAGCACCTGCACCCGCACAAGCCGCGCAAGTACTCGCTGCAGGAGGGCGCGCGCGGCGTGCTCGGCGGCGCTGGGGGCGCAGGGGAGCGGCGCGTGTCCATCGAGCCCGCGGAGGAGTCGCTGCCCGAGGCGGACGCCGCCGGCCTGGCGGCGCACCGCAGCGACGACCCGCGTGCACTGCGCCGCCACAGGATACAGCCCCGGGTCAGTCTCGCCTCCGCCCGACTCTTGAACGCAATGGATCTATTCAGATATGCAGATCTAATTTACCAACCATACACGATTTTGATTCCAGGGTTCAACGGTTCACGTGGGCCGCAAGGATGGCGGCGATAAGGTGCAGAATATATTAACAGATGCTGCCTACAAAAAGATGTATGATCACAGCCCACACTCGGTAAGCCGTCTCTCATGTTAGTAGCGGGAGGTGCGCGCGTGTAGAGCCGTTCGGTATCAGTACTGGAACACTGGCCGTTGCAGGTGTTCGTGCAACTGGACGAGCTGCTGGCCACGGAGGATGGCGAGGCGGAGTGGAAGGAGACGGCGCGCTGGATCAAGTATGAGGAGGACGTGGAGGAGGGCTCGGCGCGCTGGGGCAAGCCGCACGTGGCGTCGCTGTCCTTCCACTCGTTACTGAACTTGCGCCGCTGCCTGGAGACGGGCGTGGTGCTGCTGGACCTGGACGAGAAGGACCTGCCCGGCGTGGCCTACCGCGTGGTGGAGCGCATGGTGGCGGAAGGCCTCATCGAGGAGGACGACAAGCCCGTGGTGATGCGCTCGCTGTTGCTGCGTCACCGCCACGTGCACGACGACCGCTTCCGTTTCTCCATCAGCGGCCGCAAGCACTCCTCGTACACCAGCCTGCAGGTGAGCCACGCTCATATACTTCGATCACCCTCAATCATGTTCAATTCATCATCGGCATTAGGGGGCTATTCCACAATTCAGAGAGCCGAACCTACGCGATCAACGTCGCGTGGCCTTGACGCCCGTGGCTTGCCATAATAACTTATCAGCTATCGAATGACACAATGAAACTTATCGGTTTCAAATACCTACACGAAAAGTACAAAAACGATAACTAGGAAAGATAATCTGTCGTGTCAGATAGCGAGTCACGTTTACTGAACGTTTCATACGATAATCTGACGTTTGGCATGTGCCGGACGGAATGTACGTTTGTGGAAATGTTCAAGGCTGATCCGATACGAGGGACGACCATCGAGTGTCGTAACACTCAACTGGTGACATAACACCGCTTACTCCGTACGACACCGCACCGAGCACGAGCGCTGCGATGTGCATGACTGTGCGGCCCGCCACACCTGCGCACCTTGCGCCACTCGTGCGGTCCGTGCGAGTGTAACGAAGTCCTGTATCAAGACTGCAGCGTGTTCCTGTTTTATACCCCTTTCTTTTTATTGTTGGATGACTTGCAACGCAATGCTAAATATACTTTTTATATGACTTATTATGGCATACTCAATTGTCTCACCTGTTTAAAGTGATTATTAAATTAGTGCCGTGAATGAAGTAGGAGGGATCATCGTTCATCGTTTTCATGTTCTGAGAATATTCTCTCGACTTCAGATGTAATAATTATGTTGTCCCCTGTGAACGCGGCGCGCAACATGCCCCAGGTTGCCGACGCGCCGCGGCGCCGGCTCCCCGGCGTCCGGCCGCCCGACTGAGTGTGTTGTGTCGCAGTCGCTGTGGATGGAGGAGGGCGGGCCCGCGGCGCGCGCGCGCTGCTCCGTGTGCAGCGCCACGGCCGCCTGCCGCCGCCACAGCGCCCACTTCATCGTACGGACCGCCGCCCCCGCGCCTGTGTGCTTCACCCTTCCGCCACCATCATCAGCTTGTTGCCTCGATAGTTCGCTCACGTCATCGTATGGCTGATAGACGTAGCATCGTACATGACGACCATCTATCCTTGTGTGATTACATTTAGTTGTTTCTAGTTGTTGTTCTCAGTTTGGATTGTTGTTTGTTGCTAACGCCGTCACGACTGGACCCGGTGTGCCGTCTGTCGGGACAGTGTTACGTCTCCGGGCTGCAGTGACAGTCACTTCAGTCGTCGCAGTACTGGCGCAGTCTGCATCTAAACACAGCACTCGCTCCCATGAGCCTCACCTCTTGTACACCAACACCGGCGCGACCGCCATCTGAACGCTGCATCGGGGACATTAACAATTCTAAGCTACTTTATCAAATCATTTATTTCTCATAGGCACAAGAAAGGTACAGTTAATCGTTAAAATGCACAAAAAATAGAGTTGATTGTAGTTGCCCCTTCGAAAAGGTAGTTTCGTACTGTGTGGAAGTCTGAAACTGTAGCTCAGGGAAAGGACATTAATGCGTTTTACCTTTAAAGGTGGTTCATTGTTATATAGTAAATCCCGTCGCGTGACACTGAGTCTACAGGGTGAATTTTTCAAGTGGGCTTGGATGGCCAAGTCCGAATCTATGAGGAATCGTGAAAAGTACTCAAAGGAGTCGCCGGCGCGATTTTGATGAAAGCAGGATCATTTTATTTTTGCCAGGACCGAACCCGTTGATTTGGAAAAAAAAACATTGTATTTGAAAGAGGTCATTTTACCAAACTACTTATTTACTCACAGGCTCTTGACAAATAACGCAGAATCCTTGGTGTTTTTACGTCATAACCTGTCTTGATCAATTTTACATACCGATAGAGGGTCGTCGTTTCATGACTTGTGGTTTTTCAGAAAACATCCGAATTATTAATTTACGATAGGGAGGACATGACACACTAAATGCAAGTTTGAACCATGTACACACCTCTGTATCACCTTACGAACACTACACACATCGTCATACTTCAAGCGGTCCTGTGCCCGTACGTAGCTATATGATCTTCCTAGAGTAGTATACCATGCCAACTGATACCTACCTATCGTTCGACTTCAACGATACGTTTGCACATAGGTACTGAAAATTTTGATCAATATCAAACACTATAATGTAAAAATAGACATAGGAAGCATTAAGCTTCATCATTGGCTTGGAGTGCATTTGAGCTTATTTTGCTAATGTCGTCATTTTTGTAATCTATGCCTAGACTAGCCATCAGTTCTGTTGCAGCCCAAATGTCCGTAGTGTTGAAACACACACCCAATCCGCCCGGCCCAGAATCTAGACATGTACCCCGTTTCTTAGTATATATACTTTCATTGTGCGTACAGAGCATTGGAATGCGCTGCCGGAGTCTGTGTCTGCGAGTTTGCTTGCACTTATGCAAGCACGACCACATCACCGCTTACCGTTAGGTAAACAAGTGGTCAAACTCGAGCCTATCAATCATAATAAAAAAAAAATACTGAGGCTAGACTAGTTGATTTGCACTATTTTGCTTTTAATTTTTGAATCTCTCATTAGACAAGAGACAAGCATACAATGCATCCGAAGTTTGTTAACGAGCCAAGCATACGGCGCAGTGTTCCGTGTGAGTAACGCTGCGTGGCATGGTATGTATGCTCAGTGTGCACCTGTACGCAGAACCTGGCTGACCCACGACGCCGGCGCAGCTCGTACGCACTGCCGCTGGAGCGCGCCGAGCTGCGCAAAAAGTCGTCGGCGGGCGGGTTGGACCTGCGCGAGGTGGAGTACCTGGCGGCGGTGGACGCGGCCGCCGGCTCGCAGGACGAGCTTCGCCGCCCGCACAACGACTCCATCCTCAAGCGCATCCCCGGAGACGCCGAGGCAACCACTGTGCTGGTGGGCGCCGTGGGTTTCCTAGAGCAACCCACCATCGCATTCGTGCGCCTAGCGCAGGGCATCCTCATGCCGTCTATCACGGAAGTGCCGGTGCCGGTGCGCTTCATGTTCATCCTGCTGGGTCCGAGCGGCGCAGACCTCGACTACCACGAGGTGGGCCGCTCCATCTCTACGCTCATGTCCAACCCGGCGTTCCACTCCATCGCGTACAAGGCGGACGACCGGCGCGAGCTGTTGTCCGCCATCAACGAATTCTTGGACGACTCCATTGTGCTGCCCCCGGGCGATTGGGAGCGTCAGGCGCTGCTACCGTTCGAGGAGCTGCGCGCCAAGAGCGAGATGATCCGGCGGCGGAAGCGCGACGCGCTCGAACGTAAACGTGCGGCCGGCGAGGCGCCCGCGCCCCTCGACGAGAAGAAGGCACTGCTGGCCGCGGAGGCCGGTGGCCTTCCCAGCAAGGAGCCCGACGATCCGCTCCGCCGGACCGGCCGCCTTTTCGGAGGTCAGTTGCTACTTTTTTTATTTACATTGCCCCTCCCGCCTAAGAAAGAAAATATTATGAATGGTTATGGTTATATTAAGAAAATTTTATGGTCATAAATACAATACAGGAGTTAATTACTTGTTTACTAACTGACTGGCGGTGAAGTAAAACATCGTGTAATGTTTGCGGCCCTAGAACGGTGTATATCAGACTGCACCATGACTTAGTGCGCACTAAATCTTGTCCATGTTGTCATGCTTAATGCTCGATCCGCATGAACGGCATCAGGCGTCGTGTGCGCACAGATATGGGAAGGTGGTGCTGGGCGAGGTTTTAGCGTATCCGTGTTACAGGCGTGCTGCGCGACATGAAGCGACGCTACCCGCACTACGCGTCGGACTTCCGCGACGCGCTCAACGGACAGTGCGTGGCCGCCACTATCTTCATGTATTTCGCGGCGCTGTCCTCCGCCATCACGTTCGGTGGTTTACTCGCGGAGAAAACTTACGGCAACATTGGCATCTCCGAAACTCTGGTGAGCCAGCATTCATAATGGCAAGAATCTGTTTTAAGAGAAAGATACTCATAGGTCCTCAATTGGCGGGGAGAGGAGCCGTACATTGTAAAATCTGCCTAACCACTACATTGTGACTAATTGTGAAGGTGTCCAGTACCAGTCTGTTGAATGCCTTCATCCCTTTGCCGTCAGCCTACTGGTATTCCAGGCTAACCTGAGCTGACCTTGCGCGGCCTTTTGTTCGTTTGTACTATAATTCGCAAGCTAGTTCAACAGTTGGATGCGTCAGCTTGACTGTGTGTAATGTGCAGGTGTTCACGTGCGCGGGCGGCATTCTGTTTGCGCTGGTGTCGGGACAGCCCATGATGATCACGGGCGCTACGGGCCCGCTGCTGCTGCTAGACGAGTCGCTGGCCAACTTCTGCCACTCCAACGGGTTCGACTTCCTAACAGCGCGCATGTACTGCGGCCTGTGGATGATCGTCATTGCGCTGGCCGTCGCCTCCGTTGAGGGCAGCGTCGCCGTTAAGAAGATCACGAGGTTCCACCACAGTCCCTTCTAATTTAGACAAGATCGAATTTAGTATCTACTGCTGTTCTTGTATCAATTACTACCTACTTGGTACAAGTATCTGAGAGAAATAAGGGCTCTTGAATAAGAAACGAAAATATGTTAGCGTCTTCAGGCTGTAACAAAACCGTGTGCATTGCATAAGCCTTAAAAAGTAGAAGTAAGGGTTCTGTAAAAAATCTTTAAGAAGTGCCTGGCCCGGTACCACTTGCGAATAACGAGCATGGTATTGTGCAGGTTCACGGAGGACATCTTCGCGTTCCTGATCTCGCTGATCTTTATCGGGGAACCGGTGACGAGTCTCATCAATGTGTTCCGTGCGCACCCGCTGGGCGTGCACTACTACGCGCCCGACAACGGCACGGCTCTCCTGGATGCCGCCGCCCCCGCACCCTCTGATGCCAACTCCACGCTGTTCCACAACTCCACGCTGGTCGACAACTCTACGCTGGCAGGTACACTCGGACACCTACTTCCTTACTCCCTTCTTGACTCTACATTGTTGAAGGTAAACTATCTTTAGTGAGAATATACGATTGTAGTTGTACGGCCCCAGAGAACACAGAAGAACAGGGTACGTTCGAAAGACTCTCGCACACCCATGCAGGTAAAGATTGGAACTTGATTTTTAGAAAGTAGCTGTAGGTAGTAAAAAACGACGAAGAACGACGACTAAGAACGGATTTTACAAAACTTTGAGTAAACCATAAACACTTTTTAATGATTAACACTAAACGACCCCAGGCGGAATAATAATGTAACGTAAATTGTTTCGTTGTGTATTGTGTCTCAGTGTCCTCCAACCGCTTAATTTACAAAAACTACCATTTAAAGGGGTGGGGAGATAGGTGGCGGATGTACGAAGTCCACGCGGACGAAGTCGATAAAATATGAAATATTACGTGGTGGTCGCCCCACTATCACTACATAGTATAAAACAAAGTCGCTATTTTTGTCTGTATGCTTAAATCTTTAAAACTACGCAACGGATTTTGATGCGGTTTTTTTTAATAGATAGAGTGATTCAAGAGGAAGGTTTATATGTATAATTTGTCGACATATTTTGCGGGCGAAGCCTCGGGCGGAAGCTAGTACTACATAAAAGATAGCTTGATCTCTGTGACGTACATTATGGTCAACTGAGATTCCTGGGGTTGTCAGGATATAAAAAAATGTCGATAGAAATTATCGAAGTTTCTTACTATTGTCAATGCTAATGTAACATATAATTGGGTTTAATTTAATTATAAAAGTTACTAAATTAAGTGAATATTTTAATATAAAATACATTATTTTACTCTCTTAAAGGAGTACACTCCAAATCCATATCTTAATCAGTTTCGTAATCGCTAGAACAATCTTGTCTTGTGCGCAAATATTTATTATCAAATCGGACATAACGCGTAACGCTCCCATTCTTCTTCCATTACTTTTCTGCGTTTGGTTACCACCTTGTTCAACTAGCATCTGCAACTCTGTCACATAATTTCTCCATGGGTAATAGCGGCCTGCCATTTTGGTTCTCTCGCTCAAAATATTCACGTAAGCGAATCACAAACTGAAGGCTTTGACTGTTCAAAACAGTTTTCTTTGTTCTCTTTTGCATTATGCCAACAAAAAACTAACAATAATAACAAAAGATAACAAAACTCAACAAATTAACAGCAATAGTAACAAAAACAAAGTAATGACAACGGAAAACACGTAGTGTATACAAGGTGTTGGCACTCGTACTGAAGAGAATGGAGGTTCATATCAAACTATTATATATATACTAAAATATCGCTAGTTTATAGTGTGTGGTCATGACGATTCATCGCCCATCACTAATTAGTTCGGCATGCCCAAAAATTATGACATTGACAGGTACTGTCTGTACTATTATGAAATTCAGGACTTTATAGGCGTGATTTGACTAACAGCTGTCGCAGATATCCAGCTATATTTTGTGAAGTATAAGCAGCTGTCCTTCAAAATGTCAACTGTTTATGGGATGCGGGTTGCCAGCTGGCACTGAGTGTGGTAGCTCCAGTGCTCAATACAAGCACAGTGCGCAACTTAAGACCGACTGCGAAGTAACAAGATTTTGACATTCAACAATCTCGACGTACTAGATGCTGGCACATCTTTGATCTTTAATGTAGGATATGACTTACAGAATTGCCCTCGAGCAATAAAATTGCGCAATTCTTAAAGGGAATCGCCATTCTCGGCCTAACGTGGACAAGTTGTGCAATAAAAAATATTGTATCAAATAAATATATCATCGTCATCATCATTCTCCTGCCCTTATCCCTATTTATTTGGGGACCATTAAAATAAATATTTGTACAAACCTCGTCGCAGGTAAGTCTTATGTAAGTACTTAAAGTAAAGTTGTAGTTACGCCGAATGCACGCGCAGAACATCGCCATTTTTGGTTTGGCTAAGGTTTTGGGTTACCACAAAATAATGATTTGATTTCGGTTTCTATTCGATATTAAAATGGGTTGCTAATCTTAGGCCCGTATTACAGAACCTCACTCAAGACCCAAGCATAGTTTAAAACTAGTTTTAACCAATCAAATGGCTTTAATCGAGACTCAAGCAATGCTTGAGTATTGAGTGAGGTTCTAATACGGACATTAGAGTACAAACATGTGGTTCTTTCTTGAGTACGGTTACTGATCAATTGATTTGAACCATATTTTATTCTTATTTGGCATTCTGTGATTAGATTCAAACAATCAAAACAGTTGTATTTCCCTATGTCAATCAATTTACATCTGGTTATAGACTCGATTTTAGAATTGATAAATGGATTATTGTGAAACATTTATTCTATTCTTTCTTATATTCTTTTCTATATTTCTTTCTTTTTTTTATTCAACACCAACTGCATCATCTGGACATAGATCTGTCAACAATGACGAAAGTTTATTTTCAATAATTGTTAACAGATGATTCGCTCGCTTTGCTTCCGTATTGTGAATGTTGTCTTGTGTTTTTTTTTCGAACGTTTGTTTCTATTATAATGGACCGATGCCGCACCTCACGAAGACCCTTACTTTTGGACACCGAATCTGCTTCTAACGTTAACCCAATGCCAGGGTTAACGTTAGAAGCACTTTGGAAAATAAATACTCTTATTAGACGTTTCTAGCGACAAGATGACGATAATACACATGCTAAATATGGTACGATTTTGGAACTTGCTGCAACCTTATTAAAATATTTTGTTTATATTCGGAATGAAATAATGAAAACACAACTCATGTGTGTCCACGTCAGGCCAGAGCACCCTAACAAACTGGTTGATTCCCTTTAAAATAGATATCTACTATTACACGTAATGGTTTTAATCGGTGCGTGTGTGACAGCCGTGGCCGGTAACGTGAGCGCGGCGCTGTCGGCGCTGCCGCTGCCGCCGGCACACGCCGCCATGCCGCCGCAGCCCAACACGGCGCTGTGGTGCACCATGCTCACGCTCTCGACCTTCATCATCGCCTACTACCTCCGCATCTTCCGCAACGGCAAGTTCCTCGGACGCAGCGTGAGTACATTCCTACACTACTTACATTTTATTTTTATGATGACCTTCGATGTAGCATCGTAAGTTTATGAAAAAGCTATAGACAAACTGTTCCCACGTACGCAACGTATGCATTGCATATAATCTGGACTCTTGATTTTATATGAAAAACTATGTAATAGAAACACTTTTATCCACGCTTTCAACGCAACGGCGAGCTGCGATATGGCCATGGGAAGTTGAAGGGGACGTTCTTAAGCTATTCCACGCGTGTGACCAATGTGTTTCTAGAACACACGCGTAAAGATTCACTTTCTGACAAATTACAACAGCGTCTGATACCATTTTACGTTGCATACATGGGACAAGTGTGTATACCTAGCTTTAAAAGACTTCGGGATCTACTGAGCTACTGAGTTTAGAAAGTTAGAAAGTCACAAAATCGTAAAAATAACTTTTTTGACACATTTCGAACGAACAAAGAACAATATCAAATGGCGATGGTTCAAAAAGTAGTTACACTTGACGTCTCTTTCAACGTACGCTTTTAAAACAAGAAAGTGATCGCTATGTCCCGCTCATACAAAAATGGAACACTGCTTGCCTTTACATAGGCAAACTCGAAGCGCATAGCTAACGTAGGTACCGTGGATCATGTTTGGCCACTGTCTGCCTCGCGGCGTTCCTTGTTTATCGGCTGGTGTGCAACAGGCGCGGCGCGCGCTCGGGGACTTCGGCGTGCCCATCGCCATCGTGCTGATGGTGGGGCTATCGTGTGCGGTGCCCGTGTGGACGGAGACACTGCGCGTGCCCGAGGGGCTCAGCCCCACCGCGCAGCGCTCGTGGTTCGTGCCACTCAACGACGGGCTTAACACCATCCCCGCCTGGGCTGCCTTCGCCATGGGGCTGCCCGCGCTCATGGTCTACATCATCGTCTTCATGGAGACGCACATCGCTGAGTAAGACTACCTATTGCCTCCTACTATGTTGTTCTAAGCGAGTGCACTGTTGATCCTCATGAGTACTCGAGCGAATATTGGGAATTGGCGGTTATAGTAAATGTTTTGTAATGAGCGAACATGTTTGCTGAGTCAATTAATTAAATGCATAGCGAATGAAAGGAACTAACTGCAACAAACTCATGTAGAAGAACTATTAATAAATAATATTGACGATGCGAGTAGAGCCGTGAGCTGGTAATGACACGTGTGCGTCGCAGGCTGATCATCGACAAGCCGGAGCGCAAGCTGAAGAAGGGCAGCGGCTTCCACATGGACATCGTGATCATGTCGTCGGTGAACGCGCTGTGCGGGCTGTTCGGCGCGCCGTGGCAGTGCGTGGCCACCGTGCGCTCCGTAAGCCACGTGGCCGCGCTCACCATCATGTCCACCACGCACGCGCCCGGTGACAAGCCGCACATCGTCGAGGTCAAAGGTTCGACCTCACCAACAACCATTACAACAAGCTTTATGCCTCCATTTGCTTTTACCCCTGAACTCCTGAAATCAACCACAACATCAGAGTTCTTATGTTTAACCGACTTCGCAAAAAAGAGGCGGTTCTATGTTCGACTGTATGTTTTTTTATGTATACTGTTCCGTATCGCAACGGGAAAAAACGGAACCCCTATAGGATCACTTTGTTGGCTATCCATCTGTCTATCTGTCAAGAACCTTTATCTCGGGAAAGCGTGGAGATATCGAATTGAAATTAAAACCATATACTAAGTTATCAAACTTCTAAGTTTCCGTAAGGAAAAGAAGCGGCCGTTTAATATGGTAAACTTTGAGGTGGTCTCATATAAATTTTATTAACTTTGCTCGAATAATTTTTGAGTTAGCTTCGATGATACGTATTTAATCCACTCTTTCTAGACGATGTTTTAGTACTTTAGGCCATTGTTCTTTACAAAGCAATTTTAGTAGTGGATGACGAATTGGTGTAAGGTAGGTAAGTAGATACCATAACTCAAAGTGAAAAACAAAATACTTTTTTACAAAAAAAAAAAAAAACAATCGACTGTCACTAAAACACCACAAAGTGAAAATTATTTTGTTTTCCGAAAATGAAAATACAGAAAGACCAAAGACACCGACTTCCGAAAATAAAATGATTTTTATAGAAACAGGATCGCCACTTGACGGAAGATTTTCATGTTTCGACCAAAATTCTGTAACTATGGTGATTTCGTCATACTGCGTACACCAATCGAACACCATGCTCTGGCCATGCATGCTTGCACAGCACGGTCGGGGCAGAGAGTCCCACAGTGAGGTGCGCGCTCGCCTTACAGAGCAGCGGCTGACCGCGCTGTTGGTGGCGCTGCTGGTGGGCGTGTCCGTGCTGGCGGCGCGCTGGCTGCGCCTCGTGCCCATGGCCGTGCTGTTCGGCGTGTTCCTGTACATGGGCATTTCTGCGCTCGGCGGCATCCAGTTCTGGGACCGCTGCATCCTGCTGTTCAAGCCCGTCAAGCATCACCCGCAACTTCCTTACGTCAGGCGGGTTCGTATTCCCACACTCCGTCAGTGCCCGTCCGGATGCGCGGACATCGCTAATGTGTGCTTGTGCGCAGGTGCCGACGCTGAAGATGCACATGTTCACGCTGATCCAAGCCGCGGGGCTGGCCGTGCTGTACGCCGTCAAGTCGTCGCGCTTCTCGCTCGCGATGCCCTTCTTCCTGGTGATGATGGTGCCGCTGCGCATGTCGCTGGCTTACGTGTTTACGCCGCTGCAGCTCAGAGCGGTAACTGTCACTGCCATTAAACAAACTATGCATATATACTAGCCTCTCAAGAAAGTACCGGGACACGATTAATAATAATGAAAAATTGCAAGGCACCCGTGTGCCACAAAGTGGTAATTTGAGTTAAGGAAAAAGAAAGAAATCCGCTGCTGCTTGATGGTGTTTGTTGAGGTTCTGGTCAAAAATTCGTTCACTACGATCGCCTTGTACTACTAGTAATCCAAGAATTTTCCTTGAAACGGTCACCATGACTGACTTTTGATCGACTTCGGCATGGCTTTTCGGTTTCGGTTCAGTTGGAAGGCGCCACTCCGAAGCTTGTTGACTAGTTGGCATGCCTGACTCGTAAAGCCACATCTCGTCACCAGTAACAATGCGTTTCGTGAATGTTGGCTCGGCATTTACTAGTACTAGCATGTCCTCACCGAATCTTATGCGATTGAGTTTTTAAAATAATTCAGGTATTTTGGGGACTAGCCGAACGGCAACATGTTTCATACCCAAGTGATAATTTAAAATGGTGCGAATCGACTTATGACACACAAAAAGTTCAGCGGCTATCTCTTCCAAACTTAACACATCTCGATCGCTTTTGACCGCTTTGTATGAACACGTGTTTTTGATAAAGTTGATTCACCGTTAGCCTTCTGTAATGTTTTTAGGGATTTCGAACACGAACTTCCATTGGCGATGCAAAAGACAATCTCTTTGTTCGGTACTTTTGTCCATTATGAAATTCACAAGACACACTGGATAATATGATCCTAATAGAAACAGCACTGTATTTACCTAATCTAAATACAGATAGATACAAGCGACACTCCACGCCAAAATGGAAAACAGTTACGATCTATCCTAGCTACGACAAAACAGAACTAAACTTGTAATTGGGAACCATAAACAAATATCCATTCCCGATACTTGTTTGACTAAATGTATAATTTGGCAGTTGGATGGCGCCCAGAAAGATATCGACAAGGACGACGAGCCCGACTTCTACGAAGAGGCGCCGCTGCCCGGCTAGAGCGCCCGCACCAACACCGGCCCAATGCGACGCTCCGCGGCGTCTCTCTGTGGGCCAGTCGGGCACACTTCGCTCGACTAGGGACCGTGTTGGCGTGACGTACCTACTCTTGATCGTAACATCTTCGACTCTAAACTCTGAAGAATCTGTTCGTTCATTTGAAACGATTTAAGTTTTAACTACAGATAAATGAGTTAAGTAAGCTATTTTTACTTACCATAAATAATGTTGCATCCATTTTACACGAGTAACTCGTAGTTTAAAATGAGTAGGACAGATTCCATCGACCTAGGCGGTCGATACGTACTTACCGTCATGCGGTTGAGGTAGGCTCTTTAGGTTTAGCTCTTTATAAGAAGAACCGAGACCTACCCAGTAGGTAACATAGTCGATCCAAGTACCGACATATCGAGCTCGCGTTGGTTCGGTACCGGCGCGCGCGGCAACCACGGCGAGGAGCGATGGCCTAGCGCGCAACGTCACGTGTGGCCACCGCTCCGTTGGTCCACCGCGAAGGAGTCGCTCCTCGCCGTTGTTGGTTCCGTGCGCGCAGCTTAGAGGACAACCGTGATATTTTATAAAAACAGTAGGCACTTACCTATGTTAATAAGTTTTGCTGGTGTCAATTATTATCCTTAATGAACAATGTATAAATGTAGGTACTATTATAGTGTATGAAGATAATATGTAATAAGTTATTCATGCGTGTAAAGTGGCTGTGGATCGAATATAAAATAATGTACTTAGAATTACTTTCGATATCATGTACTTACAATGTCTCTAATCAGATTTTGTATTTTGCTCAATATTTTAATGAGGAGAAATGTGTCCGTTGTCGTATCGTATCCGACGAGCACGGTCGACGTGCTCTATGGCCTGATGTGTTATGACATGGCGCGCCTCGTGACAGGCCACAGGGCTCGCGGCGCCACTGTCGCAAGTCACGGCCGCTGTCTATTGCGCTAGTCGCACAGTGGACACCGGTCTTTTCCGCGCTTCTTCTTCCTCAGAACGGGGTCAAAATGAAGGTGCCAACGAACTACCTATCCAATAGATAGTGTAGTGGCAGTAGTCAGCTGACAGTGCGGCAACGGGTGCGACTGCTTCACGAGCTCCGGGTATATCAGTGGCCATTGATACGTAATTATATTTAGTTAGTATTCATCATTACCTTTCAAGGGTAGAGTCTAGTGGTGCAGGTACTTCCTGGCGACCCGGCTGTGCCTCGCACTGGCAGCTGTCGGTGACGATTCGTAAAAGCATCGAGATTTATGTGCTCTAGCCAATTTCAAATGTAATGAATTAAACCTTCCGGGATGCTTGATGTCTCCATGCGGCCCGCGGAGACCGCAGGGAGTGCCGGAGTAGCAATAGCTGTAGCAGATGTTCTTACATGTAGCGTTTATTAACGCTAACGATATTTTTTATAGGTACTTAGACCGCAACGTAATACGAACACCGGATTTTTTTATGTTATTCATACAAATAAGTTGTAATGACGACTTCCTTAGGGCCACACTCGTAAACGCGATACAGTAGAGGTGCTTAAGCTATCGATAGGCGACACTAACAATGACTACCATGACCATTTCAGTACGGATATTTGGCTAGCTCAATGGTTTACCATTTATTCCGACTCAGACCGCCTCAGAACTGTGAAATAAAACGAGCAAGTGCGTGCCGACAGAGTGCCACGTACGGTGAAGGGCTTCGAGTTGGGGCAGGTATTGAGAGGCGGCTGTGGCTCCAAGTGCCGGGGCGGCTGGTCCGATACTAATAAAATCTTTCAGGAAGGAGGAAGCAGTAAATGTGTAACGCATAACTGAACGTACTGTACATGTCACTGCTTCACCAGCCATTTTAGAGGTGCTGTAAAACCGTTTCGGTTTGGGTTTTCACTTGGTTCTATACAGTGTTTTAGGTTAAACGAGATACTTTCGGGGGTTACTATACTCATGAAAAAAGTCAGCTGTTCAGTACATTTATGTTCGCATAATTCGTCAAAATGTATGGAATAGCAGATTTTTTTTTTCGGCCGCCGGCCGCGCTGTCGAGCTGTGCTCGTTTCTACGGCAAACTGCTCCTACCGCGCGGTCAAGCGGTGCCATGTGTTAATCGCCTTAGTCATATTTGTTACTTTGGAAACGGAATTTGAGGCTAAATATTCCGCTGGCTTGGGATCAGCTGAGCTGATCCGAGAAAAACGTACAAAATGAGGCGACTTATAAAATCATTTTACAACGAGAATAGAAACAAAAGGTAATCCGCCGAGGCAGGGACTCAGTTGAACGACAGCAGTGGGTCTCTGATGCTGTCGCAATTGTGAGTTAGAACACTTACAACGGGTGCCGGGGATCAAGATATCATAGAGTCGGTTTTCCACAGTTGTTTAATAGGTACACATAAACATCTCAAACATCAATATTATGTATCCGAAATGTTTGCTAGGTGTATATATGTAATCATCTTAAACTGCATAAGTAAAATCAAAATCTAACATTATTATGTAAAACCAACTAAGAGATAGTGTTGGTTTTTAATAATTCACTCTCACATAAGATGGGATAAGCAATGGGGCAAACAATGCATTTCTGTTTGTTACATTTGTTGCCTGGCCCGATATTGCAGAAATACTTAAAATACCTATGTTACGGTTTGCTCTACTGTATTTAATTTTATTGTAATTAAGTCACACAACAATATTCACTTGTCCATACTCGTACAAAAAAAATTGTTTAATGCTGTTAAAATCAAAGCAATGTTCGCCTGAATTTGGGCTAAATTCTGCGGAGCAGTACCGCAGATTGGGTAACGTGCGCAGGTTACTACTGCAGACATCGCGGCGATCGGCACGGCGCCCGGACCAGCGCGGCCGGCGCCTGGCCCAGCGCGGCCGGCGCCGTGCCGGACGAAACCTACCACGAGCTGCTTCGTTTTGCATTGCATCGATGCGTCAACGATATCCCAGGATATTTACAGGAACAGCATTAATAACGTAGCAGACGTCAATGTTTACAATTATGAACCCAATAGAAAAACAAAGAGCCGCACCCTGCAGGCCAACCCGGGCGGCTCTGACTGTAACCATCCGGCCATGGTGCCAGTGTGAACATCACTGGTAGCTCCTTCATTTATTTTGTTGATTGTTAAGTTTGTGTTATAAAGTGCACAGCACACCTCCATGATATATGTATCATCCCACGAGCTATGGCTCGTGGGGACAGGCGCGGACGCGACACACCTCCGGGCTGAGACACACGCGCTGGCGACGTCGTCGCTCCCCCCATTCCTTTAATCTGTATCGGTGCAATTATTATAATTTGTTATTTAGCTATTTTGAGAGTGTAGCGTTATGGTATATGCGCCATATGCGAATCCATAGCGACTCCAACCTCTCGCAGCCTTGCGGCTCTGCCAGCCATCGGCAACGAGTCGCTGGTGCGGAGTGTGTAGTGTGTACCTAGCATAAGAGTAGCGTTGGTTCGGTATTTACTGTAAGTTAAATTATTTATTATTGCAATGTTATTTTTCTTTGTTGATAATGTTAAAAAATAAACTGTTTATTATGAAAGGAGTATCATCAGTCATTTTAATTCTTGCATAAGTTCTGGTTTCTGTAATTTGTAAGTAAGTATGTAAGTAAGTCTATTTTATTTTGCAAATATAGGTACAGCGCATGGTGGATAACAGATAAGAGGTAGGTTCAGCTATATTTTACCAATAGGCATGCAAAAGATACAGTTTGACGCTAACACAATAAAGGCAACTAATACAAGTAGATAACTGAATATGATTTGAAAAGTTAGGGATCATCATTATATTCAAATTAAAATATAAAACATTAAAATTACAAATAATATAATAAAATTGAATAATTATGGAACAGATAAGTAAAAAATTCAGTAATGTCAAAAATATTAATAGGCAAATACATAAAGCAGGCATTTAGGCTGAACAGATTGAATATACAGGGTGGAATTTTGTAATGCCACCTGGAGGGAAAGTACTCTTAATACTGTAGATAGAAAATTTTACTCAAAGAAAACGTTCCTTTATTTTTTAATAGAAAGAGAACTGCATTCAAAGATTTCCAAAAATTCGCTTGCTGCACCCGGGAATCGAACCGACTAAAATCTGTAAAAATGACACCCTGTACTTTTATTGCGTTGATCGTTAGGATCACTTATAAGGATGAAATCTTTCTAAGAAACTTAATAAATCCCGGGCGTAGCAAGCGAATTTTTGGAAATCTTTGAATGTAGTTCTCTTTCTATAAAAAATAAAGGAATGTTTTCTTTGAGTAAAATTTTCTATCTACAGTATTAAGAGTACTTTCCCTCCAGGTGGCATTACAAAATTCCACCCTGTATAAGTCAAAATTCAGTAATGTCAAAACGATTAAATATTATGATAAACAAGGAAATACAAACGTTTAGGTAAATCCAATTAAAAACATAAGTCAAGATTTTAATGATGTCAAGGAGATTAAGTAAAATTATAGGCAAACGTCAAATATTTAGATAAATTTATCATTCATAAAATCTTTCTCATTGAGGAATTCGCTAACAGTAGTAGACAACTCACCCCGATTTGTAAGTAGGTAGGTCTGTCCTGTTCCGGAAAACTCACCCCGATGTGTAAGTAGGAATGTCTGTCCTGTTCCGGACAACTCATCCCGATTTGTAAGTAGGTAGGTCTGTCCTGTGCCGGACAACTCACCCCGATTTTTAAGTAGGTTAGGTAGGTCTATCCTGTTCCGGAAAATCACCCCGATTTGTAAGTAGGTAGGTCTGTCCTGTTCCGGAAAACTCACCCCGATTTGTAATTAGGTAGGTCTGTCCTGTTCCAGAAAACTCACCCCGATTTGTAAGTATGTAGGTCTGTCTTGTTTCGGAAAACTCACCCCGATTTGTAATTAGGTAGATCTGTCCTGTTCCGTAAAACTCACCCTGATTTGTAATTAGGTAGGTCTGTCCTGTTCCGGAAAACTCACCCCGATTTGTAAGTATGTTAGTTTGTCTTGTTCCGGAAAACTCACCCCGATTTGCTCTATATCCATAGGGAAACTACTCCTTTTTCGATGTCGGGATTCGGTTAAAAATAGGAAACACGTTATATTTAGTGCAGTGTGTCTCGCTGCAGAACGATGTAACGAAATTATGAAAAGTTATTAGGGGTGGCTCTCCGCATTACAAGAGAGGGGTAAATAACATCGTCCACATATATTAAGTAGGAATTTTTTTAGATTTTTGTTGATTTTTTAAAAACCGCTTATCCGATTTTGATAAATTTTTTATGGGACCATTTGGGAAGTATACCCTTTCCAACAAAAAAAGAATTTTTCAAATCGGTTGGCAAGCAACGGAGTTATGCGCGAACAAACATAAAAAGAAAAAAAAATACAAACATCCGAATTGAGAACCTCCTCCTTTTTGAAGTCGGTTAAAAACAAAAATACAAGTAACTAATTTAATTTAATACATATTTATTTTTGCCAAGCAAAGAGTTAAATAACATATTATAGTAGTATTTATTTAATTTAAAAAATATACTTAAATTACAACATAATTGGGTATTTGACAGGGCAGTATTTCATGGAATATTTAAATGGGACGTCACAGATTTTTTTAATCAAATGGAATACTTACTTTAATTCAAATTTTACAATGCTAACCTCGCAGAATATTTAATTTCTTTACCGTGATGGAAGTTTTTAAGGTGACCGGTATTATTTCTATGTGATTTAATATTTTATTTTAGACGGTGTCATGCATTTTCAGTGGACTGGCAGTATAGAAAATTATTAAATAGAAAAGTTCGAATTTCAAAAACTCTTTCCACGCTAGCGAGTAAAATGCAATTTTGGGCTCAGATTTCGAATGACAAACATACTCTTTCCGAGCCTGTGCGGTGAAAATGTTTATTTATCTTAATAACGTTTTTAAAACTTTGTATTACAAAGCTTTGCCTATGAACTTGTCTCAGGCGTTACGTACTTACCTACGTGTGTAGATGCAAGTTATACTATACGTGTGTGCAAGTTATATGACAGCGGGCAATGTTTTTCCTTCTACTGACTTGTCTTGAGATAGTTCACTGGTTTTGTAGTGTTGTTTGTAGTCAAGATTGGCGATACTCAGGAGCAGTAACAGATATTCATAGTTAGTGGTGGACTGGTGGTATTCACCTTGAGATCAAGGGACCTTACAACTGAGATGGTAGCCATGATACCTCGAAGGTTTAAGTCATTGACTGCCACGCAGCAGACACTATAGAAAAACTATTGTTTGTCGGACGGTGACCGCGTTGGCGTTCCACGTGTTAAGGACCTTGCCTTCCTGATAATACTAAAGCGTAGTCGACGGAACCCCACTGCGCGAACCTCCTACTTCTGGGTGGTTTAAAAAATATCCACGAACATTTTTAAGAGTTACGTACCAAAATGGCAAAAAGGAACCCGTATGGTGCGACTCGGGCCAGCTTTAATTTGATAAAAAGAAAGAAACGAACCGATGGAAATCCGACTGCACGCAGTCTTGTCGGCCCTACCCCTTCCTTTCTTTTTTAAGGCTGGGAAATCATCCAGTGACTGCTCCCGCTCTGGGTGGAGCGGAAGGGAGTGTCAGACTCTTACTGACTAAAACCCATCCATGTTCCTTCCTTAGCCCTTTGTGTTCCGGGGTAGCGGTAACCCTTTCGGACAATCCCGCTTACCCGGCAGGCTTGGCCCTGAGGGGCCCCTTCATATGCTGACATCTCTTTGAGGCGCGCGTGGAACATATACGCGCCGTCCGACACGGGCCTGGTGCTGATCGGACGGTGAGTCACCCACTACTCACCGTCCGCAGGCCCGCACCTACGGTGGCCGGGAGTCGTCATGTGGCTCCCGACGCCCGGGGCGTCTCCCGCGGCGGCTGGGACGGGAGGACCTTTCTCTCTCCCATCCCGCCACCTCCTTCGCAAGCATGACTTTTTCGCAGAAGGACGTGACTGCCTCCCACTCTCTCTCGCCCCGGACCAGGGCCGGGCGCGAGAGGTCGCCGCTGCCGATCGCCTCTACGAGGACACGGCGGTCTCCGCCCAAGCGGGGCAGGTTTGCACCGTGTGCTCTACCATGTCCTCTGGACGATCCTCGCTGTGGTGACACCCGGGCGTTTCCTCCCGCCTGATGATGTGCAGGAACCTCTCGAAACATCCATGTCCGGTGAGGACCTGCGTCAGGCGGTAGGTGACACCTCTCTCTAGCCACTCCTCAAAGAGGGGCCTTACAGCCACTATCGTGAAGTGCCCTACCCCTAGAGTGTAATTTGAAATCGCGTAGGCGCGGAGGGGCGAGGCTGTCCGCGAGTTGGGAAGCAGGTGGTTGTAATGTTCGGGAGGCAAAACAAAACTGGTCAAGAGCAAGTCGGAGTCGCGCACCGAGGGCCCGGTTCCGTACCATCGTTGGTGATTCCTGTGCTATTGCGAGACATCGTTTTATTGTTTCTGTAGAATAATTTCTGTAAACTTCGGGGATAAGCGGGGGGAACTCTATTTTTTTTTACATTTTTTATCAAAAGGCGAAAACTGTGCGGCCTAAACGAAAGTAAGTAAATGAGATACAGCGCAAGAATTTGCAAATAGCGCTCTTTCATTATATGATACCATACATGCCCACTAGGGTAAGGGCTACTAAGCAAAATACTTTAACTAAAATAAACTTCGCAGTTTTTCTTTCCGAACGCAACAGCGCGTCGTTAAAACAAAACAAAGTCAAAGTCAAATCATTTATTTCAAATAGGCACAAGTAAGGCACTTTTGAACGTCAAAATGAACAAGAAATAGAATTGATTCTAGTCGCCCCTTCCAAAAGGTAGTTTCGTGTGGAGAAGAATGGGCAAGAAACTCCACCGTTACTCTTTTAAAATGTTTTACAATGTTTTGTATACATGAATTATAACATTATATGTGAAGACGATGCACCCAGAATAAAAACACTACACCACAAAAAGTGAAAAGAAAAACACATAGTTATAGTAATGGTAGGTAAAATTAAGTATGTCAAAGTACATGGTGCTCACATATTTACAAACATTCTAAAAGTTAATAATAATAAATAAATCAATGTGTGAGAAGTTATTTCAACATGTTAAAATAGTATTTTATAAACAATAAATTATTACCAAATTTACTTAGCAACCAGTTTGATGTTGTCTAGACACTAGATTGCCCTGTGGAGCAGGGATTGCAGGGGGAGCAAACAAATAGATTAATTCCTTCAGATTGTCACATTTACCTGATCCTTGTTATCAACGCGATCTATTGTCACATTTGCCTGATCCTTGTTATCATATTGTCACATTTGCCTGATCCTTGTTATCATATTGTCACATTTGCCTGATCCTTGTTATCATATTGTCACATTTGCCTGATCCTTGTTATCAACGCGATCTATTGTCACATTTACCTGATCCTTGTTATCAACGCGATCTATTGTCACATTTGCCTGATCCTTGTTATCATATTGTCACATTTGCCTGATCCTTGTTATCATATTGTCACATTTGCCTGATCCTTGTTATCAACGCGATCTATTGTCACATTTACCTGATCCTTGTTATCAACGCGATCTATTGTCACATTTGCCTGATCCTTGTTATCATATTGTCACATTTGCCTGATCCTTGTTATCATATTGTCACATTTGCCTGATCCTTGTTATCAACGCGATCTATTCGAAAATTGTTTTCAGGTAAATGCTGTTTTCTTACAAAAGTATTTAAAAGATAGGTATTTTGTATCTAGTATTTCAGATACCTTTTTAGAAAATTATTTGAATCTGGTATCTGAAATGCTTTTTTTTAAAGAATCTTGCATCTTGTATTTCAGATACTTTGTATAGTTATATACATCACTGAGTATTATCTAGTACCCACCTATGTACAGGAAAATATTATTTAGGGTTACGTTGTGAACAAGGAACCCTAACAGTTTCGCCATGTCCGTCCGCATCTTAGGTCTCTTAGCTACTTACTATTAGAAAGCTATAATTTGGCATGATGATATTAATTACGCCGACATAGACAGTGGTAAAATAAAATCATTAAAAAAAATATGTAGGGTAGGTACCTCCCTTCTGTAATGGGCCTACCACACGCACAAGCTTCACCACAGATCTGCCTGCGCAAGCCGGTTTGTACACGGAACACCGTGCGTGCGGTTGGTAAATTTTACCAACCGCACGCACGGTGTTCCACTATAACTTTTTTTTAATACATTTTACAAAAAAAAATACCTCAGACCAATCTTGTAATCTTGACCAGTCTTGTTGATATCTTGAGGAAATTTTTGCCCTATTATTTTTTTTAATTTTATTCATTTAAAACGCTGTTACAGCACTCCCAAGTTGACCGGGTTCGTCAATGCTCATGAGAATCCGGTCGAAACGAAATGTTTAACTTAATGTTTTTTTTATTGTAATTAAATAGTACCTACGTACGTACACTAATAATAATAAGGGTCCGTACAATGCTGACCGCAAACCGGATGCATCACCCACGATCATCGGTGATGAGACTGTACATTCCCCGGAAGTGCGGGAGTCGAGGCTTTGTAATGCAAAGACCCTCTACAATCGCGAGGTTTGTAGTATAAGGGATTATTTTTTAAAAGCCGAAGTGTGAATGCACCGTGATGTGGTGGCCGTTGACAAAGGCCGCACGCCGCTTTCCATGGGTAAAGAGAACTGGCGCAAACCTGCAGTACTGACTACTGATGACCGCAAGGAGATATGGTAAGGCAAGGAGCGTCACGGGCGCTTCTATCGGGTTCTTCATGAGCGCGGTGTAGGTTTCTTAGCGTCCGTGTCCTGGCTACGTTTTGGTGACCTTTCTGGGGAAATTGAAGGTTTAGTCTGTGCAATTATGGGCGAAGTTATCTTGACGAATAACTATCGGAGACATATGAATGAAATTAGGGAAAAATTTGTCTCAAAAGATCATCTACAAGATTGATCTGAGGTATTTTTTTTGTAAAATTTATAAAAAAAGTTATAGAGCAAAAAATAAATTATTTATTAAAAAAAACTCACTTTTTTGATTATAACTTCTTAAATTTTTAATTTAGGACAAAAAATTGTATTACATATTTATAGGCAAAACATTTTGCTACAAATGATGTCTCTACAATTTTTTTATAAGACGCATAGTTTTCGAGATATCGTGAAAAAAGTGTTTTCACCCTTTTTCCAAGATGGCAGCCGGGGGACAAGGGTGGCGACCCCATAAACTTGAGTTAAGCTTCTATTGACCCCCCAAACATTTCCCAACAATAAAATTGCGTCCTCTAAAAATGCAATATTCGGTCCTTAAATTGTATCTAACATTTCAATGGACTATAAGGGCTCTTTCAATTTAGACGTTTCGTGTCGGACGGCTGCCGCACGTTTACCGTGCCGCTGGTTATAGCCCGCTGCCGCATGCCGTGCCGCTGTAGTACGGTAGCCGTCCGACACCAATCGCCTAAATTGAAAGCGTATCTGACTGCCGTGCGTTTGTATGCTAGTGATGTTTTAAATTTATTTGACAACAGTTAAGCCATGGACTCTGACGAGGAAACATTACTGTTAGTGCACTTGTTGAAAAATATCAAACAGAAATAAAAACGACGCCCCCGCAAAAGAGCATCACCAATGTTTTCATTAACATTTAATTTTGGTGATTTCCACAATCTTTACCCTAGGTCAAAACAAGATCCAAATATTTTTTTTAATTACTGATTGTCTAGAGAATGTTTCTACGAATTAGTTGGAAGTAAAATTACGTAATTCAATTTCATTTATAAATTCTTCCACGTTTATATCATCAACTTTAAGCAATTATTAAACACGAAAATTCGATGAAATTAGCTCTCACGTCTGGTCACCGCACTATTCAACAGCGAAATGAACACGTGGTGCTTGTGACTTTGCCGTCCTGTTGTCGCGCGTTTTCAGTACCGGCACCGCACTGTTGCCGCACCGCGCGCTTTGTATGAAAACAAATGACCGTCCGTGCACCATACGACAAACGCACCGCTTCGGTACTGCAGCGGTCCGACACGAAACGTCTAAATTGAAAGAGCCCTAAATATCGGGTTATTTGCAAAATAAATATACGAGTTCCACCGTGACACCAGCTCCGCAGAAACAGCTCGAAGACGTAATTATGTGTATGGGGAAGCTGCCGTAAAAGAAAACACGTTCCGTTTTTGGTTCCAACACTTTCATTCTGGAAATTTTGACCTATAGAACAAACCCCGTGAACGGTCGAAGACACTAGTTGACAATGAAGAATTAAAAGTGATCGTGGAAGCGGATGCATCGCAAACCACGTCAGAGTTAGCGGCAGGCTTCGGTGTGAGCGATTTTGAGTCGTATCGTTACTTGTGATGAAAAATGGATTCTGTACGATAATCGGAAACGCTCATCACAATGGTTGAAATCCTGCCCCAAGCGAAGGTGACTCGAAAAAAGGTAAGAACTGGTAAGCCTCTGGTGGAGCAGTGCGGGTGTCATCCACTGCAGTTGCCTAAGACCTGGTCAGGCGACTACGGCAGATCTGTATTGACAACCGTTGCAAACCATGATGGAAAAGCTAGCAGTTAAACAGAGACTGGTTGCTCTAGCCCACTGTTGCTTCAGGACAACGCTAGACCACACATTGCACAACAGACGGTTGCTAAATTATAGGATTGGAATGTCTCCGACACCTTGTGCTCCAACAGACAACTTCTTGAAAGGAAAAAAATCGGGGCTGGCTGGGTCGCTCCAACACGGATGTATAAGTACATCCGTGGTGGGGAGACCCTGGCTGCCGGGCACTTCTTCTCCTGCAACCGAGCGGGTGGGCAGGTTGCGGATAGCCCAACTCCGGTTGTGGGGCTGATTGTGCAAGCAGCCGGTCCCGCACCCGGAGCATCTCAATTTTGAGATCCCGGACAAGAGAAGTACCTCAGGGCCATATCCCAGACTCTAAGGTAACCTAAGCACCCTCATCCCATGCTCCTTCCCTCAACTGAACCATCCTACCCATAATCCATACTTCCCATCAATCCACAAATCCGCATGCCACATCCCGGGCATACGGTGACCCCAAACCCACACACACCCAAACACCATCCCTCCCACTCCTGCATCCTGTCGGTCCCAGAGGAAGGGCAACCTCGATTCCAAAAATGCCCACCCCCTAAAACAAAATGCAGCAAGATAAGGAAAAATGTACCCAGGTGGGTCCCGGCCAAGCCGGGGAATCCCACACCGCCCCGGCGGTCAGCCCCCATCGTATTCTGGGGGGGGCATCTAACTGCAATTTGGAGCCGCGCTCTTTAGCGCGGCTGGCTGCTCCTTTAGTGCCCATTACGCAGGCAGCGACCAACGCGCCAAAAAATAACACTCAGGCAGCGACCAACGCGCCATTACCACCTACCTCGGCAGCGATCAACGCGCCACAAACCATTCCCTCGGCAGCGACCAACGCGCCAACTCCCTCATCCCTGGCAGCGACCAACGCGCCAAAACCCACAACGAGCTGTACACCTCACGCTGGCCTCTGGCAACAGAGCATCGTGAGGAACAGCACAAGAAATCCGGACAAAAACCAAGACCAGCACAGACAGACGGGGAGAAAGGAAGGACCCGGCTTCTCTGGCGGGGAATCAGGCGGCCGAAAGCGCAAGACCCGCGAAGGCTTCGGTCAGCGCGAAGCGCGATCGGCCGCCGCAGAGGAAGTACGCGACCAGCCGCAAGTACGCGAAGGGGCAACCCAGGGCGAAAAGCGGCCGGACGCGGAAACACGGGACCAGCCGCTAATCCGCGAAGGGGAAACTCAGCGCGAAAAGCGACTGGATTTCACCAAATGCGACCGAACGCAAATCCGCGAAGGGGAAACCCAGTGCGAAATGCGACCGGACGCGGAACCGAGCGGGCTCGGGCAAGTACGCGAAGGGACAACCCAGCGCGAAAAGCCCCAGCAAGCACCAGAGCACGCCGGAGCCGATACTTGCCCCAATAACAGGGACAATACACAAGACAGACCAAGGAGGCCCAGGGGAAAGCGGGCTGGAGTCGTAGTCGCGAGGACGTTGTCGGCCACTACCACCGTGGCTGGCACCTCTAACCCGCAACCTGGACCAAGTGGTACCGGACCGGCGAAGAGGTTGCGCCCTGATGATACGGCCTCACCGTCAACGCTACAGGGGGACGCCAAGCGACTGAGAGTCCACTCCGCTCAAGGACAGCAGAGAACCTACGCGCGAGCCACGAAGGACATTCCGGCGCGGCTGGCCGTAGCGATCTGTTTCCGTCCCCCCTCCAGAGACCTGACTAGAACGGAGGCAGAGCACATAAAAAATGAACTGGAAAACCTGATGTTGGACACAGACCCGACTACACCACTTCCTGCTTTCCGCGGTTACCCGCGTGTGGCGGAAGGCACCGTGCAGCTGTGGTACGAGGACGACACTGCCCTGACCTGGATCACTCAGAATGTGCCAAAGATAACGCTCCCCGACACCGACCTTCCCCTGACAGTTGTAAAGCAGTCTGACGTGCCCACCCGTGTCCGCGCCTCGCTTTTTGTCCCTAGGTACAAGGGCGACATAGCGCGTCTGCAAAGCATTCTGATACGTCAGAATGCTTGGTATGACATCGCCGGGTGGTCACTGTACAGGGCGACTACCGTCGGTGGCGACAACTACGGTACGTACCTGACCCTAGGTGTGCCACCGGAGGAAGCTTAGAGACTCCCGGCCCGGGAGCGCCGGATATCGTACCTGCTCGGGTCGATATACGTGCGCTTCTGGCCCAGGGCCCTACCCTCAGACCCCCAACCCGACGACAAGAAACCGACTACTACCGACACTAAAACAGACAACACGGACATGGTGAAGTTAGAGGAGGTCATGGCCCGTGCGGCCATGGCCGACGAAGAGGACGCCATCCCACCTGAGTCACCTGGCTGGAACGAACAGCTGCTAGCCTCGTCGCTAGGCGACCAACACGCAGACGACTACAGGGAGGAGAACGCGGAGAGATCTTCGGATGGATCCATCTCCGATTAACCCTTCCCCACCACCACCGTCGTCCATACACATCATCCAGACCAACCTCCAACATAGCCAAACTGCAACGGCCAGCTTACGCAGGGCACTGGAGGAAAACCCCCAAACCATCGCACTGATCCAGGAGCCGTGGATCAGGAACAACAAGATATGTGGCCTCAGTAACATCGGAGGTAAGATAACTCTCAACACACACAACCCTGACAAACCCAGAACCTGTATCTACACACCCAAACAGGTTCCTATCACACCACTCACCCAGTTCTCTTCCAGAGACCTGACAGCCGTCAGGCTCCAAACGGACAGCAACGTCCCAGATGTTGTACTGGCTTCCGTATACATGCCAGGCGAAGACACAACCTGCCCACCAAAAGAGATGGCCGACTTGGTGCAACACTGCGAGCTCACCAAGATTTATTTATTTATTTATTTATTTATTTAAACAGCTTAAACTATCATTACAGGGTTTACCCTAATGCGATAGCTAAGGAAAATTTAAAACAACATTATTAAAATTAAAAATCACAAAAACATATTACATAATTACTAACAAAAACATAGTATAAAAAATAAAAAATAAAGTTAAAATTAAATATTATTTTGGCTGTAACATAATATAAATAGTAATACCCTTGCGAATTCACTAAAACAACATGTAAACACATCAATCTGAGTTTGAAGGTCGTTGATGGTACGGATAGCTCTGGTAAGGGGTGCCTTGGCAAGCAGGTTAGTTCTGGCTGCAGGTACCAGTAGCAGTGGCGGGCTGCGCCGCCTCCACACGTAGCGGTCCGGCACACACAGACTCAAGCGCTGCAATACTGCCGGGTGACTCTCCACTCCACGAAGCACCTTCACCAAGTAGGCGACCAGCGTAAACTCCCGTCGGACATGCAGTTTATTATAGCCAACCATGCCCAGGACAAACAGAGTGGGATACATCAGAACTTGTTCTGAACGCGCTCCAACATTACAGAGTACTTAGCTTCATGTGGAGCCCATATGACCGCACTATGTTCCAGATGACTCCTGACTAGTGCATCATACAGGACCCTAACTGCTGTGATGTTTGTGAAGCTTTGTGTCTGTCTCAGAACAAATCCCAAGTTTCTGTACGCCCTCTTACAGATCCTGGTTACATGCTCACGGAATGTCAGATCGGGAGTCATGATAACACCCAAGTCTCGCACCTCCGTGACTCGTTGCAGTGGCGCCGCGTCCACCACGTACTCATAGAGCAGAGGTGCACGCATGTAACTGGCGAAAAACCGCAATAGATGCTGGGTGCATCCGACCTCTGCTAGCTTCCGCAGCAAGATGTCATTGTCGACGGTGTCAAAAGCTTTTTTAAAGTCAAAATAAGCTGCGTCCACCTGCACCCCAGCATCTACCGCCGGCACCACGCGTCCCATGAAATCAAGGAGGTTGGTAGCAGTGCTGCGCCCCGGCCGTAATCCGTGCTGCGCATCCGATAACTGTCCGCGCACTTGCTCTTGCATACAGCGCTGATATACAGATGGACCTCATCATCTGCACCGACTCGAACGCACACCACCCGCTCTGGGGTAGTGACGTATCAAATACCAGGGGAGAGGTATTATCCACATATTTATTCTCCACTAACCTTAATATTATAAACCGTGGCTCGGAACCCACCTGGGTCACGGTACGAGGTCAAACAATCATAGATTTGACACTAGCCACAGAAACCGCTACAAAACTCATTACAGGCTGGCACGTGTCGAACGAACCATCCTGTTCTGATCACAGGAGAATTCGCTTCACACTAGCCACAAACACACCAAAACCTGAACCCAAGCGAAACCCGCGACGCACCGATGTCCCAGGATACAAACGTCTCCTAGCTTCCTTGCTAGCCGGACACGTAGCACAAACACCCATAAGGGACCAAGCACACTTAGAATACACTGTTTCAACACTATCTAGATACCTAATCGAAGCCTACCACGCATGCTGTAAGCTAAGGGCGCCACAAACAAACAGTCAGAGGACGCCTTGGTGGAACGCCGAACTCAGCAAACTCAGAGACACACTACGCAAACAATTCAACAGAGCCAAAAACACCAGACTACCGGAAGACTGGGAACTATACAAAGAAACCCAATACACGTACAAAAAACAAATCAGAACTGCCAGGAGAACAGCATGGCGGAATTTCTGTGAATCCATTGAAACAAACAACGAAGCCGCCAGGGTAAGGAAAATCTTATCAACAGATCAGAACCAAACCCTGGGTGTGCTGATAAAACCGGACAAATCATACACACTAACAGACCAAGAAACATGCAAAATCCTCCTCGAGACCCACTTCCCGGACTGCAAACTCCTAGAGGACAAGGACTGGGAAGCAGAACCAGAATGGACCCCAACAGACCTAGACTGGTCCAGAGCCCACAAAATAGTCACAGAGGACCGGATAAGGTGGGCAATCGACACCTTTAAACCATTTAAGTCTGCAGGGCTGGACGGCATCTTTCCAGCCCTACTGCAGTGGGGACTGGACCAGGTGACACCATGGCTGGTAAAGATATATCAAGCCAGCATAGCACTCAAATACGTACCTCTCGCATGGCGAGAAGTGAAAGTCATCTTCATACCCAAACCGGGCAAGACCGACTACTATATACACAACCCAAAGCTTACAGACCAATAAGCCTCACATCATTTCTATTGAAAACCCTCGAGAGACTCTGTGATAGGTACATCCGAGACGGACCTCTCCGAGTAAAACCACTACACAAACAACAACATGCATACTCCACAGGCAGATCAACGGAAACAGCGCTACACAGCGTGGTTTCCAAGATCGAATGCGCAGTGGACCATAAATGCTCGTCCCTGGCTGCCTTCATCGACATAGAGGGCGCCTTTGACAAAACCACTTTCAAAAGCATCAACATGGCCCTCGACAACCACAAGATAGACCCAACCTTGAACGGCTGGATCACCAATATGCTCAAAATGAGAGCTGTACAACTTACAGTAAACGACACTACAAGGGCCATCGTAGCGAAAGGATGCCCGGAAGGGGGCGTTCTCTCACCGCTACTATGGAACCTGGTCGTAGACAGCCTCATAAAAACACTCAACGAAAAAGGCTACTATACAGTAGGCTACGCCGACGACATAACCATTATAATAAACGGCACACATGAAAACACACTATGCAACCTCATGCGCCAAGCCTTGAAAATAGTAGAGGACTGGTGCCACAGACACCAACTATCAGTGAACCCAACGAAGACCGAACTGATCCTTTTCACCAAAAAAAGGAAAATGGCCACACTACAACTACCCCGATTCTTCGGAACAACCTTAAGCCTATCAACTGAGACCAAATATCTGGGAATCTTTCTGGATAGTCAGCTGAACTGGGCAAGGCATACTAAACATATGTACCACCATATCACTGTGGCAATGCAAACAACTGCTGGGCAGGAACTGGGGTGTTAAACCCAAAATCACACACTGGCTATACGCCACGGTCATCCGACCAACCATCACATATGGCTCACTAGTATGGTGGCCCAGAACAAACTTAAGCATAACCCAAAAAGAACTTGAGAAACTGCAGCGACTTGCTTGTGTAGCTATTACTAGCTGCATGAGAACGACGCCTACAGCAGCCCTACAGGCGATGCTAGGACTGCCGCCTCTACACCTCATCGTGCGAGAGGAGGCAACCATGGCCGCCTTTCGGCTAAATATAACAGGAACCCTAAGTAAAGATTCCAGAGTAAAGCACACACGGGTAAGGGATGACGCAATCAGACATCAACCAATGCTAGCGTCACCCTGCGATAGAGCCCCAAAACAACACCAATTTCAAAAACACTATGACATATCACTTATCGAAGAACAGTGTGACTACTCTGGTCCGGAAGAACTAAGAGTATACACCGACGGGTCGAAGACCGACTCCGGAAGCGGAGTCGGGGTGTTCTCACGAGACCTTAATATACACATATCCAGCCCACTGGGCAAGCACAACACCGTCTTCCAGGCGGAGTGTGTGGGCATCATACACGCAGCACACGCAATAGAAGCCAGGAAAGTCACCGATGCGCAAATACGCATAGTTTCCGACAGCGCCTCGGTCCTGCAATCCCTAAAGAAACAACACCACACCTCAAAACTAACACTAGAATGTCACAACGCACTAGAACGTATATCAGTACTCTACCGCAACAAAGTGACACTACAATGGATAAAAGGACATAGCGGATCATTGGGTAACGACGCGGCTGACGAGCTGGCGAGGAGAGCCTCCAGTGCGCCAGCCTGCGGACCGGAACCCATGATACCCATTCCCTTTAACCAGCTACGCAGATGGCTACAAGAAATCACCCACACACAAGCGGAGAGCTGGTGGACCTCGTCACCGGGCTGCAGGCAATCCAGGGAGGCCATGCCATCCCTGGATAAAAGGTTAACCAGACGGTTACTACGCCTGAACAGAACCGGCCTGCGCCTGATGACGGGGACCATCACGGGACACTGCTCACTAAACAAACACTTCCACACAATAGACATAACGGACAGTCCTCTGTGCAGGGCCTGCATGGAGGCTGAAGAAACCGTCGCGCACGTACTCTTTGAGTGCACAGGCGTCACACAGATTAGGACACAAACTATTGGAACACCTAAATCTTTTACAGATATACTATTACACAGACCAGGAGACGTCATCAACTTCTGGAAGGAGGTGGGCGGGCTGTTATAACCGCCATAGGCCGCCATGGCCCACGCACAATGGTCCGCCAAGGAATGAGTGCGGAAACCAAAGCCCCAAGAAGAAGAAGAAGGAAAAAAATAAATTCCGATGAGAAAAACGTTTAAAAGAAACTAAAAATTAAAAAGTTTTAGGATATTTTGCTAGTAGACCTACCCCCTAGTACCCCTATCTCATATACATGAGAAATTTATAGATATGACGGCGCGACACATGACATTTGACGTTCGCTGTCGATGACGTCGGAACCATGAAGGTATAGATAAAAAAGTCGGAACAGAATGGCAGCATGACATATGTCAGCTGTCTGTCAACTGCCATTCTTGCGGAACGTCACACCGGTGGGAGCGGGGCGGCCATCTCGGCACTTCGGAATCGAGAACCGCCAACGCACCACGCGCTCGACGAATCGCTTACTTCCGACGCCATCTTTAACAGTTTCTAAGTTGATTTAGTTTAGTATCGTTATCTATGCTTAATTAAAGAGTGTTAGCGTTATATTTTGTTAATCTGTGAAGTTAAGGAGAAATAAATCATTGGAGAATCAATTTGTGACTTTGTTCGAGTTTCTGACCCACGTGAAACATGGAAGATTCTGATATAGGCCATCCTGAGTCTATAGATATAATATGGGCGAGCGTCTAGAGCCGCCAATCAGATTAGTAAAAAGAGTTTGCGCGCAGTGCCTCAGGGACACGCTGGGTTGCTTGAAGTCACTGCCTGTTTGTTGAACGATGAGGAGGCCGAGACGGCGCCGGAAGATGCGGAGCAATTAGAATCCAGTAGTGATGTCATGCTACCACAAAGCCCAATTCAGGGAGGCGATGACCTAAATATTAGAGATGAAAGCGCGAACACAGACTCGGACACTGTCTCGGCAAATTCAGTTACCCTTACTGCCGGGTCAGATACACTCAGGGTGTACTCTGATCCCGGCGCACTAGATGAAGTCGAAATTCAAAATGAGCAAGATTGTCCGTAACTAATAGGTATGCCACATTTCTGTTCCTTTGTATTTAAAATGCTGTGTTATAACTGGTCGCAAAGACGGTGCCGTCCGGTCCATGCCATTGGGGCTGGTCGAAGGGACACACTTGTCTAGACCCTGTCTGTGATCTGGTCGATAGGACAGTGCCGTCCGGTCCATGCCATTGGGGCTGGTCGAAGGGACACACTTGTCTAAACTCTGTCTGTGATCTGGTCGAAGGGACAGTGCCGTCCGGTCCATGCCATTGGGGCTGGTCGAAGGGACACACTTGTCTAAACTCTGTCTGTGATCTGGTCGAAGGGACAGTGCCGTCCGGTCCATGCCATTGGGGCTGGTCGAAGGGACACACTTGTCTAGACCCTGTCTGAACCGGTCGAAGGGACAGTGTCGTCCGGTCCATGCATTGAAGCTGGTCGAAAGGACACACTCGTCCGGTCCGGGTTGTGTTGTCCAGCTTGTGAGATGTCATCCGGTCCATTAGTAAATTGGTCGAAGGGATACATGGTTTCATAATGTTGCTTCTGAAATTTGTTAGAATTAGTGCTTTTTTTTTTTTTTTTAAGGCTGGGAAATCATCCAATGACTGCTCCCGCTCTGTGTGGAGCGGAAGGGAGTGTCAGACTCTTACTGACTAAAACCCATCCATGTTCCTTCCGTAGCCCTTTATGTTCCGGGGTAGCGGTAACCCTTTCGGACAATCCCGCTTACCCGGCAGGCTTGGCCCTGAGGGGCCCCTTCATATGCTGACATCTCTTTGAGGCGCGCGTGGAACATATACGCGCCGTACGGCACGGGTCTGGTGCTGATCGGACGGTGAGTCACCCATTACTCACCGTCCGCAGGCCCGCGCCTACGGCGGCCGGGAGTCGTCACGTGGCTCCCGACGCCCGGGGCGTCTCCTGCGGCGGCTGGGACGGGAGGACCTTTCTCTCTCCCATCCCGCCACCTCCTTCGCGAGCTAGAATTAGTGCTGTGTTGCTTGTCAGGCTGGAGGAGCAGCTAACCATGAAATAATAAAATTGCCTGTTTTAGGACAACGTTAACTCTACGCCCGAGGACGGTCGAATGCAAAGAGTAAAATAATAAGACTGATATGTCAGTCCGGCCGTGACGGCGCGACACATGACATTTGACGTTTGCTGTCGACGACGTCGGAACAGAATGGCAGCATGACATATGTCAGCTGTCTGTCAGCTGCCATTCTTGCGGAACGTCACACCGGTGGGAGCGGGGCGGCCATCTCGGCACTTCGGAATCGAGAACCGCCAACGCACCACGCGCTCGACGAATCGCTTACTTCCGACGCCATCTTTAACAGTTTCTAAGTTGATTTAGTTTAGTATCGTTATCTATGCTTAATTAAAGAGTGTTAGCGTTATATTTTGTTAATCTGTGAAGTTAAGGAGAAATAAATCATTGGAGAATCAATTTGTGACTTTGTTCGAGTTTCTGACCCACGTGAAACATGGAAGATTCTGATATAGGCCATCCTGAGTCTATAGATATAATATGGGCGAGCGTCTAGAGCCGCCAATCAGATTAGTAAAAAAAAATCGATTGTTAGAAAACCCCTTAATATGATATTAAGGCAAAGTGAATTAATTACATACACAAAAGCACGGTAATATTATCTATACAGTATTGTAACTCGATCGTATCTTTGATTTAAATGCCTACAGCCGTGCATAAACAAGTAAAATACTTTGCGAATTGAATAGGAAGTGTTCAATAAAATGTGTGTTGTTTTTTGATTGGTAGATTTGTTATAGCAGCAGCAGAAATACTTAATCTGAGAAAATTTCAACTATCTAGTGACAGACAGACGGTCAAAATTCTTCTAGTATTATTCATACACACAGAACAATAAACAACTATTATTAGTAATAAAATACCACGTCTTTACTTTGAAATAAAACAAACTAACAAAACACACATGCTCTGAGGGTTTAACACAAGCGTACCTGCCGTATCATGACTCATGAACCGCCTGTCTACCTATTAATCGTGTCAATCACTTTCCTTCAATCTATTCACTTTATTTTTCGGGAGATAAAAGGAAATACTTATCCATAAAAAGACACACATTATGTACCTACCTACTAGTTAGTAAAATTATTTTATAAGGTAAGACCCTTTCAGAGTTTCCAAGTACCTAATCTAATAACGTTATCTCTGGAGGCGTTATTGACGAAATCATGCAACCAAAAACAGCACAATATTATTATATCCTACTCGTCATATTAAATAATGTACAGAGGCCAGCACATCAAGTTACCACAATCTGTCAAATTTCTTTGAAAGTATTTCAACTTTATTGCAAAGGTATAAGGTTCATTTTTAATTGAGAAAATTTGACAGTTAGGGATAGCTTGATGTGCTGGCGTCTGTACTTGAACGTATTTTTGGTGAAAAAATCGCGTGGTTATTGTTAAAAAAACATTTTTTAACAATAACCACGCGATTTTTTCACAAAAAATAAGTTCAAGTACATAATTATTTAATATGACGAGTACATTACACTATGCTGTTTTTGGTTGCATGTTTTCTAAAACAATTTTTAATTCAGCTTTATATTAGAATGCGGCTTTTTTATACTTTAACAAAATAAGACCGATTTGTTATTCAAACATAAACATGGTTTTTTTATTAAATCTACCAATCAAAAAACAACACGCATTTTTATTGAACACAAAGTATTTTATTTGACACACCGTCTGATCATCACTGCGGCACAGTCGCGACTGCCTGCATCATGCCGAACGCTTGCCGAGATCGAGGCGCGTAGGTATAGCTCGCGTTTCGTCCGTTTGTATGAAGTTGGAATACTGTATAGATAACTAGCTTCTGCCCGCGGCTTCGCTCGCGTGGAGGTCGGAAATTATCCCACAGGAATGTTCTACCGGGATAAAAAATATCCTATGTGTTAATCCAGGATATAAACCATCTCTGTGTCAAATTTCATCCAAATCTATACAGTAGTTTTTACGTGAAAGAGTAACAAACATCCATACATCCATACTTACAAACTTTCGCCTTTATAATAGTAGTAGGATATTACCGTGGCAGTAACGCGTTGCAAATGCGAATAACAAACACACATTAGGCCCCTAGCCAACCAACGCGCTACTGCATCGCGACTCGATGCAAACGCGCGACCGTGTCGGACGACATCGGGGAGAGAACAGAGCGAGGGTGGCGCATGAGTGAAGAACCGAGTAACACAATATTTCTTTATTAAACGGGTACAGTGTACAATGTACATCCAATATAGACGCTGCTTTCGTTGCCTACGCTTCGTCTGCTTACGTGAAAGCAGCATCGAAGACAACATGACTAATGTTGCCTTAACGGAATCGCGTTTGCATCGCGACAGAAGCACGACAGTATCGCGTTTACATCGCGACTGAATCTGGGCCGTGGGCGAGGGCACACAGCTAGCGACCGATTTGCGACTGTATCGATGCGTATGCGCGACAGTATCACTACTGCATCGCTAAAAAAAGTCGCCGTGGGCGATGGCCCTTAGCGCTGATAGATGCTGTCACGTGTTTACTAAACGCGTACTAAAGCATCGCTACAAAAAGTCACCGTGGGCGAGGGGCCTAAAGTGCAAGCAGCTGCCGACCACCGCGTATTACCCACTCCGAGCTTCTCTACATTCTCACTCATTCACTATCTCTCACTCCATCGTGTCGTTCCCATAGTATCTGATCTACTTTCCATCGCCATGATGCCATCACAGCTGATCACAACAATGCGTTACTGTCAGCTCCAGAAGGCGGAAGGCCAATTAACAGGTCTAATACACGGCCGACCCCGTTTGGACCCCTTACATTTAAAACCCCGATTTATCGCTATGATTCCATGTAACCCATCAACACTGTTAATAGATCCTTAATCTGTCAGTGCAAAATTAGTAGGTACAAAAGCAAAAGCGAGTTTTGTTATTTTCACCCATTTGTTGATTCAAAATCATATTACATAGGTATCAAATTTGCCGCCTTGGGCTCTCCCTACTACAATACTTACTATACTCTTTGCCCTACTATAATCAAGGAACATATTTACTGACTATAGCTTAGAGCATTTAGTTAGGTTTTAAATGCTCTAAGGACTTTAGTGAAATGACCACACGGCACACTAAGTATGTATGTGACGTGGGAATGCTGCCAGCCTTTTGGAAACTTTTCCTGTAGAGCTGGAACTATGGTGATTATTTTCTTTTAAATTAGGTATATAAATATTATGTAAATATAAAAACTATGTGAATAAAATAAAATATTTACGTATATAATTATTTTTATATTTTTAAAATGTGATGATAACTAAAATCCCGCCGACTACATATAAATATGTAGTAATGTTGTCAGACAAGCCTACGGTTGCGAATGTTGAAACGGACATTCAAATGGTAATGGGTGTTGTGTGAATGATGGAAGTGAGTTTAGATTATAACAGGAGTCCATGTTTTTGATTTCAATCTTTTTTGTTCTCAAAATAATTTTTGAATTTCACATGCTACCCTGGTGCGTGTCCCAGGAATTAAACTTATATTTTGATAGTTACAAAATTGTGTAAGTATTGAATAATTTTTTCGGTCTACTAAATTATCTCTAGTGCATTCATCATAATAAACAACTAAGTGACTTGAAGTACTAATTTAAATTAACATCAAGATAAAAAGGGTCAGATCTTTACTGCATCCATAATTAGGTTAAATGCTCTATAATGTACACAAGTGAAAATATTTAATTCTAGCGGTTAGCTGTAAGTTTGTAATATGTATTAAGAGTGTGGAGTCTACTTATGGTTTACAAAGTGAGGTGTGTCGATGTGCTGCATTGCCTCAGGTCGTTTTTTCAGTATTATACCGTCAGTATTCTGTGGAAAAGGGGAAACAAAGGCATTTTTTTTTTCACAATTTTGATTGTTTCTCTGTGGTAGCAATGCAACAGTGCTGCTCTCGTTGGCCGATTATAAAACTAAAAAATCGACGTCAAACAAACATGTCAGTCACACACATAATGGCGGAGGTTGTGTTATTTTTTGTGAGTGGCTAATGCTGGTAATGGTGTGTGTGAAATACTGTTTGATCAACATAATGCCTCTGGGGTAGTTTATCAGAAGTTTATTATTAGACAAAGGACACTTAAAGTGCTATCCGATCGCAGTGGAGTGGCGACAAGTATGGAGGTTGAGTACGTTGCGTCGGCGGTGTTATTGAATTAGTGCGTCCAGTAGCAGAGCGGCGGAGGGCGGGTACCGGGAACTGCTACTATGGGGGCACAGCAGGCGAAGGAGCGCGGCACGGCCAGCGGCGCGTCCATGCGATCGGCGCGCAGCAAGCCGCGCGTGCCGAAGGACCCCCGCATGCTGGGCTCCAACATATTCACAGAACACAGCGGTGAGTGCTTCCCCACGTACTGTGCGTTGCGCCTCGCTGGCAGGCGGAACCTGGCTCCGGGCGCGCAGCCGGCTAGCCCCGCGGCTAGAATACGAATCACAATGGCCGGCCATGAACGCGAACTCTGCCGCTTCTGGACTTAGTCAAGATCTTATAAACTAAACTTGAAAAGTTTAATTGTGTGTGTGGATATTGATACAGTATCTACAAAAAGCATAGGTCACATAGTTACTTAATATTCTTTAAGAGGAGTACATGCATGTGCTTGATTCGAACAGTGCGCTAGTAACTGATCAGTGTAAATATTATTAATACAAACCTATTACTGTCCCACTGGAGAGCAAAGTCTAAGTCTCCTATAGAAAGCTGTTTAATAGGGAAGGCTACAAATGAAAACCCCTAAGATGACCATTGGGCCATTATTGTAGGAATACTTATGGATTAGTGCATGCCTGCATAGCCATTCACTACAGTTTGATGAGCTTCCATGTCAATGGAATATCAATTGAATGTTATCAAAAGAGCCCTATAAAGGCGATTCTACTGCTATTTGCCCTTGGGGCAAGTCAAATTATAGTTGCCATATAAAATAAATGGTATGCGCTAAAGTGGGGGTAACTTTAGCGCATATCATTTAGTGCCTCAATTCTTTTTACCTGTCAAATTATCTGCAAATGTAACAAGCAGTAACAGTTCACTTGGTTTATACTGAACTTCCTAAAACATTGAATGTTACAGTCAATATGTACACATATCAGACAGTCATTGCACCAACACAGTGCTACTTGATAGTGTGCGGCGGTGAAACCAGTAACCTGCTGCTGGCAGATATTGTGTGAACACCGTCCTGGTGGCTGGAGTTATTGTATTGCTAACATTGCCTAAATTAGTATCTGGCAAACCATCAGTTCTTTAGACCTCTTTTACCTAGCTTCAATCATTCATTGAAATAATATTAATATTTATTGCTTAGTTTACTGCATTGACATGGTGTTGCGGATGCCAGGATATTATATATTAATTATAATATTTAAAAGTAACCCATATAATCCATACAATATTATAGATAAATTTAGAAGTTTTTTTAGTGATGGGGTTTAATATTTTTTAATATTTCTCATGCTAAAATGACGCACTCAACATTTAACTGACAGTGCAGTAGAGGAAATGTCAAGAGATACTGAAACTAGTGCAGATCAACTTTACTGTTCAAATTCACCTGCCCTTTACATCAATTTCCCCAAATGGTTATGGTATCGGCCAAGCAAAAGGTGACTTAACATGTTTAGAGCCATGTCTATTCTTCCGGGAAGACTGGTGGTACTTTGTGTTACTGGAAGGATTTCCTTTGGGAATCACAGACAGTGCTTTATTCAAAGGCTATTATATTGTGTCTGCCAGGAAACACATTTTAATATGTTTTATATCTCTTATATTTCTTGTGGTTTGTGACAAACCTGGTATCAGTGTTTTTATGCTGCCCATGCCTCTGACATAGCTTCACATGCTGTTGAGAAATATCTCAGCTGTTGTTTTACTATGAATTGTAACATATCTGTGGCTTCCATGGTTGCTTAGGCCTATTTGGGTTTTGGGATTTTGAAACTATGATAAAAGGACGGACATTTACAACAAAATTTTGACGTTTTGCTCACTCGTTTTTATTTTTAAAATATAAAAAAAAATGTAGTCTGAATTAATCAATCCCATTTAGTTTAAAAAACAGGACAAATTCCAAATGCTCGAAACCCGCCCCTATCAAGAGCGCAACCCTAGTCTAGCATCTTGTCTGCAAATATAAACTGGCAGCTTGTCCTGAAAAAACTCGAGTCAATGCTCAGCTACTTTGTGTTATTAAACAAACTATTTCCTAAAGCTTCATGCATTGTCATTGTTGTAAATATATATGCCAGTGCGAATTTTTAAATCATATTAGTAAATGAACACTTTTAAGTGATTTATTGTTAGGAATAGGTATCTAAAAGCTAATGCGACAACATTTAAAATAAATAAAGAAATAAGCCTTTTGTTCCGATATTTTACACTTTTTCGTTCTACTGAATCATCTCTAGTGCATTCATCACAATAAGTCTCTAATTTCGGTGTGTCTTCCACTGTTTCCTATCTGTTACAATTCTTAGCCAAAGGGGACCTAGACTAAACTTCAAATCATCTTCTCACTATGCGACCCCGGCTTCTTGACCCGTCTCTCTCAGTCACCAGACTGTTACTTGCTTGCTCCATTTTTCATGCTTACAATGGAGCATATGCCCTGTCCATCTCCATTTTAATTGGTCAATATGTGTAAAGATATCTGTGAGTTTAGTTTTGTGTCTAGTATCCACATACCTGACTGTATCCTTTAACTTTAGCCCCAGTATGCTTCTTTCCACGGCTCGTTGACATTTTGCAAGCTTTGGTTTTTTGTCAAAGCCCAGGGTTCACAGCCGTATGTGATGCAAGGAAGAATGCATGTATCAAAAGTTTTCTGCTTAACCATGATGCTGAGTTCCTTGCTTTACATTATTTCTTTCCAGGCCCAAAACTTTTTCCAAAAAGCGACAACATTTAGGCACCTATTAATTACGCTGTAATTTTGGGAAATAGCAATTTATACTGCCTAGGTATTATTTAACCATATGAACAGTAGGTTGTTGATGTGTAATCCCAATTTTTTTCTGTAAACAATATGGTACTGGACAAACTTTTTCTGATACTCTGACTCTGATGTCTATTGCTTGATAGTATGAGGAGTTCTTAAGTAACAATGTAAAAACTGTGTTTTAGTTAGAACGTTAAAAAGTTTTAGATTTCAAAATATTAAAATAATATTATTTTTACATACATTCACAGTAAAAATAATATTTCATAAAACCAACCAATAAAAATTACCCAACTGATAATGAAAAATTAATTACTATATACAACCTAAAACTAAAAAATATATACATTATGTACAAGTGGTAAAAAAGGGGGAAAACCTCATAGGGCGTCAAAAAATTCATCCGCTGTCAGTGGGACATGTGCCCAAAAGGCTGGCAGCGTTGCCACATTGAATGGCAACGCTGATTCTTTGGCCTAAAAATTGACCAGCCCTCTGGTCACGTGTACAGTCGACCAACCGCTGGGCGATATCAATGTAATTAGATGTTAGTCCACAACTTTAGTTCAAGCACAATTATGTAATGTTGTAGTTTGTAGTCACATACAACAGTGACATTAGCCTGTTATGTGACTTACAGAAAGTGTTTTTACAGATTGTAAATATATTGTTTGTTTATTGTGAATTTCAAAAGTACAACTCCTATGGTATTTTTACATGAAATGCATGTCAATAACACCATTATTATGTTCAGTAACTTTTAACAGGTATGTTTTTCCTACCTCCAATAATGCCCATTTGCACTAATATGGTTTTGTGATAATGGTATTATAATATTATGTTACAAACATTAATAAAACAGTTTCAAAGTCAAATCATTTATTTCAAATAGGCACAAGAAAGACACTTTTGAACATCAAACGAACAAGAAATAGAATTGATTCTAGTTGCCCCTTCCAAAAGATAGTTTCTTACGGAGAAGAATGGGTTAGAAACTCTATTGCTACTCTTTTAATTTTTTTTACAATGTTTTGAATATATGAATAATTTATATAATGTTATAATTATTATAACATATGTGAAGATGATGCATCCAGAATAAAAACACTACAGCACAAAAGGTGTAAAGAAAAACAAAATTGCAATGGCAGGTAAACTTAATTATGTCATAAGTACATGGTGCTCACATATTTACAAACACTCAAAAATTAATAAAAATAAATCAATCAATGTGTGAGCTTATTGATTTAATACATTGCTGTGCGAAAATAACTGATGTGACGTTTCCTAACCCCGCTGACCAAAACGGAGGCTGGTTGAAATGACACATTTTATAAGCATGTGTTTATTAAACATTGCTCCCTTGAAAGCTGGCGCAGATTTGAGCGGCCCACACCGCGTTGCAAAAATCTTCCGACACCACTTTCTTACATTTTGTATGAACTGCGCGGTACAAGCGGGCCCTACTGGCCGTGACCGCGGTTTGTTGTATTGAATGAGCTTTTTTCTCGAATAAGTTGTTTGTTTTAGGGTTCTCACAAGAAATTCTAAAAAACAGAATAACATCAATATTTAAGGGCAAAACAATCAAGTTGCGTATGGTATGGGCAATGAACTTGATTGTTTTGCCGTTTTTATAGAAAAGTGGTACCGAACCCTTCGTGCCCGAGTCCGACTCGCACTTTTTTTTGTAAACGTTTTCTGACGAATTTTTTACGAAGTTCCAACTCCCAAATCACATTATTGACCTATAATTAAATTCACCACAATATTTTTTCCCCGCTACCCCCAGGGACACTGGCTTATTTTCGGTTAGATTCAACACTATCGAGCAGGGCCCTGTTTAATAAACGTTACGATTCTTCAATTTTGTAAATAAGTAACAAATCTGTAAAGAATTATGACAAGTGCTGTTTAATAAACCTGACAATTATGTAAGAAAGCACACAAACATTAAAATCATTGTACAAATATTAACTTTTTAAATGCTGTTTAGTTTTACATGAGTAGAAAACGCCTGTAGATTTCGATGAAAATATTGTACTATCTACAAATTTGTAATTGTAAGTTACAAATTACATAAAACGTAAGTGTTTGTTGGAGATTTTTCAATCAATCAAATCATTTATTTTGTAAAACATAAGTTAATTTACAGATAGTATGGTAAGACAAAATGCTCACTATATTTTGCCAAGAGATGGCGTACAAAATTAGGATACAACAAACAAATAATAAGAACCAATTAATAATTTCGAATACAAACAGATTGCATTTTTTTTTTAAATGGTATGTCAATGAATTATTAAAATGTTACGATTTAAAACGTATAACAATTAGTTAAAATATTATGTCACGTTAATAATGAGTTGATTACAAAATTATAAGTATTCATTAATTAGCAAGTCGGATCTTCGTATCTCCGTTTGTCAGAAATAAACTCTGCGATAGAGTAGTAGCATCTATCTAGGAGGAATTTAAATAAATACTTCTTAAAGGAAGTCAGACACTCTTTATTCCTAATAGCTACGGGTATGCTATTGTATATTTTAGAGGTCATACCGAGCACACTTTTACCAAAAAATGCCGTTTTATGAGGGTCAGAACGAATGACATTCTGGCAGCGTCGTGAACGTAGGGTCTCAAATAAATGGAAGTTATAGCGTACAAATGCTCCCATTTCATAAATGTACATAGACGGCAAAGTAAGTAAGTTCAGTTCTTTAAACAACGGCTTGCAACTATCGGTCGAGTGTAGTTTAGTAAACGATCGTAAACATTTCTTCTGAGCCTTAAAAGCAATATCCCTATCTATAGAGTATTTTAAATAGATAGATAGATTAGATAGGAGTAGATTTCAAAAATGTTAGAAACTTTAAATTATAAAACTTGGTTTCTTCCGCGTAGAGTTCGATTATTTGGTAACATCGGGATAAAAAGTAGTGTTTCAGGTATCAAGTATCTAACCGTTTCAACTACAAAACGTTTTTACCTATAGACTACATAATATACTAATCTATAAGTCAAAATCATACGCATGCTACATAGAATTTTCCGGAAATTGTTTTATCTCAAGTCTATTCCCGCAAGTTTTAATGTTGACACTAGCTCGGCACTAGTCCGCCACTAGTTTATTAGTTTGACACTAGCTCGGGTTCACTGAAACTAGTTTGACACCATCTCGGCATTGGTTTACTAGTTTGACACTAGCCCGGCACTAGTGTACTAGTTTGATACTGGTTATGAGATTTCTTTAGTCTTTGGAAAGCTACCTTTGGGGGGAAACTGTATTCGTTTGAATTCAAATATAAGATTTCAGTATTAAGGGAATTCTCGCTACAAATACATCCTTGCGCACGAAGCAATACTTTGACTTTTAAGGTTTATTCCCATCTCGGCACCTTCCCATCTCGGCACCCATGAATTTATTTATCTTGTCTACGAAAAATTCCCATTTCGGTACCCTCTCATGAATCATTTTAAGGTACATTTAGCAAATAAAGTATTATTATTATTATTACACAAAAAGAAACGGAAACACAGTATCAGTATAGTAAGTAAATCAACTTTATTATTTATTAAATCATTTTTAAGGAGGTAGTCCACTTAGGGCACCCGTCCAAATGGCACCTTTGCTAATGGCACCTAGCCTAGTCCACATATGGCACCTATCAATATTTTTGGCAGGTGCCTTTCGTGGACTCAAATTTATTTTTTAATTTTGTCCACATAGGGCACCCACGGCTCAGAAGCCTAGTGTTGGGATGTATTTGGTTTACAGGGCGTTTAAAAATAAAAGATATCGATAAAAATCTCCTACACATCGGGTGCGTGTCTCTATCTTGCTCTTTCTTTTGTTAGTTTGCGCTATTGTCTTATTTATACTAAATTAATTAATAATTAAATTAATTAATTTATTATTTGATTATACTATCTGGACTGAGCACTTCTAATTTAGTATTACACAAAAATGAACCATAATGAGCGAGTCGTTAGGTTTACCTTGGTTTGACTGTCTTAACCGAGGCGAAAGAGATAGCCAGAAAATATGACACTTACTTGCTTACTTATTACTATATATATTTTACTATATATTTTACTTTGTCCACTAAACACTAAAAATTTAAAATTAAACTTATTTTATAGGTACTTTTTTTAAATTTTTTAGTTTTGAGACAATTTGATTTACTCACTATACTGATACAGTGTATCCATTTTTAACCGACTTCAAAAATTTTTTTTTTATGTTTGTTACCTCAGAACTCCGTTGTTTATGGATGGATTTGCAATTTTTTTTTTAAACTTTAAAGGATATGCTTCCAGATTGGTCCCATTTTTTTCAAAATCCAGTTCTGATGATGGGATCCATGAGGAATCGAAGGAACTCCTCAAATATTATAGGCAACTATATAGTAATTTTAATATTTTCATCGAGAAATCAAGCGTTTACAGTCAAAAAGTAACATTTGATGAAGTGGAACTGGTGAATAAGATCAGATATGGCTAACGGAACTTGATACTCGCATAGATATCACAATCAAGATAGTTAAGCAACTATGACAATACAAATAAACATACAATCCTGAATAGTTATGTTGAAAATTTTATCATTGAACTTATCTGGTGATGATGATGGAGCCGGAAGACAGGCACCGGAACTCCGTAATTAATCAATGTATTCTAGCCGTGTTTGGGCTTATTAGAATTGTCATGAAATGCACTTTGGCTATAAGGTACTATCGAACTGATCTGATGATGGAGCCGGAAGGTGCAAGGTTGGCATGAGAACTTCAAAATAAAACAATGTATCCTAGCAGTGTAAGCGTTGATTTAAAATAGCCATTGAAACTGAAAACAGCTGTTTCCAAACGTCACCACCTTGCCTCTTTGCTTTAGAAATAGCTTCCCTTATAACGTCACCTGTATCATGCGGTTCACAATTTAATATGCGGTTTCAAAATAATATTCTATGTAGGAAAGAACATCTTTCTTATCTTCTCATATAATGGCAACTTCGTTGCCATTATATTATAATAAAAAAAAACACTAAACGGCTAGAAATAAAAAAAAAAATTACAAAAAAAAAACCGCCTTCAAAAAAAGACAAACAAAAACGTTCCAGCACTAAAAAGTAAAAAATAAAAAATTGAATTCCTGTAAAGAAACTTAATTTAAAGGTAAACTTATTTGACATTAATATTTTGCAAATATTCAAAATTGTTTACTTCTTTTTGGAGTCGGTGCCAGCCAAGGCAAAGAAATACGTATGGGCAACAATACCTCGAAAAACGACCTCAAACTCAAACTCAAAGTATTTATTTCAAATAAACCAATTACAGGCACTTTTGAACTGTCAAGGTGTCGGTCAGTCCGAGAAATGAAGCTAGTTGCCCATTCCAAAGGAGTAGGTACCTATGGAGAAGAACGGGCAAGAAACTCCATGGACACTCTTTTAAACAAAATATGGTTACAAAATATTGGTTACATAGTTCATATTATAGTCCAGTAGCCAAAAGAATATGCCCTTTGATAATTCTAAAGTTTTTTATTTTCACTGAGTGGATACCTTTAGTGAATTCAATGCTATGTACAGACGCCAGCACATCAAGCTATCCCTAACTGTCAAATTTTCTCAATTAAAAATGAACCTTATGTCTTTGCAATAAAGTTGAAATACTATCAAAGAAATTTGACAGATTGTGGTAACTTGATGTGCTGGCCTCTGTACAAAAATGCTAACAGTTTAGAGTTATGCAATAGGTATAAAGTAGGTATTTCCTATTATTTCGTGTTATATCAATATTAGAAAATTTAAATTAAAATACAATACTGTTTTTTTATTAGTACTATCTAATGTACATAAAAGTGAAAATGCTAACAGGTAGGTACTGTGGAACAATGGAAATCTGAAAATGTCACGTAACTCATTCAATAAAAAAATTAAGTTTTCAAATAATTTCTTATATACTTATGGGGATTAGTTATACCTTTCAGCAAAAGTTCTAACAACTAAGTAATATGCTGCACAAGTTATTGTATTTTTACTTTGCGATTAGCGACATATTGAATTTAAGTTTATAAATTTGCGCCTACATATTCGTAATAATAATCTCTGCTACCAGACAAAAGTTTCAACAAATGCATATTATGGGTTTTGTTTAAATTGTAAAAACGATCTAACTGTTTTCACCGTGCAAGCTAACGAGCCGCGTAGTAGCAACACTCCCCCCCGCCCGCCATGAAACAAAAACTGGTAAAAACATAGGCGCATCAAATTAGCTAAACCTGGACATAATTCGATAACTGTAATTTTTTTTGGACATCATTCATCATCATCATTATTAGATCTTGTTAAAATTAAAAGAATAAAATATTTTAAAGCTCCGCATCATTATAGGAATACTAAAATCTAGCCCGTGAGACTACTCTAGAGGGGGATGAGCAGGGGCGATCCTGCGTCACGTCTACAAACCGGCCTGCCGATATTGATGATGGGGTAGAGTGGTTCCGGGAAGCCATGTCCGAGGTATGTGACGTATGCTATGAATGCTCCGAGTCTGGCCAGGCTGCGGTGTGTATGATGGTGGTCGCAAGAGATGTGAGATGCTCTCCGGCTAGATGGACCGATGCCCTGAAGAAGGTAGCTGGTAGTGGTTGAATGAAAAAGAGAGATCATGCGCTGTGGCGCTCCATGAGGAAGACATATTTCATTGTATTGGATTATTTTATTTTCTCGCAATCGTAAAGTAACACGCGGCGCCACAAACCCATTACAATCCGGATTTCTATTTACTCCATCGCTAAAGCTCGGCTACCTCATATATAATAGGTCATTTTAGCCCCTTGTATAACAACCTATTCTTTAATTTTGGCAAAAAGTATAGGATCGTAGGTGGGTAAGTAAGTAAGCGGGATTGTCCGAAAGGGTTTCTGTTACCCCGGAACACAAAGGGCTAAGGAAGGAACATGGATGGGTTTTAGTCAGTAAGAGTCTGACACTCTCTTCCGCTCCACCCAGAGCGGGAGCAGACATTGGATGGTTTCCCAGCCTTAAAAAAAAAAGGTGGGTTAGTAAGTATGGGTTGGGTATGTACCTATAGGTAAAAGCCGCAGTGAGATCATCGGTAGATATTAATTTTATTTGAAAATCTTTACACAAGTGATCGTAAACACCAATAAAGCTAAAGATGCACATAATACCAGATAGGTAAGCAGTCATCATAATCATTTTACCACAACTTATATCTTCATAAAGACAGCTATGTGGAGAAATACCTGCAATTAACTTATTTTGTCTTTTCAGCCTACATTCACCACATCACAGTTCAACGCTGAATTACATACCCTACAATTAGCAAATTCCATATTTGAATTGTTTTTCTAATATTCGATGTGGTCGGAAAACAAAACACGCGCTGCCGCATATCTCCGCATGTTTCATTGCGGGCGGGGAGTGTTGCTACCCAGTAGAGATGTACCTACGCGGCTCGTTAGCGAAAATAGTTATTCACAATTTGAACAAAACCCATAATATGCATTTGTTGAAATTTTTGTATGGTAGCAGAGATTATTATTACGAATATGTAGGCGCAAATTTATAAACTTAAATTCAATATGTCGCTAATCACAAAGTAAAAATACAATAACTTGTGCAGCATATTACTTAGTTGTTAGAACTTTTGCTGAAAGGTATAAGTAATCCCTATAAGTATATAAGAAATTATTTGAAAAACTTAAATTTTTTATTGAATGAGTTATGTGACATTTTCAGATTTCCATTGTTCCACAGTACCTACCTGTTAGCATTTTCACTATTATGTACATTAGATAGTACTAATAAAGAAACAGTATTGTATTTTAATTTAAATTTTCTAATATTGATATAACACGAAATAATAGGAAATACCTATTTTATACCTATTGCATAACTCTAAACTGTTAGCATTTTTGTACATAGCATTGAATTCACTAAAGGTATCCACTCAGTGAAAATAAAAACTTTAGAATTATCGAAGGATAAGTGGTAAACATATTATATCTCTACTGGACTATTAATATTATACATGTGAGAACGATGCAGAACGTTAAAAGCATCAGATATAAAATATGTAAAAACTATTCAATAGTTAAATTAAAACAAGCCTTAGCCGCTAAGAGATGACCAGTCCCTACTGACAGCGCCCGTTCACGAACATGACGCATATATTAGCACCATTCAGCTCAACCATTTTGAAGGGAGCTAAATGATCCAACACACACGCCACCATCAGCGAGACATTAAAGTGAGCATGGCATACTCTCAGCCGCCAGGGCATATTCAAGTCAATGAAAGACGCACCCAGAAACTGGTCGCTTTATAGTAGGTACATAGTACTCACATATGTGCTAAGCAGTTAAGTATACAATATTAAGAGATTGAATTTATACAATGCAAAGATGTTTTTTTTTTGTTGTTGATCTTCCGCAGCTCCAACAGTTTTCAGTAGTCTAATAAATTAGTTGATGCGCCCTTGTGGAGCTGGACTAGCATTGACCCAAGCATTTTTATCAGCAATGTAATCTCCCAATTTGTAATACGCTTGGCTGCATAGTGTGCGTTTTATACAAGTTTTAAATTTTGTTTCATTAAGTTCAAGAATGTGGGGAGGTATTTTATTGTAACATTTTAAACAGTACCCCATGAGAGATGAATCTACTTTAGCCAGCCTGAAACCTGGTTGAACTAATTGGTCCCTATTTCTAGTGAAATAGTTGTGTCTTTCACCTCTTTTACTAAAAAGATGCAGATTTTTCCTAGCGTACATGATGTTTTCATAGATATATTGACAAGGTACAGTCATGATGTTAATAAGCTTAAACCGTTCCCTTAGAGAATCGCGCCTACGAAGATTATAAATGGCTCTGATAGCTCTTTTCTGCAGAATAAAAATAGACTCGATGTCTGCTACTATGAAAATAACTAAAATAGACTAGCCTCGCGGTATCTACATCAGTATACTGATGGATCTTTCTGACAGCATATGCTGCAGAACTTAGCCGTCCTGCAAGAGATGTTAAATGAGGACCCCATTGTAGCCTTGAGTCGAGCGTGATCCCCAGGAAAACAGTTTTATCGACAAATTCTAGTTTCTCTTGATTCAATACTATCTCACAATCACTACTTTTTACATTTGGTAAAGAAAATCTAATGCACTTCGTTTTTTTTTCATTTAATACTAAATTATTTGCAGTGAACCAATTTTGGACCTGCAGTAGGGCGTTTTTTACGTCGTCAAAATTTTTTGCACGTCTATCTATCTTAAAAATTAAAGAAGTGTCATCAGCAAATAACACCATTTGTGGTTGATTTTTTAGTAAATGGAGAAGATCATTTATGTATACTAAAAAGAGGAAAGGACCCAATATAGAACCTTGTGGCACACCCATTTTTACTTTTAAACCGAGTGAATTGACACCTTTTATTTGAACTTGCTGTTGTCTATCGTTTAAATAAGATTTTACCAAACTAAGCGCAAGTTTTCCAAGTCCGTAATGCTCTAGCTTCAACAGCAAGGTTTCGTGATCAACGCAATCAAATGCCTTGGAGAGGTCACAAAAGATTCCGATGGCGTCTTGAGCCTCTTCCCACGCATTGAAAATGTGTTTTAATAAGGTCACACCAGCGTCAGTTGTACAACGTCCTTTGGTGAAACCATACTGTTGATCGTTAAGTACCTCTAACATTTACTATAAAACTACCAAGATACCTATTGCATACCTAGAATAATTAAAACACAAATACAGACTAGACTGTACTCTAAAACAAATTGACACAATTTGCACAGTAATTTCTTTTAAATAATAATATATACATATACGTATAAAAATCCCCTGCCACTTTTTAAGTACTTTGAAATTTTTGAAGCATTAAGTTTGTAAGCATCTGTTTTTAATTTTTATAATCGTGAATTGAAAAAATAAATGGCACAGGATACAACTGCTGGCACCGACTCCAAAAAGAAGTAAACAATTTTGAATATTTGCAAAATATTAATGTCAAAAAAGTTTACCTTTAAATTAAGTTTCTTTAGGGCGTGGACACATGTCTGCGGTGCGGCGCCGGCCACCGTGTAACGGCACGGCACCGCTACCGGAGGCGGCACGGCGTCGTGTCGCGACACGGCGCCTTGTACGGTGCAACGCGGGCACAAACAGTAACCATTGTTCAGTTTTTATCTTGATATGGACCGCGAAAGACGTATCATTTTGCTCCTGTTACTAAGACGACGAATGAAGAAGAAACAGAATCAAAGAAAATATTGGGTGAATCCATATCTTTCTATAATGAACCATGATGGAGGTCATTTTGAGAGGAAATATGAAGCGCTGAAAAAATGTGGTGATGAGAAATTTTACGAATATTTTAGAATGTCTATATCAAGTTTTGAAGAACTGCTGACCAAAATTGCACCTCGTATACAAAAGCAGTACGTGTTCAGAAAACCTGTGGAGCCTAAGGAAATGATAGGTTTAACTATACGGTAAGAAATAAAAGAATTTTACATTGATATATTTTTTTATTCAAATCAAAAGAGTAATAATTCGAATGATTGAGTATATTATTATTTAAGAAAAGTCGTATTCTGATTCTTGTGTATCCGTGGTATTGGATAGAATTTCTTCCAAAGGCGAGATTGGTGATGTTTGGTGACGATTTATGCTTTGAATGGATGAATTATAAGCTGTTTGATAAGTGTCATAAGACGTTGTAGCTTGTGGTGATCGTGTAGCTTGGTGATAATTAGTGTCGTAAGAAGTTGCTGTCTGGTATCCACTCTGACACGGTGGTCGATGGAAATCCGTTAAAATCTTTAAAACTCCACTTTGAAACATCAAAGTCTGGTGGTCATCTAACTTGTTTAAAGATGGCAAAATAGCTTTAAAAAACGACAGATGTCGATTTTCTGAAGTACCTAAAGTTTCAATAATTTGCCTCTCAAATTCATCACTACTTGGTTTTCGCTGTCGCGTAGTTGTACTGTATGGCTGATATCGTGATCTCGTTTTTGGATTTTGAAATCCTTCTTCTATGCTGTCGTCGGTTACATTTGGAGCATTTTTTAGCAAAAACATGAGCTGTTTGTACAAATGGTATTCTTTTATATGTTTTGCACCAGCTCCAGATTTTTTTGAAAGTTCTATCTTCTTCATATATTTCATAAAATTATCTTTAATGTTGGTCCACTTTCTAATTACGTCATTACCTGTAACAATCATAAAAAAAATGTTTAGAAATATGTAATTAAATAGTTGTTTTTTAATATCTCTGTAAAAGTTAATTAAATATCCTATTTACAGGTTTTTGGCGACAGGAAATTCATTCAGAGATATGGAATTCACAGATTATCGTGGAAAAAGCACAATCGGGAAAATTATACGAGAAGTTTGTCGGGCTATATGGGACATCCTTTTAAGAGAAAGCATTCCGAAAATAACTAAAGAGCTAATAGAACAAATAGCTGAAGATTTTGACATAAAAACTAATTTCCCAAATTGCATGGGGGCATTGGACGGGAAGCACATCAGAATTTGCAGTCCTGCCCACAGTGGATCTCTTTTTTTCAACTATAAAAGCTATAATTCTATAGTTTTGCTGGCATTGGTAGACTCTAGATATAGATTTGTATATGTCGATATAGGATCGTATGGGAAGGAATGCGATTCCACGATTTTTCATAATACAAAATTATACGAATTATTATTACAGAATCGACTTCCAATACCAGCGCCAAAACCTTTACCGGGGCTTCAAAATTCAATTCCCTATGTTTTTATCGCAGATGAAGGTCTACCGTTAATGAACAATCTAATGCGTCCATACCCAGGGAAGCATCTAAGTGTAGAACAAAGGGTTTATAACTATCGTTTAAGTCGAGCAAGAAGATATGTCGAGTGTGCTTTTGGTATCTTCGCAAATAAATGGCGAGTATTTCACCGGCCTTTAAATGTTCAATATAATTTTGCGACAGACATTATTAAAGCATGCTGTGTCTTACACAATTTTGTTGTTACTCGAGATGGAGTTAGAAAGTCTGAAGAGCTATGTATTGATAACACTCTTTTAAACATTCAACAAACAACAGATGCAGATTCTTTATCAAATCCAGTCGATATAAGAGGCGAATTTTGTAAATACTTTAATAGTGATGTCGGTGCGCTTAGTTGGCAATTAAGCAAAATATAACTAAAGCTCGGTCCCGGAACAAACAATTTTCTACCTGCTTTTTGAGCCGACTAACAAAGCCAAAGTGTTGAGTATGTGTAAAGGATGGCAATATATGTATAATATTGTGCAAGTTAGACAGAGTGATACAATGGTTATCACTGTACGAAATTCGCTTTGTTCTGCGTTTGCGACTGAGTTTTAGTTAAAAAAAAAACTCGACAAGTTGGCATATTGAACATTAACGCATTTTATTCACATTTAAATGTTTATTGTATTTTAAACTTTTTACATTTAAATTTTCACCTATTATTATGTCAAAAAGATAAATGAATAAAATATGTACTCACCGAGACTTGTTTTTTCTTTATTGTCCTTCTCGTCGAAAGATGGAAAAATATTTCGGCATACATCTTTCCACCCTTCAGTTTTCAAATTTTTATCCTTATAATTCTCCTTTGTCTTGTCCCAGAGAACGGGACGTGCTTCCACGAGTGAAATTAAAAAGTCGACATCTAAATCGGCAGCCATTATTATGCATTAAATAACACGTGCAGACTAAACACCAACAAAACATTAACTAGCGAGCGGTGCGCTCCCCACCGTACAAGGCGCCGTGTCGCGACACGACGCCGTGCCGCCTCGCGGTAGCGGTGCCGTGCCGTTACACGGTGGCCGGCGCCGCACCGCAGACATGTGTCCACGCCCTTACAGGAATTCAATTTTTTATTTTTTTCTTTTTAGTGCAGGAACGTTTTTGTTTGTCTTTTTTTGAAGGCGGTTTTTTTTTTGTAAAAATTTTTTTTTTTGATGACTGTACTTAGCAACGACTAATGATGGAGTGCCGAGTTGGGAATTTTTCGTAAAGATGATAAATTAATTCATGGGTGCCGAGATGGGAAGGTGCCGAGATGGGACTAAACCACTTTTAATGTGGTTCCGACTTCCGTTGCACAACTGAAAGGGTTTTATATTTCACAACAACATAACAAGAGTGCCCACGCGCAATAGGGGTTAATTTTTTTAGTCTTTTGTGACCTTTAACCGGAGAATCTTTCCCAATTATTTTCAGTACTAGTTCTCCCTTTTCCCGATCCTCATCCGTCTACAGTTCCACAAAAAAAATGCGATTTACGTCGTTGGGTACTATAGTGCCAATACAAGGAACGTTCGAAAATATTGTAATATTGCTGATTCATACGTTATCTGTAGTTGTTAGTACCTACATAGAAATAAGATGGGTCTAAAAGAAGATTTTTCAATTCTCTGGCTTAGATAATTTTTGAGTATAGTAATATGAAATCTGACATGTTTTTTTAAAGTATCACAATGCGGGTTTGCAGGTAGATTTAAGTTTATTATCATTTTAACCTTTTGAACGCCAATCACTTCTATACAAGTTCGAGATTTTCGTGCCCTCAGCGCCACTACTTGATTAGAAGTAATTATGGTATAAAATAAATTTACGACTTTTACAAGACCTTTTATTTTGTTTTTATGGAAAATTGCCCTGTTATAAGCCATATTTTTAAGTTTTTCACACATAATAAGTTCTTGTTTGTTTTATATTCAATAGAAACCAAAACGCCAGAAAATATTTCAATGCCCCCAACGCCAAGTACTTGATATAAAGTAAGCCAGTGATGGGACACAATGAAGACCTCGCTATATTTCATCTCGTCGAAACGATCATAAAATACTATTATTGCAAGACAATGACGTGAATAAATAATATTTTATAAATATTGCAAACTATAAACTACGTTTTATTCACCTTAATCAAGAATAAATAGGTTTTCTAATCATTGTCGATAGTGAAACACCGTTTGAAAAACCCATCCCTACAAAGTGGCTAGTTGTCAGTGCCCACAACGCCACGAACTTGTATAGAAGTAAATCTGTGACGTCATAAGCGGACGGGTTTCAAGGTCATAGTGACTTTGTGCATTTTAGTGTAGTGCAACATCTTGCGTTAGCGCACGTGTTCTAACAAAAAATGAGTGACGGTGAATATGACGAATTATTGCGAGTTTTACAAGGTGTGGTTTTAAAAGATCTGTAACATTTGCGTAAAACTTGACTGCGTGACTTACCCTCCATTTTCATTTAAAAAAAAACACGTAGAAAACCGCGTATCTAGCTTCTATTGATTGAAGTAAACGAAATAAAATGCATGAATCGGTTGAGGTTATGCACGTGTAACTCGACCACAGTGAATAGAAAAATACGGGTTGTTGTAAATTCGTCACAAAATAAATTCGTCACAAAAAAAATATGTGTAAATTCGTCACAATTCCCAATATATTAATTTTGTTTATTGTAAATTCGTCACATCATTATAATCCGTAGGTACCGATAGCAAAAAATAAATAAGAAGTAGAATGAAAATGTTGTATATTTTTCATAATCACAGCACGTTTACTAATTTACCTTACATCTACATAAAAATCACAGTTTTCAAGTGAATGATTTAAATAAAAAATTTTGGCTGCAATCGCTACTTAAAGAATATTTTTTTTAAAAGAGGGTTAGACATCCTTATATCAGAAAGGATTTTGACGTGCCTTGAGCGCCAACGACTTGATATGAAGTAGAAGGATTACATTTGGAGACAAATAGGGATGTGCCTTCTAGAACACACGTCTAATAAATTTACAATTCTTTTCTTTTATTATGGGTAATATATCCAGGTTTTCATATTGATTTTTTTATGAAATGAAACAAAATATGAAAATACGGTATCAGTTTTTATTTAGCTTCGTAAATTGGTGAATAAACATTAATTTCAACTTCTAATATTATTTGTCGATAGGACATTAATCCCATCCCTACGTTTGACTATAGATACGTTATACATTTGTAGCGTGGCGCTGGAGGACACATCGCGTATAATATAGATGGGCGTTCAAAAGGTTAAAATTGCTCTAATACTTTTCTTTTGACAAACGTTTTTACCGGGAAGATTACGCGCGCGAAAATCTGTTGCGTATGTAGTTAGCCTCCACATGATGACTCAAATACCAGACGTGCAAGTGATTAGCCACTTTGTTAGGCCATTGCCAGTATCTCCTAGTATTATGGAATTAGAAAATGGTCTCCATCCAGTTCAACATTCTCGTGCTAGCGAATAGCACCTAAGTACTCTTGCATTTGCGTAAAATATCGGTCCACGTACTACCATAATATTCATGGAATGATCCCTATTTTTTTCAGTTTCTATCTACATATTGTGGATTGATTCCTTTTGGCGAGGAGCATCCATAGTGATTAGCGAACCATCTACATTCTACAGTGCCTGCTATTCTAGGTATATTATATTTCATAAACAATCTAGCGATATCGAGACAATTAGTTGGCCAACAGACTTCTTCTCCAAATAATTTGCTAACCACAAACATAGACACATTTTTTATGCAGTTATGTATCGTTGCCTTAGTTACAACCATGTGCACCTGCTATAACATGGTATCACAGCCCATCCAGTGCCATGTACACAAAGTTTGCATAGTAGGTGTAAGGGCATTTCTTTTAGGTTGTATTTTAGATCATGTCCTATTTTCGATATCATATATTTATTTGACGGTAGTTTTGTTGATCCAAAGTTTTTCGTTGAACGTAAAATCCGTCATCGAAGTATATTTTATGCTTTTGCGAAAAACTCGCCGTTGTCATTCACTCATATATTCATCATCACTATTGTCATTACTTCCTCTACTACTAACCATTTTTAACGCATAACAATTAAATATAACTTATTAAATTGAGCAAAATACATTATATTATCGTTCCTAGTACGGCAGGTTGTGTTGTGCTGGAGCAGCCGCTGCAGGTGCAGAAAACCTCAAACGGTGCAAATACACCAACCTTATTGGGACTTACATGTTCAAGCCGTTTGGGGTTGAAACACTAGGGCCATGGGTCCGAGTGCCCACTATGTTTTTCGAGATATCGCGAAGCGGTTGATCTACTCTTGACGTGACCAGAGGGCTGGCCTATTTTATGGTCAAAGAATCAGCATTGCCATACAATGCGGCAGTGCTGCCAGCCTTTTGGGAACTTTTCCTGTTGAGAGCGATGTGGACGAATTTTTTGATGCCCTTTGATTATATAAGTACATATTATTTCTGTACATATTATCATGAATATTTAGCTTTTAAATAAAAATATGATTAGATCAAAGTACTTAATAAATTATGTAGGTATGGTTTTTCGCTTATATAAGGTGACTGGTAATTAGTGACCGATATTTAAACACGTGATTGTACTCATGATTACAATCAACTTTCCCAAAGAAACTTTTTTTGTATACTCAATAGTTTTATTTTTATCACAATAACAAAACAACTAGCGCGCGCAAAGTTCAATGAACTTCGCGCCGATCAGCTGTTAGCAGCTATTACCAGTCACCCTATATTATCAGCATTATTACATAATATTGTAAAGTTCTGACACGAGGCGAGTCTACCTGTCAAAATTTTTCTACAATTTGCGTAATATGATTGTAAAGAACAATAGCCCCTGTCCATACATGCTTGGACTAGTAAAATGTAATAAAACGTAACTCGATGAAACGTCTGTCGTATCATTTCCCTATTTACATATATTTTACTTCGGCATTCAATATATTTTACAAAGAAAGGAGAACGAAGTTATCACCACATATGTCTTTGAGGCTATGTGGTATATTTTTTATCTGTTGTATGTTGAATAGGGCGGTTTTTTTTTAAAGATAAGTCTATGCATGGTCAAATCGAAACTAATCGTGGTGCATAAGATACCACTCTTGTATTCTGCTATAAGACAATGTGCCGCGCAAAGCGTTTTACACATAATCCACAATTAACACAGAATGCGTGAAGACATTTTGCCACTTCCACTATATGATCCAAAACGTGATGCATTTTAAAGTCCAATAAACGAATGCCAAGTCAACTTTAGTTAGTAGAAGATTCAATCGGATTCCGTAAGCAGTGCAAGATAAATAAAAAAATCAAGAAAAACACACTAAATCACACATAACACAGAGCGTCGCCGAAATAACAACAACAGTTTGCAAAGCGCACTGTCAATCCCTGTTTATCTGTCAAAAGTAGGGAGCTCATGTCCGCAATCAATTTGCGATTGAATCTATTTTTAGATACGTAATCCTAATCAATCATTCGTTTTTAATTCACAAAATGTCTTTTATTAACTATTAACTAGCAGAATTTAATATAAGTAGGTATTGGTTTAATAATTAACATTACTCTATACACATCGCGTTGCCTAGTACTTAGCTTTGATTAAAAAATAAAATCGTAGAAGTATTTATAGACATCACTAGTAACATAAATAATTACTGCTGCGTTCAAAGGAAAACAATTTATCCTTTTTTTTTTTTTTTTTAAGGCTGGGAAATCATCCAGTGACTGTTCCCGCTCTGTGTGGAGCGGAAGGGAGTGTCAGACTCTTACTGACTAAAACCCATCCATGTTCCTTCCGTAGCCCTTTATGTTCCGGGGTAGCGGTAACCCTTTCGGACAATCCCGCTTAAACTATAATTAACATGTTATTGGTGAATCTGTGAAAAGAATATGTACAGACGCCAGCACATCTATCCCAAACTGTCAGATTTTCTCAATTAAATGAACCTTATGACTTTGCAATAAAGTTGAAATACTATCAAAGAAATTTGACAGATAGTGGTAACTTGATGAGCTGGCCTCTGTACATGTATGCGCGTGAGTGTGAGCACTTATAGAATTTTGAAAAATGGAACAATCACCTCGCGTAATTAATGGATGTCCCCTATGTAACTAAAATGAAGCTTCCCGATTTGAGTAAAAACATAAATAGTCACGCTAGTTATATGCCGTTAGTTAGATCAAGCTTGTAGGACAGCCATCACACTCACCGCCTTATACGTGGAGGTCACCACCATGCGGACTGACATTGCAGTGTTTTTTATAGAAATTAACTTCTATAAGAAAGAAAAAGATACGGATTACGGATAAAATATATCATATAGATCTATCTATTTCTATGGTTCACTGCCTTTGACATTCTGTACCCCGTCGTCAAGTCGGGGTGGCAACAGATGTAATAGTTATAATTTTACGATAACACATTTTTATCCATTTGGAATTTCTCAGTAGCAGCCCAGAGTTTGGATTTGTGCCCAGTTGGTGGACTCAAGCATAACTGGCGAAACGTAGGTGTACTTAGGTACTCGTACACCTAAACCGTTAAACTATGTTTAAAATATACTTACTTGTGAAAAGTATAACTTCTGATTCTATCTAATCCCATCCTGGTTGATGGGATTAGAACCACCAGTTGTACTTTACTCAAATTAATTGGCTTTTGTGCTCAGCACCTGTTACATTAGTAGTAGTGGCCGAGCCTGTTGCCATAAAGCGGGCAAAAATCCAGGCTCCATTCAACATTTTGCTCAGTTTACATTAGTAAGTAGAAGTTGACTTTTGTCTGTCAATTTCGCGATGACGAAAACGTTATGTCAACTGTTTTCTTAAAATTCTGTTCTAGGCGACTATTTTTCTTAAAATCCATAATTTCACCTCTTAATTCGTTTCGTTACTAACCACTTGCTAACAAGTAGCGTTTATAAATAAAGAACGGTTAAGCACTGATTAAGAGCTAACTAATTGGTTAGCAAAACAGTGGCTAATGAGTGATTAGCGAGATTTTGTATAAAAAGTTCGAGGCAGCCTGTGTTAAAAACTTGCTAAGTGTTTCGTTCCGCGAGTGTACAATTTCCTTAGTGAGATGTGCACGTGAATGGACACGATGTATAGATTGGCGAAGCGAGGTGCGGGAGGCAAGGTGGCCCGGCAGCAGGGCAGCACGCGGGGACGCCGCCCGCCGCCGCCCGCCCTATCCCCGAGCCCGCTGCCGAGGCTCTAAGCTAAGCACTTCTCTCTCGCACACTGCAACGCACTTCATTATACCATATACGAGGCAATATTCCTCTTATTGATTTCTGTCTGGGTACAGCCTCGCTCGGCATGTCAGATACCTAGGGAGGGAAATCACACATAAGTAACGCAATGATAGCCGCACTGCCACCACTATGTTATTAAATTATGCGAGCCCGGTGCCAACGGCACAGCGCGGGCATTACGTCTAGAGAACAATAAATATGTACATGCGTTGGTCGACCCTGCTGGGGCTTCGCGTATTGCGATTAAAAGATATTGTCATCAAATAGAATGATCAAACATTCACGTTATTACCGGTACTTATTAGATTAATACTATTTAATATGGAGCGGCAGGTTTCGCGCAAAACTGATCTTGAGTGTTGAATCATTAAGTTGAATTATACTATAATACCCACTTTATAATGTACTCTAACAACCCAATGACCCAACCAGTTTGTCAAATAAAATCGAAACAAGAACAATAATCACTACATAGTATAAAACAAAGTCGCTTTCTCTGTCCCTATATCCCTATGTATGCCTAAATCTTTAAAACTACGCAACGGATTTTGATGCGGTTTTTAACACGCTTTTATTAGCTCGGGTTGTATCTATGTATGTATGTAACGGAATCTTTGAGCTTAATTTTCACCGGTTTCTAAAAGTCTGATCAACTTGAAACTTTGCACACGTCTCAAGGACCGATGACAATGCAATAATTTGATAATAGTTTCCCATTATCCTTATTACACGCTTTATATTAGCTTCACTTGTATGTATGTTTGTAACCGACTCCTTTAGACGCGATTTTCACCCACTTTAAACGGCCAGATTTCATTCAAACTTTGTAGATTTATCGAGGACCGATGACAATACATTCATTTGAACTAAAAAGTAGGAAATAAAAAATAGTTTAAAAAAACTAAAAAACACGCTTTTTATAGAAAACCGACCTAAAAAATAGAAAATAAATTTTACATGTTAAAAAGCGTGGGGTGCTTTTTAAGATAATATTCACCACCACCATGCATGGTGGTGGTGAATATTATCTTAAAAAGCATCATAAAAAGCGTGTTTTTTAGTTTTTTTAAACTATTTTTTTTTTAATAGATAGAGTGATTGAAGAGGAAGTTTTATAAATGTATAATTTGTTGACATATTATGCGGGCGAAGCCGCGGGCGGACCCTTGTATACAATATAACAATAATATTTGTTAAATGTTTCGATTTTTTAATACAGCTTTATGAATTAAATATAAAAATATGTTACAATGATAAAGGCCGCGACCGCGACTTACTGTGTGTCGTAGGTTCGAACCGGCGCACATCGGTGCAAGGGCGGAAAAAGTCCTTTGTTAAAAAATACAATTTGGTAAACACATACTAGACTGTTAGTAGAAACAAGTCCTAAAAATAATACGAGTAAATAATTATACAGTATTTAATTATATGAAGCCAAAGTAGGGTGATCAAGAATTAAGGATTTTCGTGCAAAAAATATTGTTATTTAAGTATGAATAGAACCCGAATACTATAATATTCAATTTTTATTTTTAGTTTAATCATAAGTCTATTGTGTCAAATTGTGTGTAATATTTGAATACGTAAACATATGTTATGATATAATGAGAAATTACTTGCAATTACATTTTTAATGAAGAAGGTCATTTGAAACCTTTTGTTTTCAATTATGGGACCAAAACTAATCTCCGTTATCGACCGTTGCGAAATAATATACTTCAGGAAATTAATTAGACCCTATAGATTAACAATACATGAGTTTTGGCTGCGGTAACCTGCGGTCTTGGCAATAACTTGGCTCTGTAATTAAGAAAAAGTGCATTATTTTAATAAGTGTTTCTAATGAGGGTAGGTACTTAATTTTAAACTTCCTTGTCAACATGAAAATCCACGTCAGAATCAGGCTCTTTCATTGACATTACATCTAAGAAGTCTATCGGAGCTTCCTGATCCATAAGTTTAAATAGGTCTAAAGTTTCCTTAAAGTATGTCTGTCTCCTATGGGCATCCAGTTTTGGTCTGATTCAAGTAATAAAATAATCATAAGAATATTGAGGATATCCTCGTTTGATGCTTGTCTGCTCTTCTTCTTCGAATGATGTTCTCTGAACCTCCTAAAATCTTTGTATCGGGCCTCTAAAGCTTCTTCCGAAAGAGTCCCAATTGGCACAATGACATTTTCTGCGATTATGTCCTCACCATTAATTAATAAATTAGGTACGGTCGATGACATGTAGCACCAATAATACAGTTCCACGTATTTTTCCGCGGTTATTTAAGTGTATTCTATATATTTAGGCACATCTATAAGCTCTCCAGATGTGATAACTTTCAGAATCAGCAAACCTGCGGATCAGGTCTTCATCTAGTCCAGTGATCGCTGCAGTTTTATCAGGAAACTCAAAAAACCTCCTCGCTGTGTTACCATCGTTAGTTGTGCCTGATCCTTGCTTAAGGATGTCGATCAAATGATTGAGATCATCTTTAAATCAATTTTGGATAAGATTTTTTCTTGATTGTAACAACTCTTTGTAATCTTCTCTCGCAGACCACATCTTGAAATCTAGAGGTTAAGCTATGTGTAGAAGAAATTCCATCACAAGAATGCGGGCATGTAGTGACGATAACCCAAACTCATATACACCAGGAGTATCTTATTAATTTCCGTAGGCTTAGCCAGGCACGGGTAGCAGGCTGCATTTGATTTACATTCAGAAAGATACTACGTACTAATTTTGCCATCAATCATCGTCATCATTCATGTATTGCTAACCTCATTGGCTTGATTTTTCGAGGGAGCCAGATCGTTGATTTCGTTATGCATTCTAGTTTTTTCATCCATGACATCATCTTTGCTGTCCTTCAAAAAACTGAACTGCACTGGACGACAATACGTAGATGAGCAGGGTTTCATGAACTTTAACGGAATCAAAGAGGTCATAAATATGGTTGAGTCATCTTGCTCACTCACCATTTTTATCAAATTCCACTTTGATATTATTATCAATTATTTGCCGTATGACGTTAGTATTACGAAGGCTTTCAAAAATCTTGTTTACTGTTAAATCTAGTAATGCTTGTAGTGCAATCTTAGCTGAGGAATCCGTTACTGCCCCAAATGCCTTCGAAGGGTAGCACTGCAGCTGCAGCTTAGCCTTTTGCACTTTATAGTAAGATGGATATACAGGGTGGAATTTTGTAATGCCACCTGGAGGGAAAGTACTCTTAATACTGTAAATAGCAAATTTTACTCAAAGAAAACATTCCTTTATTTTTGAATAGAAAGAAAACTGCATTCAAAGATTTCCAAAAATTCGCTTGCCACACCCGGGAATAGAACCAACTAAAATCTGTAAAAAGTACATCCTGTACTTTTATTGCATCGATCGTTAGGTACACTTATAAGGATGAAATCTTTCGAACAAGCTTGATAAATTAAATGATAGGAAAACCATGAAATCTTAAATTATTTACAAAAAATTGTAAACTAACTAATTAGTTGCTCGAAATGGCCTCCATTTTCTTGGATACACAAATGTATTCTTGTAACGCATTCATTTCTAGTAATCTTTAATATCGTTTTGTGGTGAATATTATAAATCGTATTCTGAACTTCAACTCTCAACTCGTTTATTTTCGCATAAAATTTAATGAAAATTTGATTTTTCTATGATGTACCTAGCCTTTTCCCAACTATGTTGGGGTAGGCTTCTTGATTTTTCACATATTCCCAAAAAAAAAAATCTCAACGGGTGAGATCTGGTGATCTCGTAGGCCATCTCATTGTACCGTTTGTGCCAATCTTCAATCGTCTTATCTAAATAGTAACTCGTCATTTTCATGGATAAATGACGTTAATGATAAAATTATTTATTACTAACATAAGTAAACAGATGGATCTTTAAGTTAAAGAGCTTTAACTTGACTCATTAAATTTATAAGTCCAGATTTCATGGTTTTCCTTTCATTTAATTTATCAAGTTTCTTAGAAAGATTTAATCCTTATAATTGATCCTAACGATAAATGCAATAAAAGTACAGGCTGTCATTTTTACCGATTTTAGTCGGTTCGATTCCTGCGAATTTTTGAAAATCTTTGAATGCAGTTTTCTTTCTGTTCAAAAATAAAGGAAAGTTTTCTTTGAGTAAAATTTGCTAGCTATAGTATTAATGGTACTTTCCCTTCAGGGGGCATTACAAAATTCCACCCTGTATATCCTTTGAACCTGTTCGAATTGTCGTTTCCCTCAAACTGATGTATGGCCGTTTCGATAGTTTTAATGAAAGTAGCAATCCTAGTGCTTTCTCTGGTGAAAATAATGGCGAAGAAACTGGTTTCTTAAACGTATCTTTAATATTTTCCGCTGCTTCTGAATTTTTGAGCATATATTCAATAACAGATGCAATATCCTCACGACCATCTTGTTTAAAAGGTGCTGTACCTAGCTGAATATGCTATTCAATAGGTTCTTCGCCTTCATGCTCGTCAGATCGTCTCTTCTTGTTACCTAGATTTTCATACGGCTTTCCAGACATTTGTCATCGTTAAGTCAATGTCAACTTTGACGTTGACGGTGCAGGTTCAGCACAAATATTCTCACTTATTGGTTCTTGAAGGAGCAAATCGGTTTGCGCGCAGTTTAGCCAGTCAATATTTACCTGAAGCCAATTACTGTAGTCACGTCTAAAAATTTCACGTTTGAGGTGGGAACGTAACCATCTCTTTTGTACCGCCCGTGTGAACCTTCGACAAAATTCCTTCAGGGTAACACTGTCTTCATCAGTAAGGCTAGATAGAACCCAGTCGAATAACAACTGAATTGAACAATATTTAATGATCGAAGGAAGAAGTACCCTGGTCGCTCAGAATAACAAACAAACCAAGTTTGTAATGATGCTTTCCATTATTCACAATCACTGAGAAACACGCTACTATCAGGTATTAGCTGTAGAAATGGTCCAAATGAACTGAAGTTACGAATCTGATTTTAACTATTTATTGTTATTGTCTAACGAGGGTTTTTCGTTAACCTACCCTCATAAAGGGGATCCTGCACTAATTGCTATATTAACGCATACTATACCCTAATTATTTTTGTGTGTATCCCTGTAACTCGTTAATTTATTAGGTAGGTAAATAGTATCCAGTCAGATGTGATGATTACCTCAATGAGGTCATTAGCTGATGAGGACTTGACCATTAAAGGAGATTACATTCAAAAGGTAATTCATATTAATTACCATGTCATTTCAATTTAATAAAACGAACTTTTGAGATTTACTAGACTAGATTTGAGGTCTATGGCATAAAAAATATTGTAAACTAGACTTGGCGTAGGTACTCATATATAAAACATTTAGGTAAACATTAGAATGAATCATCATCATATTTGTTTTTTTTTTTAACTTCGAAGATTTAAATATATAATCGCAAGTTGTGCCGCAATACGAAGTACGTCCTAAAGTTACACATAATAGTACTATATCTGTGAAAGGATATAACGGCCAACCTTGCGATTCCAGAGATATCCTAATTATTCATTTCAGCGCCATACAAATTGTTCATAGAAAAAATTATAACTGTTTCATTTGTACACGCAATTGCCTCATATGAAATTTTATCGTATAGTAATGGTCAGTAGAATCCATTTCTAGCCAAAAAAGGACCCTGCAAAATTCCGTATGTTTCTAAATTACGCTAAGAAGTATACAAAAATGGGCGCACGAAATTTTTACATTTTTTATTTGGTTTAGTGATGTCGTTGTATTAATTTGAAGTTCAGAGGGAATCGATGTTCAAATTATAATTATATTATTTCTGCGCATGGAGTTGATTTGCATATTAAAATTAACGAAAATAATCAAAATTGGAATCATAACATTATTCGAAACCTTCATTTACAGAATGATCACTTTGTTTATATATAGAAATTTTATGAAAAGAAAACTGCAACCATGTCAAAGACACAATATAAATATGAACAGTACGGAAACTACGAACTAATGTTCGAAACGGCACACTCACACAAACACGCAAATCGACGAGACCTCTAAGCGGTTGTCGCGGTGCTGTCAGTCGTGAGTGCCGCGTCAAGACGAATGGTTAATGCACACGCATTTTCGGGTTAACACGTGGTACCTACTATGCGATTGCGTTTTAACTAACAATAGGATGACCTTGGCCCTATATTAGATAAACAATAATCATAATATGAAAATAACATGAACAAGATAAGTAATTTGCATAAAGTATTTTTTTGTTATACTTAATTGTTGTCACAATATGGTGCCAAGGTCATCCTATCCTTAGTTGAAACGAACAGTACGGTGGGCGGCCGCCGGGTTAATCAGGCATCGGCGCCAAATATGCGCCATGCCGCGCGCCGTTTGCGGCGGGTGTCTACCGCGCGCCCTTCCGACAATGATCGCACGAAACGCTTTCGTCTTTCTGCGGCTCACTCCAAAACTTGTAAAAGGTTACGCCACATTGATAAAGCTCACAAGTTGTTGTGTATTGATTTTAAACTGTTCCGTGTTATAAACAATCTTCTTTTACTGGTATTAACCGAAGCCATGAGATTACCTATTTAAATGTTATTAGCAAACAATCGAAAAAACAATCGAGTTGAAATAACTAATTCCAATTTGATTGTTTGAGAACAAAAATATTTTAATAAATACAGTTCACTTTCAAAAACATTAAGAGTGACAACCCTAATGCTGCAGTGGAGCGTAGGTAATTATTTCAACAAATAGGCCTAGTTTCCATACTGTTCATATTAATATTGTGTCAAAGATAAGGTGTTATTCCCGGGTAAGCGGGATTGTCCGAAAGGGTTACCGCTACCCCGGAACATAAAGGGCTTTTTTTTTTTTTTTTTTTTAAGGCTGGGAAATCATCCAATGACTGCTCCCGCTCTGGGTGGAGCGGAAGGGAGTGTCAGACTCTTACTGACTAAAACCCATCCATGTTCCTTCCGTAGCCCTTTATGTTCCGGGGTAGCGGTAACCCTTTCGGACAATCCCGCTTACCCGGCAGGCTTGGCCCTGGGGGGCCCCTTCATATACTGACATCTCTTTGAGGCGCGCGTGGAACATATACGCGCCGCACGGCACGGGTCTGGTGCTGATCGGACGGTGAGTCACCCATTACTCACCGCCCGCAGGCCCGCGCCTACGGTGGCCGGGAGTCGTCACGTGGCTCCCGACGCCCGGGGCGTCTCCTGCGGCGGCTGGGACGGGAGGACCTTTCTCTCTCCCATCCCGCCACCTCCTTCGCGAGCATGACTTTTTCGCAGAAGGAGGTGACTGCCTCCCACTCCCTCTCGCCCCGGACCATGGCTTGCACCAAGGCCGGGCGCGAGAGGTCGCCGCCGCCGATCGCCTCTACGAGGACACGGCGGTGCTCCGCCCAAGCTGGGCAGGTTTGCACCGTGTGCTCTACCGTGTCCTCTGGGCGATCAACAACAACAACAACATAAAGGGCTACGGAAGGAACATGGATGGGTTTTAGTCAGTAAGAGTCTGACACTCCCTTCCGCTCCACCCAGAGCGGGAGCAGTCATTGGATGATTTCCCAGCCTTAAAAAAAAAAAAAAAAAAAAAAGGTGTTATTCCCATTTTTTTTAGCTGCTAATCATCATCCGTTATTTTTTGCACCCATTACAATAATATATTTTTCTATTTACTGTTCTATTAAATACTCTTTGTACATACTGTCGATAATTTTATTATCAAGTCATCTCACCATCACATGTCATGTTATTCGTCTAATGATATAATGAAAAAATTATTTTTAAATAAAAAACAAAAACCGACTTCAAAAACCTAATAAACACTAAAAACTTAAAAATAATATTAAATTGAATAACTATAATCAAGAATTATTAACCTAAACAACCTTACCTAACTGTAATCTACACTATATTTTACAATTTAACAGTTTTTGGAGTCGGTGCCAAGCCAAGTGCATCTAATATGACCATAAAATATTTTCCCTTAATTTTAATTACAATAGTTTACGAGAGTAAATTAATATCATATGATTAGGTACAGATTTTTTTACAAAGCTGTTAAAAATTTTAGTCAGTGCTCGATAGATGGTTTTGTACCGTTTTCAAAACAACTCTATCTTCTTCAGTTGATATTCTGTTTTGTGTTGTAATTTTTTTTTCAGTTTGTTTTTTTTTTGCTGCCATTGTTCTTTTTTTTAGGTTAATATTTTGTGAGACAGGCTTGGCACCGACTCCAAAAAATTTTAAATGGTAAAATATAGTGTAGATTAAAGTTAGGTAAGGTTGTTTAGGTTAATAATTCTTGATTATAGTTATTCAATTTAATATTATTTTTAAGTTTTTAGTGTTTATTAGGTTTTTGAAGTCGGTTTTGGTTTTTTATTTAAAAATAATTTTATTTTCTAGTTTTTAGTTTAAGTTTGTACATAGTTCATAGTTTTGAAGTTTCTTTTTCAATTTTAGATAGAAAGAAAATTCATTTTGTTTAATATGGGTAGGCCTACTAAACGCGCTGCTATTTGAGCAATGAGACAACGCCGTTTGGAAGAAAGTAACGACGAAAGGGAAGAACGTTTAAAGAAAAGCAGGGAAAGAAATACTACAAACATTTCAAATGAGAGTGATGAGCAGCGAGCGTGTAGACTTTCTCAGAAGAAAGCAAACACGAAATTATCAAGGTTTAATGAAAGTCCAGAAAGTCGTGTTCAGCGGCTCAGTTTGATTCATGAACGATTATCAAACGAGACTCAAGAGCAACGTTCTCGTCGTCTTGATTTAATTCATGAACGTTTGTCTCACGAGACCGAGGAGCACCGTGCTCATCGTGTCGGTTTAATTCATGAACGTTTGTCTCACGAGACCGAGGAGCAACGTGCTCATCGTGTCAGTTTAATTCATGAACGCTTGTCTCACGAGACCGAGGAGCAACGTGCTCATCGTGTCGGTTTAATTCATGAACGCTTGTCTCACTCACGAGACCGAGGAGTAACGTGCTCATCGTGTCGGTTTCATTTATGAACGCTTGTCTCACGGGACCGAGGAGCAACGTGCTCATCGTGTCGGTTTGATTCAGGAGCGCTTATCACAGAAAACCGAGGAGCAAAGTTACCGTCGTCTACACGTGCAATACGAGCGTCTATCCAATGAATCTGCCGAATCCAAAGCGACTCGATTAGATATTATGCGACAAGCTAGTCGTAATCGTAGGGAGGTATCATCAGTAAATGATTTTGAACAGGCTATTAACATTTTCGCTGATATGCCATGCTATTTGTTATAAAGCTTACAGTACGTTAATACCCGAAGAATTGGAGCGTCTGGGTAAAATCGTAACATGCTCTCGCTGTCAAAACAATATACGGAAACGAAAAATTTCACCAGCAGCTTTCTGGAATAAAATGACAGTTGCGACTATACCTCAGGAGCTAACTAATTTTCAAAAATTGGAAGAACAATTTTTATGCCTTGTTGTGCCGTTTCTTAAAATAATGAAGCTACAAAACCGTTTCTCTCAAGATTGGTTCAAGGGACAAGTTACACATACCTACACAACAAATCTACAACTGTAAAAAAATTTTGATGTAACAATGATAAATTACACCTTTACTGTATTATTGTTACAATTTAAAGCGCCCTTAAAAGTGAACTGGCGTAATGTTATGTTATGGTATGTCGTAAACTATGCATACACAAGCAATCGCAGCAATCGCGAGGCATGTGCTGTCGTTTTTTGGAGATTTCTATCGTCTATGGTTAGTCCATCACCTCCTGACCTGATGATCACGAGACCAAAATGACAAACGCCCTTTCAAACATCAGTTACAAAATCAGTCGATGCCTTCTCCTTACTGTTAAGGAGTTGTACCTTCCATAATCAGCTCAGCTACATGAGGTGATAATTACCATTCGCAAGTACTTAAATTACTTCATAAGATTGGCGAAAAACGGTGTGTAAGCCCATAAAATTTGAGGGTTGCCCTCGATTTCTCCAGGATCCAATCATCAGATCTTAACTTGGTGACTATGGGACCACTTCAGAAGTATCTCCTTTCGAACAAAAAAAGAATTTTGAAAATCTGTCCACAATTGGCGGAGTAATCGCGTAACAAAAACACAAAAAAAAAAAAAAAAAAACATACCGTCGAATTGATAACCTCCTCCTTTTTTGAAGTCGGTTAAAAATACGTAACGAAACGAACGACGAGCAAAAAGGATGTCAGTCGTTCGACGTTTTGTGTGAATTCAAAAGTTGTCCCACATTTTTGCTGTAATTGATGAATATTTTATTGTATTCTGGAGATCCACAGGATGCAAAAGTGATTGTTTCTGAAAAAATGTGTGTGCTATAAGGTGCATTATTAATGAGTGACGCGCAGATATCGCGGTCTATTCCTAGGCAAGTTCAATGTTATCGCTAATGGTTCCGGGGCAACCCTTTTTTATAGATACTCTGTTCAGTGAAACTTTTGCTTAACTGTGTATGGATGTTTACATCAAAGTTAATAATTTTCAATTGACTACAGTATTAAGTCGAAATACATAAATGTAGAGAGGGTTCAAGTATTGTACCAATAAATAGCCTTATTTATAAAAACACGCTAATCACTCATTAGCCACTGTTTCGCTAACCAATTAATTAGCTCTTAATCAGTGTTTAACCGTTCTTTATTTTAACGCTACTTGTTAGCAAGTGGTTAGTACTGAAACGAATTAAGAGGTGAAGCAAAATAGTCGCCTAGAACAGAATTTTAAGAAAACAGTCGACACATAACGTTTTAGTATCTGTCGCGAACTTGACAGACAAAAGTCAACTTCTACTTACTAATGTAAACTGAGCAAAATGTTGAATGTTAAAGCAGTAGCCTCAGCCGGTAATAGCTTCGTATTTTCATGTCCTTTGTCTTTATGCTTGTTAACATAAATTATACTCTTTTAGCAAGAATACCTAAGGGTACTTGTGCCTATATTATATTATTTCTCAGCTTTTGCACCTGGGTTTCAGTCGTACACCAACCAGTGTTTGCTGCTATGAAAGCTACTAGCACCCTGGACCAATTATATTCAGCATACGTGAAAAAGATCAGGAATGAGATGTAAGAGTAGCATGAGAAACGAATGGCTAAGCGGGATTGTCCGAAAGGGTTACCGCTACCCCGGAACATAAAGGGCTACGGAAGGAACATGGATGGGTTTTAGTCAGTAAGAGTCTGACACTCCCTTCCGCTCCACCCAGAGCGGGAGCAGTCATTGGATGATTTCCCAGCCTTAAAAAAAAAAAAAAAGCCATGTCTTCGGAGGAGGGTTATTGCAAATCAAAAATGATGAATTGTTTTATATACCCAACAAAATAAATGGTTTTCTATGTCTTTTACTATTTGTGTGTGACTGCAACGTGTTTTTTTTGTTCCGGGCCTTAGCTCCGGGGGCACAAGATGAGGGGCACATAGGTAATACATGGGAGAGTCACTATCTCCTACAAGCGTCCTCACGAACTCATTCTCTTCAAACATCCTGAGCACCTACTGAGGCTCCTGCTAATTGACCTTTCTCCATAAATCCTTTCATCATGTGTAGTTACTTGAAATGAAGAATATGTAGAAGGTAAACATTCAACACTTCATGGTGATACAACAACCAACAGGGGCACTTCAATAGAATAAGAATAGCATTACCTACTGTAAAATAAAATTATGTCTTTTACTCAGTCATGGTCTTAAATTTTAGATATATGAAGATTGTAAATGTTAACCTTTAATTAGTTTTCTTATTAGTTTTAAAAATCTTTGCCTAATTAATTAGACATAAAAATTAGACATACTATAACAACAATGAAAAAAACTTAGTATTCTTCTAACAAACATCTGGATTACCTACCTACAATTCGTAAATTTAATAAAAAAAAACATGTTTTTGGTTCACAAACTAAACTCATTAACATCAAATATTTTTTTTATTACAAAGGGTATAGGTCAAATTAAACAATGAAATTAATGTGTCCGCGAAATTCAAATTTTCTTGCGTTTTTTGCAATTTGCAAGGTTGGGAGCGCTGTGTGGGGGCGGGGTGTACCCCGCTTTCTCGAGAGCGACACGTAAATGCGTAAACAAGTCACGACGTGTCGCTCTCGAGAAAGCGCTAGAAATTAAACCGAAGTTCGGCCGAACTTTTCATTTTAACCGAATGTTTGGCTGAAGTTCGGTTTCGGTTCAAACCACATCTCTAGAAATCATCAATCATCGTCTGGTTCTGATCTGCCTCTGTTGGCATCTCCAACTTACACCCCTCCGGTCAACCCGGAGTGATGAGTGGCCACGCTGTGCAATCACTAAATACATAGGCGATGTATTTAGTGATTGCACAGCGTGGTCAGGTGCTCATTCCAGCATCCGGCGGCGCGCACTTTACTCTTATTCCCTTTGATTCGGTCACTTAATTATGAATGTTGTAAAATGGATTCATAATGTGTTTCAAAAACTCAAAACTAAAAGTATTTATATAAAGTTTATATATAATAATAGTTTGCATACTAATCCTTATCTGACATTATAAAAAACGAAAGTAACTTCGAACTGTCTGTCTGTCCGTTTGTCTATCTGTGTGAATGTATGTTTCACGGTTAATCTGCTGAGCCGTTTGTGATGTGGATGATCTGGAACCTGTGGAACGACATAGGCTACTTTTTACTTACACACCGCGCGGGTGAAGCCGCAGGTGGAAGCTAGTATTTATACACTCCTTTGCAAAAAAAACGGGCACCTTACAGTCATTGGCTTTTCTATGGATAATATTAATATTTTTAGTAAGTGATTAGTATAAACGACTAGAAGTTTCTTATTATCAATGAGAGTATAGTTTTTAACACTTTACTCCCGGAATCTGTGTTTTAGTCAATGTAAACAGAGAGTCGTGTTTTAACACGACTCTCTGTTTACATTGACTAAAATGACCATTTTAATGGTCATTTTTTATGGGTATAATGAAATTAAGACAACGAGTATTTTTTGGTATTTTAATAAAATAAGTTATTAAAAAATAAAAATTTAAAGTGAGTATGTCTTCCCCTTGCAGCGATTACGGCATGTAATGGTCTTGGCATGCTTTCCACCAGGGTTTTGATGGTGTCCTGTGGAATGTGTTCCCACTCAGCCCAGATCACACGTTTAAGCTCCCTGATGTTTTTTGGAAGAGTTTGGACAGGTCATACTCGCATTTTTTAGGCGGCCCAGATTTGCTCAATGGGGTTAAGGTCGGGGCTTTGCGCTAGCCAATCCAAAAGACGAATACCGACCACTTGCATCTAAGCATCTACGTCGCCAGAACGGTGTGCCCGACCATTATCGTCCATGTAAATGGCATGTTCACCAATTAAAGTCAGTGCAGGTTGTGCATGTTGACAAAGGATTAATGTTATGTACCCTTGCGCATTTAGTGACCCATTTTCTATGAATACTATCTCGGTACGATAGCTGGAAGGTACGCCCACCCAAAACGTAACGGTCCCTCCAACATAAAGGGTGATTTCTTCAAAACATACGTCGGCGTAGCGTTCCCCTGGTCTTCATAACACTCGCTGACGTCGGTCCTCACCATTCAGATAAATTCGAGCCTCATCGGAGAAGATTAGGCTACTCCAGTTACCTAGTGTCTAAAATAGGCAATTTCTAGCAAACCTCAATCGAGCAATCCTGTGCTCACGGAGTAACTTGGGGGCCCGCGCTTGTAGTCGACTGCGTATATCAGCTGCCAAAAGCCTCCTCCTCACGGTCCATAGGCTAACTTGCGCTCCTCGTACCTCTTCAAGGTTTCTTTTGGGGTCTATGTAACTGCATTTGCGGTTCCTAAGCACCTGAGTCACAAAACAGCGGTCGTCTCATGGTTCTGTGCAACGTTTACTCATAGAACCTTGCCTTATCTGAACGGAACCTGTCTCTTGGTATCGAGTCCAGGTCCTTTGGACGGTTGAACGACTCACGTTTAACCGCTGTGAGACGTAACATTGGCTTCACCCCTCTCCAGCAGCGCTATAATTTGACTAGCTCTTATTGCTTTTTCTGCCATTACAATCGACACAAAGATATCTGTTTTAAGTTACAATAAGGCAAGATTAGCGACAAACATAATGATTCTACTAAAAATAACGAGAAGTTAATTTTAGTGGCCTGATAACCTTTTAACCGCAAACCCGCGAAAAGTTAGTAAAAAGTCACTAACTGAAAAAGGGATTATTGTTTAAAAAAACGAAAGTTTCCAATTTGGAATTTACTTCTATCCATACCCCAGCCTCTTCATCAAGTCCTAACAACACAGTTTGGCTATTAAATCTTCTTAAAATTAAATGATAACCAATAATGTAGGAAAATCAAAACCGCCCGTTTTTTTTTGCAAATGAGTGTATATAGCGTTAGTCGGCGCTTAACAGCGACGGTCCACGTTGATTTTTCCAAATTTAATTTGGGAAAAAGTTTACACAAACACTTTTAGAGTATCACGGATTGGTTGCATTAGTTCTGAGGTTTGGTGTTGTTTTTTGGGGCAAATCTACTGACACTTAAAACGCAAAAACGATGTATTTGATCCATGTGTGGCTTGAAAACTACCGAAACCCACCACCCACTTTAAATCTTTCAAATTACATATTATTTGGAGTTAAAGTTTAATAATAATAATAATATCCTTGGACATTTCACACAACGCCATATCGTCCCAAGCTAAGCAACCTAATACTTGTGTTATGGTAACGAGATGGCTGATAAACTACTTATATACATTTTTTTTTTTTTGTAAATACATACATATTATAGATAGAAAAACACCCAGACTCGTAACAAATACTTGCAGGTCGTACAAATATTTGTTCCGTGCGGGAATCGAACCCGCGACATAGTGCGCAGCAGTCAATCGCTCAACCACTGCGCCAACCGTGTCGTCAAAGTTTGAAATTGCCGTTCTATTGTATTAAGTACTTCGAATTGACATACAACCTTCATGGTTAGAGATTTTAAAGTGAAACTTTTTTCACATTATAAGTAGGTACCTATGAAGTTCTTCTTTTAAAAAATGTGCAATAATGGATTATAGACTATCAGTTGTTTTTTTTATTCAGCGACAAGAAACAAGAATACTTCGAAAAATTAATTTACAACTTTTTCTAAAATTATCCGATGTCAAAAAGAAAGAACACTAATGCGTTCTCAATACATAAATCAATCAATTGTATTTCATGAAATACAGAACCTCGTTGATGAAAAGAGTTTTTTGGAATGACTTCGGAAAATTTATAACAAAATACCCGATAGTATAAATAATATGCCCCTAGCAAAGTTTAATAAAGCTCTCACCTCGTTATTAATTGATAAATATTATTATACTGTTCCAGATTTAAAAAAAAATGAGCCGTCACGGGACGCCTGGCAGATGTGAAACATCGACATTATTTTGTAAAAGTAATATGATTGAAAAGAACAGATTGCGATAGAAACTAAATATGGCATAATGATAAAATAAAATATTACGATTTTTTCCAGAAAATGATGACTGTTTATTCAATAAACATTTGTTTTCATTAAATATATAAACAACATATATACAACTTAATTCGTTTAATACTGCATATAGACTGTATATGTACACCATCATATAGCGTGCGTCGCCACGGCATGCGTCGCCACGCCAGAAATTAGTTTTACGTGCGGCTATAGATGTTTCATATCAAAAATGATAATTTTGAATAAGTTTTTAGTTTATTTTTGTTTTATTTAGTTTTTACGCCTTCACGGCAAAACATAGCGCCCAAATATGTGAACGTAACACCTTTATAAAAATAGCGCGGCAATAAGCGTTGAATACAAGTTAAGCAATATTGTCACTTCGGCGACCAGTTTCTGGCTGGCTCAGCGGGTTTACATAGCAGTGTCCAACAGTACAAGTAATATTGAAAACATTAAAGCTCCGCGCCCCGACTCCCGGCGCGCGTGACTCACTCGCCACATACGCTACTATGACGTGTCCGTTGGCGCGACGTGCGTTCGGTCAGTCTCGCGTGTGACGTGACTTAATTAACAGCTATCGCAATCTCGACGCTCCGTTGGTGCTGCCAACATCCCTTTAGTACATCACTGATTCATAGATGCGGTAACACGAATGATTCCATACTTATATGGCACACTGTTAGCGTGCGCCGCATCGTATCCTTCCGGCAGTCGACGTAGAGATGTGAATATGAGATGACTTCGGCCGTCCGGCTCCTTGGTATATGCGACACAAATACTTCCCAAAGCAACTGTGCTCCGAGAGCACCTGCATCACCAAAAACCACAAGTAGCCGTGCCTCCTGCCCAGCTATTCGTTGAACACTGGTCGGATAGCCTGTTTGATGGTGACGAGGCCGGCCGTAGGGCATGAGAGCCTGTCCCGCCTTTTCGCCACCAGGACCTGGTGAAGGTGCGACTAACGCTGCTCCATTCGTCGCTGCATCTGCCGCTGGCCCCGCGTCCTCCCTTCCTCGCACCACCGATACAGTGACGCCAGTACCTACACCTCCAGATCCCAGCCGTACTAGGTCGCGGACCCGGCCAGCGCACAAGCCGCCCCGTAGGAGATCGGGCGATTTCCATTGAAGACTGACGGCCATCGCTTTCTGTGGCAGAACAGAGCAGAACAGAGATGCCGATCGTCAAGTCAGCCGACCAGATCGGGGCCGCATACAAAGCCATCGACCGCTCGATCTCCACGTGGAAATTTTGCTATTTCTTGTGTATAGGTAATTTAATTGCCTTCCAGGCGAGGTTCTTAAAAATTGATTAACTTCGTTCTCTACCGCCCACTTTGAAAATCATTATATTTAAGCACCCCTCAATGTTTTATTACTTCATCACATGTTTTAATCCACTACCGCGTGATAGATTATGGCCCACTGCCTCTCACAGAGAGAAGATCTGGGTCCCAGCAGTGGGAACATTACAGGCTTATTATGCATAAACCACAATGACATTCATTAATAACTAGCTGCGCCCGACGGTTTCACCCGCGTAGGTTTGCATTACGTGGAAATATCGCGATAAAAGTAGCAGCTATGTACTTATCAAGTTTTATCGCAATCGGTTCATTCGTTGTTGCGTTAAGAAGTAACAAACATAATTATTATGTACACACTTTTTTTTAGGATGGAAAATCATCAGATGACTCCTCCCGCTTTGGGTTGAGCGGAAGGGATAGTGTCAAACTCTTACTGACTAAAACCCATTCATACTTAGCCCTATGTGATCCAGGGCAGTGGTAAACCATTCGGACAATCTCGCTATCCATGGAGGCATTAACATAATGCTGACATATCACTGAAGTGGACGTGGAACACTAACGTACCGTCCGGCACGGGCCTGGTATTGATCAGACGCTAAGCTACCCATTACACACCGTCCGCAAGCCCGCGCTTACGTGGGCCGGCGCCAGGAGCTTTCCCCGGAGCGGCTGCGGCGTGAGGCTCTCTCCCTAAAACGTACCGCGTGCGACGTCACCGCCGTCGATCGCCGCAACGAGGACACGTCGGTGCAACGCACAAGCGGGGCAGATTTCCGTTGATGCTCCAACTATGTCCTAGCGATCATCGCAATGGTGATACGCGGGCGTTTTCTTCCACCCCATTATGTGCAGGAACCTCCTGGGATCTTTCGTCGGTAGGTGAGACGCCGTGGCGCCTCGCTAGCCACTCGTCAAAGCGGGGACATATCGCCTGTATCGTTATCGTGACTTGCTCAAAAACACAAACTTTCATAATTAGAGTAGCACCTATTCGATTAATGGACACATAGTTATAAAAAATGTTTTACAAAGAATTAAATATTACCTTTCCGAAGTCGGGTAAAAGAGCTAAAAAAAGAAAGAATTAATCGTAAAGAAAACAAAATAAAGTAAATAATATATAATCACTACATAGTATAAAACAAAGTCGCTATTTTTGACTGTTTGTTTATCTGTATGCTTAAATCTTTAAAACTACGCAACGGATTTTGATGCGGTTTTTTTTAATAGATAGAGTGATTCAAGAGGAAGGTTTATATGTATAATTTGTCGACATATTTTGCGGGCCAAGCCGCGGGCGGAAGCTAGTATATATATATACTAGCTGACCCGACAGACGTTGTCCTGTCTTAACTGTGATACCTACCCTACCTACCTACCTACCCTACCTACCCTACCTACCCTAGCTACCCTACCTACCCACCCTACCTACCCTACCTACCTACCTACCTACCCTACCTACCTACCCTACCTACCTACCTACCTACCTACCCTACCTACCTACCTACCCTACCTACCCACCCTACCTACCTACCTACCCTACCTACCTACCTACCTACCCTACCTACCTACCCTACCTACCTACCTACCCTACCCTACCTACCTACCTACCTACCTACCCTACCTAAAAACAAAAAAAAAAAAATTAAAATGTATTCTGCTATTCAGGGCGGAGACAAATCCAACGAAACAAAAACCATGAAAATTGGTCCAGCAGATCTCGAGTTATAATGGAGGGAACAAACCCGACTTTCTTTTATATATATAGATTTATAACGAATCATTGTAAGGCTTCTTTGTCAACTATATTTTTTGTGCTATTCGTTTTTTATGCTTTAATAGGCAACTAAGTTCTAAGGACCTATATATTGCTTCTAAAATTCTGTGCAGTTTGTTCGCAACAAAAATTTTGAATCTGAAGCAAAATAAATTGATTTTCCGGTGATCTCACGCGAGACAGGCCAACGTATTATTTGATAAGAATTGATATTTTGTTGTTTAAATAATCATCCAAACAGAAGTAAGTCGAAAAAATACTTTTTTAAAACATAAAACGAAATATAAAAGTTAAAATACAAAAGATAGAAATGTGGTGTCGCGGACTTTTTTGTAGAAATAATTAAGGCGAACCGGGTTGCCATACATTGCTTTCAATTTTAAACAACTGTTTAGGCAGCGCATGCAAATAATTCTGTTTTCGGAGGTATTTCTTTCCGACTTGCTAGACGAAAAATGCAATAGCTCGGCTAATATGTATGATATAAATATAATTTATAGCCTATAGCACTCAGGAATAATGTAGCTTTCTATCAGTGAAAAAATTATTGAAATTGGATCATTAGTTCCGGAGATTACCCCCTACATACAAACTTACAAACTTACAAATTTTACCTCTTTATAATATTATAGTATATTATAGTATAGATTTACAGATTTCTCAGCGCACGCCAAATAATTAATTTTATTGGCAAAATTTTGCTACTTTGGGTTACATTATTGCAAGTTTATGAAAATCTCTGAGTTTTAGGAAAATAAATTATAGCCTATGTTAATTCCTGATAATTTACCTTTCTACTTTTCGGTGAAAACTGGTTAAAATCCGTCTGGTACTTTCTGAGCCTACCGGTACAAACAAACAAACAATTTTTTCCCTCTTTATAATATTAGTATAGATTTAATTAAAGTGTGCTATATTAATCTCGTTTGGAGTTCATCCTACGAAAGCTACGTTACAACAAAATAGATTCCATACTGTCAAACGGCCGCAATATGAACTTAATAATCGAGATTGTGTAGTAGGTAAGTTTTAATTTCAGTGAATTTACTTAAAGATCAGCCATCGCCCCCGACTTCAACATTCTCTAATTTTTCTGGGCCGCCCCCTCTAGGCATCTAGCGCCCATAAAGGGGCATTATCGCCCACCTTGAGAAAGACCGACCACGATGGAAGAAAGTGTAATTTGGTCGTAACACAGATTAATCCGAGCATTGGCACAATAAATAAGAATTGGAAACTAGGAAATATTTTCTAATAATACGAGCTAATATCAAGATTGCCTACTAATAAGAATTTATTACCACTACCTTATATGTTCCACTTAAACATTTTCCCCCAAACGAACCTTATCTTCTAAAGTACATAATGGATTTAGGTTATATTTACAGAATTTGTTTGTTAAATTTAAAAGCTAACAACTTAAACTATACTTAAATTAAATGACGATCTAACTAACTATATACAAATAAATACAACAACCGAAAGGACACTTAGGCATCGTAGTAAAACGGCGGCGGCGTTAAACTTAAGGGGTAAAAGACCTGCCGGCTTGTATGGATCGGAGTGTTATGCCAAAAAAGGAATGAATCAAAAGCAATTGCATGCAGCTGAAATGAGAATGCATAGAGGGATGTGTGATTACGCGAATGGATAGAATAAGGAATGAGTATATAAAAGGAAGTCTGAAAGTGACACCGGTGACTAAAAATTTGTGTGCCTGTTATGCGGAGAAATGAGGAAAATGTTGTCAGGAAAGTTGTGAGTATGAATGTGGATGGCTATAGCAGTAGAGGAAAACTAAAAAAACGATGGATGGATTGTGTGAAAGATTATTGTTTGAAAGGGAGTGACTACCGAGATGATGACTAATAGAGAAGTATGAAAGAAAAAGACATGTTGCGCCGACCCCAAATAAATTGGGATAAAGTATTGGAATGATGTGTAAGTATGGTGCAATTTGCACTTAGTAATTTGAACCCGTGCGAACACAGAACAGATAAAGAGACGTGTGAAGCAGTGCCGCGCCAGGGCG
>OX637300.1:32202138-32364656 GCA_951799385.1 Hyppa rectilinea | reverse complement strand
AAAGGTCTGGTGGTAGGTAGCTAGTGTGTCTACAAAGGCCTTCAAAAACCTGCTCCAATATTTGAGCGAGATTGAGCTTGATTCTTCATTAGAGCTAAACCAGCAGATTCCCTAAGAAGCTATAATATATTGTTGAAATAAAAAAAAAACATCTTCCTGTCCGTTGCCGTAAGGAGAACTGGAGCTTAGAGGACGAGCCATAGATCAACACACCGCAGCACGGGAATCCTACCTATCACGTAACAACGTCAAGGAAACGCTTTCTCAAATTATACTCAACTCAACTCAACTCAAAGTATTTATTTCAAATAAACCAATTTCAGGCACTTTTGAATTGTCAAGGCGTCGGTCAGTCAGAGAGATGAAGCAATATATATAATAATAATTTCCTCATACACATAATGCGGAAATATAATATCAAAGAGTGTTAGTTAATATCAACGACACGCCTTTTTGGGACCTCATTTTGGAAACCTGCTCCCAATCTTGTCACAGTCAGGCAATTATCATAGTGCTATTATATTTACAGTTCAAAATATCGTGGCTGTCTAGGAGTACTTAATCTGGTAATTTGACATGTAATTAGAATCAGCATCATTTGATACCTGCGAGTCGCAAGGATCCAATGCGACAAAAAAATCTGTCCGTCACTCTAATGTTTCGCTCTCGATGTGATTTTAGTTGGATTAGCATTAATTTGTGTTAATAATATCTACGTTCATTAAAGACATCTGATGTGACGATATCGATGGCTTCAGGCTTCCATCACAAAGTTTATTTGCAGTAAAACGTTACGCAAAAACACAAAAGAACAAGTGGGAGGAAATAATGCATCGCATTCACGCAAAACGGTCATCGCTGAGCATACTGCTGCGAGACAGAGCCACAGGCCCGGCGCTGGTTGTCAGCAACAGCTGGAGTTGCCTTCATGCAGCCATATCGGCCCTCGGGCCAACACACGCAGTCACTAATCGTAACGCTTAAACTCGAAGCCAGTGGCCAAGAACTTCAGACGTGTTTGCTTATGTGTTAGCGTTCTTTAGATTCAACCGGTTATAGTAACAAACTGCCTCACTTCTCTCCTAAGCAAATCAGAAATGAATACATTAACTACTAATTCTGAGCTACTCAAGGAAAAATTGTCCAAAAAGAGGCATGTTTGTAGAGATTTTCCTTCAGGTGCTCTCTTACGATAAGGTGATTCTCTCGTCCCTTTTTCAGCATATTAGCTCATAGGGAAGTTCCTCCCCTCAAAAAAATAGTACCATCTACTTGTCACTGTATGTATCCAATAATACTCTGCTTCAAAGTGTCATCTATCCACAGCCTCTAATGCCAAAATCTGGTAATGTAATTAAAAGTAAGTAACTTTGTAAGTTCTTGTTCATAACATATTTTCATAACAATTTTATATAAGATACGACCCGCTCTAATCTTTGTCTGCCTGCATTCATGCGCCAGCAGCCGAGAATGTCGCGTGACCAAACTTGCGTCTAAAGTGTATCTATACCTACGTTGCAACGCCAACTCGTGCTCTGTGTCACTGGGCTCAGTCATTGAAGGGAGGAATCACTACAGACAGACTCCGTCAGAAAACATTGACTTTGTCACATCCCATCATGTCTAGCCATTTCTCAACTACTTCGGCTTCGAGTCTAACTCATCATACCATTTTAAAACAGCTGACTGTCGCCTTTTTGTTTAATTGGTGGCCGGTCGACCAGATTTAGATCCCCGGTAAGCAAAAAAACGGTACTTGATTTTCCAGTTTGCTTGTTATACCTTCATATTAAAACTCCACGCGTGTGAGTAATATAGTCCCTCTGGGGTACACTTTTGGGGGAACAAAAACTATGTATAAGTTTGAATAAAGTTTGTTAGTTCTTTTACGAATGAAAATGCGTCAGCAATAGACTCATAGATCTCATATAATCTAGAAGATGGCTGACATGAGCCAGGAGCTCCTGGAGCAACAAATGCGCTGTCAATCACTAGTACATAATCTTCATAATTAAGGCTAGCTACAGCATTAATATCCTTGATATAGTCTGTTATATTAGACACAAACCCTGTAACAATGCTCAGTGTACCGCGGACCGTCGCCTGCGCCGTTACGAAATTATTATTCAAAGTCGAGAATAAAATTAGAAACATTTTAAATAATATTGTTGATACAGACGCACGGCGGTGTTGACATTTGTAGCCGTTTTATTTTTGGTGCTAATTACACCGTTTTTTCGAATTTGATTAAAGTTTTTGTTCAGCAATGAGGGAGGTGAACGGTGAGCTTTCATCAGTCATATTATTCCTAAGTATTTTAATTACTTTGAATTATATCCCGATAAAGGTGTATAGTAATGTACTATTGGCTAATTAGCGTCTTTGTTATCAATGTAGTTCATTGTCGAACCCGGTTGTGGGATATACCTGAACAAGCCTCCGAGAATAGAACGTTACATCCCTAACCATGAGCGAGCTGCTGTGTCGGAGTCGCTCGTAGGTACCGCCATCAAAATTGTCTCTGTGCAAGTAGGCACCACGACCCTAGCTTGCTGCCAAATATTATCAAAACCGGTCCAGTTCAGTGGATTGTAGGACTGACATTGTAGATCTACTAAATAACAAACACTTACAAAATGAAGATTGTTACTCAGCATTTCATCGAGTGACTTCTGAATACCACGCACTCCTAGCAAATCAAAGAACAGAGATATATTCACTCGGAAATAAATCTATTTAATCGAAATTTAAGAAATATTAACCCGACGGATGCCAAAAGAATGGCGCCGTGACAGACGATATTTGCCTATTTATCTCTATCGCATATTCGTGTCCGTCTTTACTACGCATTGTTGGTAAACGTGCGAGGCATGATAATCAGCTGACAGATTATTTTTATGCCATTTTCCATTTTAGTCCGAAGTGTGAATAATTAGCTAAAGCTTGTAGGGGTACCTACCTACTTAGTACCTACTACGTCACGGAGTTTTCTAATTACAAAGTAAACAAAAACAAATCTCCATTCTTCTTTTCGTGTGGTTACTGACTAACCTGGTGTCAGAGTTTTAATGCTGCCCATGGGCCTCTGACTTAGCATCACATGCAGTTGAGAAATATCTCTCGGGCATTTCCTCTCCATTCAGCTTCTGAATCAAATGATCTACTTATCGGACATTTGTCTTCCTCTAATAGTTAATACTTACTACGAAACGGTGTGAGGTCAAGTTGCGCCATAACATGAAAATGGGCTAAAACGGAAACACTTACGTAAGCGACATTCATTGATTTAATTTATGTCCCTTCCTGAGTTCGAGACCTACACTAAGGTCACTCTCATAACTACGAAATAACTACGTTCTTTTCGTAGATTATGGGATTTATTCATTCATTTAACTTTCGAAGTTGATTATCTCCTAAGGTACCCGAAATCTTAATCACTACGACTTTCAGGTAAAGAATCCGTTGTATTGAATCCGCAGTAAACAAGTCAATTTAGCATTTTGTTTACAATTTTGTAAAATATTAATTCTTATTAACAGGGGAATATAGCCTATTTTAAACCTTGGATTAGTGATATAGAAACATCGAAGGTTATAAACTACGACATCGGTTTAATATAATAATTATAATCAACAATAATTAATGAGTAGGTATTTTGTAAATAATCGCCTGTCATCAATTTCATAATAATAACAGATGTTTAACATGCATGAGATTCTGTCCGTAACGTCGACCGATGTCCCTGGCAATGACATAAATATAGAATCTTGTTGTATGTACTCATTTAAATAACGTAAAACATCAAATTAGCACGCTTTGACGTCATACTCAGCTTAATAAGGCAAAAATGTGTAAATATCATGCCTTTGCATTTTTTTAACTGTGTGTACTTATTATCCAAAACTTTATAATTCTTATTCATAAACAATGAATAAAAATGAACATAATTTTTATTTAGTTTACAAAGGTTTCAAGCTACAGGCGCAGTCATATTCTCAAGTTCTTACCATTTAGTAACATCACACAGAAAATCTAAGCTAATAGAATCAGGATGCTCCAATTTCCTAGTACTCTTCGTTCGTATACACGGCTACATGTCCGGTATAAGCTAACCTCACATGGTCCGGAAATCTTATGGAATATGAGATCAGCTTATGCTGGAAAATTATAGCTCGATATTAAGCCGTGTGTATCATGAAAACTAGGCCAATCTAGTCCTGAATGCTGCAAACATCGAGCTGGCCTCGTTCCCTATCAACGATAAACGAAACCTAAAATAGGTGTTCGAAACAGGATGTTCCAACTTTCAAGTTTCTAGCGAGCTTCCCTTGCTCTTGCAATCTCTTGAGCCCACAATCTTACGGCACAACCGAGCGACTCAGGACGCTCTTGTTTTTAATTAACAATTGCCTTCTTTTGCGAGAAAGTCGTGAGAAAATAAATAAACCATTCTGGCCGATTTTTATATTTATTATTAGGTGCAACCGTGCAGATGAATCCAAGGCGAACAACTTTTTTTACCAATCCTTAGTTAGAAGGTATCAGATAAATGTGGCTTGCTTACATCCCGTATCATAACACAACTATGATTTTATTTTTACACAATCATTAACCTATCCTGTTATTCAACTTTTTTTTACAAGAAAACTGCCATGACTGCGAATAAGTTTTTTAGATTGATAAGAGCTTTGCTTGTTTGCCGACGCACTGGCTTCAGCGAGTTGATATTTCTTAATTATAAATAGGTAATGTAATTTATTTACTGGCAACTGTGTCATTATTATCATCACTGGTGTCATACTTTTTCTTGGCAAATCATAATGTGTTCAACATACAACCTTACACTAACCTGCAATTTGCCAAATACTAATAGGCCCCTAGTTATTCTGAAACGCTTTCTCCCAACTATGGTCAGGTTAATAGCTTCCGATCAATCCGGATGCAGCTGAATACCCCTTACATGTTAGCTGGTACCTTCTTTGAGATTATTTAATTACAGTTTGTTTGTTTAGCAACGGCGCGTGTGGTACTAACGTGAACTAAATTAATTACCAATACGAATTTAATTTAGATTCAATTAGACAACCGTAACCACAAACCCAAGCAGTAACGTCGCCAGTTGTTTAAGTATCATATCAGACCGCAGCATATACATAACTTCGATGGCAGCGACAAACTCGCCATCTACGAATTCTGAGTTTCGAGAAACCTGCGGTCTGTTGTCAGTGCGGTAGGGCGACCAGTTGCTGCTATTTGCCGTTGTAGACGTCTTCTGATTAGCAGTTGGCTCTGCTAGCAGCGCAACGACGAGAGCCTAAGATACTCTGGGCAGTGTTTGATGAATGCCAGCGACCTTACCATAGACATTTTAATGCGTCAATGTCGTGTGACCGAGACCTTCTACTTTGACTTTATTTCTGTTTTATGTAAATATTTCGGATTACGGTAGGTAGTTATAATTGCTCAGGGGTCGTCGGCGGTAGGCGAGGAGATTGCAATCCTAACTGCATAAACATGATGACATAACATAACATCACGCCTTTATTCACGGAGGGTTAGGCAGAGATATAAACAAATGCTTTTTACAGTTTCACAAAGATAACTATTTAGCTTTTGGATGAGGTAAGTACCTACTATTGGTACTTATTAAATGTACCTACACACGATCACGACGTATCGCAGATACCGATTACAATTGTGTCCGCACGGCACAGTAGGGGTGTCCCCGATATCCGCAGGCATACGTACTGCCGGGTACGGGGTATGTCCCTCTCTCGCGAACACTCAGCTAGTCATTGTAGGTGCAGCGACCTTTTAATCGCTAAGCGTTCGTCCATAACCGTACCTATATGTTAAGTTTATAAAAGAAGCTTTCGGTCAAGTGCGTGTCGGGCCACACATAAAAAAGGGTTCGGTAGTTGAGTTCAATGTATCCCAAGAACAAATATACCACTGTAATAGACAAAACATCTGCACCTGCAAATTACAGATTGTTCACTTATACTTGACCATAGACTTCTTATAGGTTTTCCTCTAATCTATAAACTGTATACAACTATTTTCTGTACGTTTTTCTTATTTTTAAGCTCAGTAGTTTCGGAGACAAGGGATTTGTTTTAAAATTGAAAGCCTTTTCCAATCTATTCCTATAACGATCGGTTCTGTACTTACTTATAAGCCGTGTCTTGTTCCAGGAGTCGCGTGCGGGAAGCAGCTGTGCAGACGCGCGGCGGTGCCCGTCGTCTTCGTCCAGGGAAACCACTACGATGTCGGCTTCGACGTCGTAAGTATTAGTTTAACCACGTTATCTGACCTTACCTTGGATTTTAAGGTTACTCCGTTTAATCTCATAATCAGAACAACTATATTCTCAGGGCCGCACCTTCTCATCAGTGATCAAGAGCTTCTTAGCAACGTATGAGAACCTGCGGGACTTCGAGAAGGAGTACAAGACGGACACCGGCAGGAGTGCGTACGACAATACCCTCGCCAACATGAAGAAGAAGTTCCCCTACTACGTCAAGGAGATACAAGGAGTCGCAGATGGCGCCAATGTGCCTTTCCATCAGGTACAGACCACTGACCATGTAACCTGGACGCTTGCAGGGAAAATGGTACCTTGCAGTAGGTCCATACGGTTTGAACAAGACTATTCTTACTCTTCTTGCAGTATTCATATCAACAAACCATAATAAGAATTGTGAAAAATAAAAATATAATATATTTTTCACACCAACACTCGATGTACCCGAGCACAATACACGATTTTACAGATGATATCACCGGCCTGTAATGATGGCAGGCTAAACGCAAAGATCAACCCCTTTATAAATATGTCAAAAATCGTTATTTAGAACTAGGTATAATAATAATCAAAGATTATTATAGGTAGGTACTCAACGAACCTTATTTGTTTGCAATTTAGTTTGATGGCGAAGACTTGCGACCAACCCCTGGAGACACTGTCACTAGGCAGCTTGGTAAAGTGCAGAAAGCGGCCTTTTACATGGCACGAGTTAAAAAAAACTAAATGTTTTGAAATATCTACTTAAATTACAACAATAAACATCGTTTCACTTCATTTCACACGTTATGAAAAAGTTGCCGGCTCCGAATCGGTAGATGGCTAAGGCTAGGAAAAAATTAAGGCCTGATACTCATTATTTGTTCTCGCAGCTGTTCCTGCTGCAGATGGACGACCTGATCGGCAACGTGAACGACAACCACATCCCGCGCAACGACACCGGCGGGTGCAGCTCTATAGCCATTAAAAACCCACACGCCGTAAGTAATATAAATAAATTTACTTTGCAGCGGAATGTTTCTATAAGTTGCGAAAAGAAAACTAAGCACCTTTAGTAAATTAAGATTTTCGGTCCGCATCTGTTTATCTTACAAACACTGTAGCTAATTTTAATGCATTCCACGAAGGTACTTGGTGTTATTTTTTGGGGGCAATCTACTGAAAGAGAGACTGTTTTTAAAGCACAAAAACGATGTATTCGATACATGTGTGGCTTAAAAACTAACGAAACTTGTGCACCACATTTTAAATCTTTAAAATTACTGACTATGCCAGCTATGTACATCTACGAGACTGCCTTGTTTGTTAAAACTAATTTACACTTTTTACGTAAATTTCCGATGTAAAAAAAACTCCAATGCGTTTTCAATATGTGAACCAATTGTGCGACATAAAATGCAGAACCGCTCTGATGAAAAAGAGTTTCTTTGGAATGGCTTCAAAGATTTACAACAAAGTACCCGATAGTATAAGAACATTGCCCCTATCAAAATTTAAAAAAGCTCTCTCCGCTCTATTAATAGAAAAATCATATCATATCATATCATTTATTTATTTGTTGACATAGGTGTATAGAAAATACAGATCTTAGATTGTTTAAAAGTAGCACTATGTCATACCAAGAGGCGTACAAATATTGTTGGTATTCTAATTAAAAAAACTGTTAAAAAAATGTTACTACACTGTTCCAGATTTTATAAATGATAATAATTTTTAATTTTTTAGCTTATCTTTCATTATTGTTTGTTTTTTTTCACATTTTATTTAACATTTGTATGCCTTTGCGGTAAAACATAGCGCTCAAATATGTTAACATAGCGCTCAAATATGTTAACATAGCGCTCAAATATGTTAACATAACACCTTTATGTAAATACCTATGTTTAACAAATAAAGATTCTGATTCTGATTCTGTACTCAATCATTTTTGATATTTTCAGACATTGCTGGGACACACTGAAGATGCTTTCCACGAAACTCTGAACCATTTCTACATCATGTCTGCGCATATCATACCAACTCCAGAAGATAGAGAGGCTGGAGTAAGTATCAACTGCTCACTTATCCTACCTTCGCTACTTTCGATACCAAACGGACTAAGTGCCTATCCTTTTGGTACTTTGATCCGAAAATCACTAAACTCTATGCATCCATAGTACATAAGTACATTATGTACCTACATCCATAGTACCAACAGCAGTTTATTTACGATATGCTACATCTTATAACCACCTCATCGTCCTCCTTCCCAAATCTCAATTAACTTGTGGTCGGCGCAGCTTCTCAAACTCAAACTCAAAGCATTTATTTCAAATAAACCAATTACAGGCACTTTTGAATTGTCAAGGGCTCGGTCAGTCAGAAAGATGAAGCTAGTTGCCCATTCCAAAGCAGTAGGTACCTATGGAGAAGAACGGGCAAGAAACTCCATGGACACTCTTTTAAATCAAAATATGTTTACAAAAACTGGGTTACATCACTCATGTTGAAATATACACGTGAGAACGATGCAGAACTTAATAAAAGCGTCCATAATTACAAGATTTTAAAAAACAATTCAAAATTAATTTAAATATTAAAACAGCCGTGGCAGCTAAGAGGTGACCAGCCCCTACTGACGGTGCCCGCTCATGAACATGACGCATGGATTAGCACCATTCAGCTCAACCATTTTGATGGGAGCAAAATGGTCCAAAATACCGCCACCACCAGTGAGACATTACAGGGAGCATGACATGCTCTCAGCCGCCAGGGCACATTCAAGTCAATGTAAGACGTACTCATGAAATGGTAGCTTTATAGTAGGTACATAGTACTCACAAACGTGCTATGCAATTATACAATGCTAAGAGATTGAAGTTATATAATGCAAAAAGTTTTTGTGAATCTTCAGCAGCTCCCGGAGTAATCTCAGATGCTAAACAATTAGTTAAGTATATTCAATAATGTAAACAATTGGAGCAGCTCAACCCCAAGCCCTTTTGTCTTCAATAAAGTCTTTCTTTCATCTCTATTAGCCTTCTTCCCAATTATTTCTAGCCACAGAATCTATCCATCGTTTCTTTATTACCCATAAAGTCACACACAGTCAAAAATTTCCTCACCGAATTATCCTCACTGATCTGCCTCCTAACTCGACGGTACTCTTTACCAGGCTGTTGAGGAGAGGTTCGCTTCGCTCTGCTATGCGGGTCACATGCCAGGGTACACCATGGGCTACAACGAGAACGGCATGGTCTTCTCCATCAACACCCTTAGCCCCTTGATTCTGAAGCATGGCAACACACGTGAGTAATCATGTCGGCAGAACATCTTTGAAAATGGCCCTTTTAATAAGGTGTTAATAGGGACACTAAAGAAACAAGTATATCAAATATTTTCAAAAGAAACGCCCTTTCTCACTGATGGGACAGCTCGGGCTCAAAATAATAGCACCTTAACCTAACGTCAATAAATAAAAATACACTGGTATAGAGAACTCATTACAAATTAATTTAGTTTAATAATTCTGTTACTATTTCAATTTGGCACGAAAAAGTAAAATACGCTGTCTCACACAGCCTGCCATCAGGACAGAACCCTATAATCAGTTTTAATAACTCTTCCAAAAATGCCATCCAGCGCGTACATTCCTTACGCGAGCCATGCTTGCCGCCAAGAACTTCAGCGAAGCGGAGCAGATCCTGCGCGACGAAGGCCTGGGCATCGGTAACGGCTTCTCTGTCAACATGATATGGACCAACAACTGGGGAGACCGCCAGATCTACAACGTAGAGGTGTCCCCCGACCTCAGGGGAGATCGCTCGCACCTCAACATACAGAAATATGACAAGGAACCTTTGGTACACTGCAATAAGTAAGTGTTTAGTTTACGTTATTATTTTTTTAACATTTGTTGCTAGTACACGCATAGATTTTGGCCGGGTCTACTAAAGGATATCAGTGATGCCTGGATAAACGTTGCACACAGCACAGTATTCTTGAAGCAGCAGATCCTTTGCGAATAATTTTGAGGACACCACATCAGTGCATAATCTATATATATAAAAGAAAGACGGGTTTGTTCCCTTCGTTATAACTCGAGATCTGCTAGACCAATTTTCATGGTTTTTGTTTCGTTGGATTTGTCTCCGCCCTGAATAGAAGAATACATTTTTTTTTTTTTTTTTTCGATCAGCTGCTGATTTTCCTCCTATAGGGTTGGTAGGTAGGTAGGTAGGTAGGGTAGGGTAGGTAGGTAGGTAGGGTAGGTAGGGTAGGTAGGTAGGGTAGGTAGGTAGGGTAGGTAGGTAGGGTAGGTAGGGTGGGTAGGTAGGGTAGGTAGGTAGGGTAGGTAGGTAGGTAGGGTAGGTAGGGTGGGTAGGTAGGTAGGGTAGGTAGCTAGGGTAGGTAGGTAGGGTAGGTAGGTAGGGTGGGTGGGGTGGGTAGGTAGGGTGGGTAGGTAGTGTAGGTAGGGTAGGTAGGGTAGGTAGGGTAGGTAGGATAGGTAGGATAGGTAGGGTAGGTAGGGTAGGTAGGGTAGGTAGGGTAGGTAGCTAGGTAGGTAAGGTAGCTAGGTAGGTAGGGTAAGTAGGCAGGTAGGTAGGTAGGTAGGGTAGGTATCACAGTTAAGACAGGACAACGTCTGTCGGGTCAGCTAGTAATACATATATGGCAACAATCTTGACGCAATACGTTTATAATAATAATATTTGATTATTGCGGATCACACATTAGGTACAGTACGGTATATCGGTAGGTACACAATCCAAAAGGGAGAATCACTTAAAAACTATTTTAGCCTTTATCCTTAAAACCATGACATCACAGACATTACAAAACGAGCTACCCTGACACTTCTCACACATCCTTCCCCAGATACCAGCGTACAAACGTGACGGAGGTGACGGGTCTCATCATCGACAGCAGCGTGGCGCGTCTGAAGGTGATCCACGGGTACCCGAAGCCGCGCAGCCGCACTGACATCGCGGAGATCATATCGGACACCAGCGACAAAAGCTTCCGGCTGTTCCAAGACCATCCCGATGACATCATCATGACTATCGCTGCAGGTAGCCACACGTGACAGTTACACATCACCTATGCCTATCGCGATCCACTTCTGGACACAGCCTTCTCCACCACAACAGCCGGTTCTTCACCTCCGAATATTCAGTTTGAGGACGAATGGAAAACGTTATCGCTTTGGGCCAAAATCTTGTCATTTTATGTGGCTTTTGTTTATGTCGCAGATGGATTGTCGATTGCGGTGTTCTCCTTCATTACTGGACCACCCTTTCTGAAAACCACCACGACTATCCGCTGTACTACTGGGAATATTAAAATACTAATTAATCCTAAATCGATTTTCAGGAATCTTCGACCTGGACAAGCGCACCTGGAGCATCTACATCGACAAGCCGAAGCTCTCCAAGCCCGTGGCCGTACTACCTATAACTTTCTCTGCTCTAGACTATTAGACACCACACAGGCTTTAGCATTATAATCAGGAATATTCGCTAGTTAAATCCAGACAGAGTGGCGAGTACAAATAACATGTACCTAAGTTGTGAGACAAGTTTTTGCAGCCATCAATGAACTGACGGCTACATAACAGTTTACTTCTCATGCCTATGTATCAACCTTTTCCATTGCAAAAAAATAACAGGGAAAACCATGCCAGACTGTAATTACCAATATTGATTACTTAATTAAATATACCTAGCATATTTATGTATCGTGTGTAGACTGTAGTAACGATGTCCGTCCAATTAATCGATTATATATAGAATACCGGTTTGGCTTATATAAAATTATTACCTACTATGTGCATTATGATAAAATTATAAATGATGAGCCAGCACGGCAGAAGGCCACCAGCATCAATGTAGGATGCCTGTAGTAAACTATCTACTTGTATCGCCAGTATAGAGTTATCTTTCTCCTGCCCTTATCCCAATTTATTATGGGGTCGGCGCAACATGTTCTTTTCTTCCATACTTCTCTATTATTCGTCATCTCGGTAGTCACTTCCTCTCTACCTATATCATCTTTCAGTGTATCGCCAGTTTAGCATACAAATTATATTTCGAATAAAGATTTATGAGTGTACAAACACTTAAGGAGTCGACTGGATAACAATAGACGTAGTTCATCTCGTAGAGGCCATACACGAACCTAGCTCATGTTGCTATGCACACAGACAGATCATATTGGTGTGTCGACAGCGCGTAGTCATGGTAACATGTTTTTGTTTGCTTTCCTAAACAACTAGTTACTTAGAGTACACCAACTGCCATGAACCCACAGGATTTACTAAAGAAATAAAATACGTCAATAAAATTAGTTATTATTATTTATTTAGTTTTAAAACATCCGTTTGGCGATATTAAAGATTATATGATAATAAACTTATTAATAGTTAGAACTGTGTTTTAATTTAAACTTTTCTCTCTGAACGATTTTTATATATGAACATAAATGGTAAGTAAACAGAGTGCATTTAGTGATGTTCTAAAGTAGTATACCAAAATATTGACAAAATGACGGCAAAAGTACTACATAGATATTATATTCTATCTGAATAGGTATACAGTTTCATGTTATACTACAATCTTTACCGTCAAAATAATCAAGTATTTTGATTAATAATAACCACTAGGCAATTATTGTATAATAATATAAGGAAAATATAAAATGGAATAATTATTGCTAATTGATAAGCTTTGAGTGTAGTGAGCGGGCGAAACGCTGTTTTCTGCATAGATAGTAGTAGTACAACACAAGTTAACTGAAGGAAACATCCTCAAAACAATGTCTTTTTATACGACTATACTATTCAAGGCAACAACTGTGGCAATGCAGTGTTACGACGTTGAAGTGTTTAAGTTCAACTATGGCTACTGCCGTAGTTTCATAAAGCCTTCTTAGCCTTGTTACCTCTCACTTCATCAGATCTAGATACCCTTAGCTTCCTAACGAGACATACTGGTTGTGCGTCCGGCACGCACACTACACTATTATTTTTCATAAAGGATGAGTCCCAAAACACGTTGAGTCGTCGAGTTAACAGGATTGGAAACTGTTTATTAATGAATTAATAGACAGACGTGGCAGTGCGACACGGATCTAAATGACCGTGGTAGAAGAAGATGGCAAACATTAAACGGGGTCTCGCGGCTAAACAACAGTTGCACGAGTTAGTCGATTAAGGTTAGGCTGCGCTTGATGAAGCACCTTACAAAATACTTCCTTAATGTATCCCTTTTTCCTTATCCGTTCGTTTCATAGTTAAAGACTGCGAAGACTCATCCTGCATGAAAATATTATGTTTGAATAACCCTAAAAGCCATATTTAGTACAGTTATGTATACTTGGTGACGTAAGGCGGGCATTTCCTTATCCGCAACCACAGCCTCCCATAGGCGGGGGAGAGGGGCCTGACCCTGAAGGCCCGAAGCCTCCAAACTTCCTCGATGGCGGCTTTGGAGGTCTGGAAATATAAACATATGGATTACAACTCAACCATTCTTCGTTGTTGCCTATAAATAGTGAGTGTCGACCTGAAGAGCTTTTCTCGTAATAAAAGACGTTCAAACCGCAATCAATCAATGTCACAAACTTGTCTAACATGTAGAGCTACAAATTGACACTGAGATTAGAATGCGAACATTCTTAATAATACTGATATTTCCCCCTGGTTTAATCAGAGATATCCCACGGCTATCACTCGCAGAGAGCAGACCTGTGACCCATCAGGGGGAACGTTATAGGCTGATCATGTCGGTAATATCATTGACTTACTGGTTACACTAACGAATGGACTATTGAACATCTGAGCAACGTGACGCTATTATCTCTGGACGCGTCTAGGTACATTGGAATGGCATTCCCGAGTGATGAATATAATAATTATAAGCCTGCAATGGTTTGCAGAATCATCTTTATTGCTTACGCTATATATATATATTATATTATTTTAATAATGTAAACATGTGTATCACTGCTACGAGAACTCCAGTTCACCTGACTGCACTACTTACTTTACTATTGCTCTGACGACGACTTCTGAGTTTAAAAATAGCAAAACTTTATTTGTTAACCTCAAAATATGAGGTTAACAAATAAAGTTATGCTATTTGTATGTTTATGTTATGTAGTTACGAAAAAGCGATAGGACACTCGTGCATAGGTATATTCACTCAGTGATTAATCACGAAATCTTAAAAACTACTAGACCTATTATTCCTTATAAATGTAATTTGGCACTGAGGTAGATTATGAGTAAGAGTCGTCAGCTCAGAAAGGATTATAAGAAACTCTCCCGTAAACGGGTGAAATAGTGGGCGGAAGTTTGTAGGAATAATTGTATTCCTTGAGTCAAGCAATGCTACTTATCTTATGGGACACAAGCGAGCGGAGCCGCGCTCAGCAGCTAGTAAATTACATATAACAGTGTAAGCCGTGTATCTCAACTAGGCAATACGTTTTCATACAAACTTTCATCCCCTATTTAGCATCTTGCTTATATCTTAGTAAATTGTGTAAATTGTCATGCTTCTAGTTCTACACCTAGCAGTAAACTGAGTGTGATTCCTTGAAATGATCGTAGGACACATTATGCCCTACATTACATATAATAACTCGTCTAATATTCCACCATTATGGACATATGCAATTTCAAATTCTTTTTATCAAAGAAAGATTTTCACTAATGCATATAATTTTATGATTGTTTTTCATGGCATAACAACGTGTCCTGCAACCCTTTTACGTTTTAGCTAGCTAGGACGACGCAAGGCCACTTACCCACTGCCCGGTGGCCTGAAGTCTCTCGTGTACTTGTCTCCGTGTTTGCTGAAGTTCGGGTTGATCAGCGTCTGCCCCCTGAAACGTATTGCAGAAATACTTTAGTGTTTTGAACGAACATTGACACGACTTTTATAGTAGTTATATAATATCACGTATGTATTGCCCCGATGGGTGAGGTAGAGGTACATAGTAAACCCACATTTTGCTAGTTGTGTTTAACCCCATGTACTCAGGGGCTAGCTTGCTTACTACCATCAACCGGGTATGAAACGGGCTATAGCCGCAACTGAGGAATTCCTGATATAAAATTTCAAAAACCCTTTGCTAACCTCTTAATCAAACCCAGGGACTCAGGGTCAGTAGTAGCGTTTGCATCCACTAGACCAACAAAGCACTTTTATAAAAATTGTCATTAGAATTAATGTTAACCAAGGAGTAGCTCAATTTGTGTAATGTTTTAGAATCTTAGCCTAAGGGGTAAGCATATTACATAGTAACAGGTTGTGGAGGTCAGATAAGTAGTCGCTTCAAGTAAAATACTGGTATCTAGCTTCATCCCGTTAGACTGGTTCGTTTTTGTTCCAGAACCTTAAAGTTGGGCTAACAGCTGGCTATAAACATACTGTATGAAGTTAGCTTGTTTTACTGTATGAAACCAATCAACAAAGTGTTCTTTTGAAATATCTTCCATATTGTGTGCAGAGTGTGTGATCGCAATAAATTGTTTTAATAGCTTACATAAAAGCGAAGGTAACTGGTAACAACCTCAACAATGTGTATTGATATCTAAATCAATGTTACTTTACAAACCTGACTTTACTGGCAATTTAACTAACTAGCTAGCCATGCCATGCCACTAGAGTGAATAGTACTAATTGAAACAAATGTTGCTAAAACAAGGTGGTTAGGGAGTAATTGCTCAATCTCAACTGCAATTGAATCAACATCATCAGTGCCAAATGTTGGGTGGTTTGTCTGAACACCATTGATCACAAACATGCTGAATATTAAAGATGCACTGCTTTTTTTGTTGTATAAGAATTTATCAAATAACTTCTGCCGCTCCGAACGGAGCGGGAGGTTGTGTCAGACTTTTACTGACTAAAGCCCACCCATGTTTGTTCAGTTGCCTGTGTCAGGGGCTATGGTAACTCTTTTGATCAAGTCCACAACCCTGGCAGATGTATCTACCCCATAGTCTTCTATTGAAAAAAAAAACTAACACTCACAGTAAGTAAAGAAAGTTGAGAATGCCCCAGAACCACCCGAACACGCTGAAAGGACTCTGTTCCACAACGGTACCATCTGCAGAAAAACAAAATTCAAAGTAAAAGTATCATAATAATAAATTCTTTATTTCAAATTGATTTGAGCAAATTTGCCAGGTTATTGTTATTTATTTTATGCTATTTTGTAGATTATTGTAGTATGTTACTGTAGGGCACATTGTATTGTAGTATGTTATCGTAGGACACATTGTATTGTTATATGTTATTGTCGGGCACATTGTATTGTTGTATGTTATTGTCGGGCACATTGTATTGTTGTATGTTATTGTAGGGCACATTGTATTATTGTATATTTAATTAGATACTTATTGAAACAAATATGAAGTTAAAGTTTATCACAATTTTTTTAAAGTTTAAATATTAAGATAGTATAATTAAAAGAGACCACACTATCGCATTTGGTGAACAATCTGTAGTGATACTGATGTTTTGCCTTTAATGGTATCGTAATTATTATTAAAAGTCACGAAAGGAATTGTGTGACCCAATACTACATATTCAATCAATCTTTCCATCTGTGGACCTATTTAACTGTAAATTGTTATCGCATAATGAGGGCATTATGCTAACAGAAGATAAAAATCGAACTTCCTAAAGTTATTGCTCAATAAATTTACATTCACTGACGTGGCCTACAAACCGTCCAGGATTCTAGAACTAATCTGAAATTACAGACAGAAATATGAAGATAGAGAGTAACACGAATCAATAATTTAAATACGTACCTCCTTTAACGTATACCATGGTTGTGGTTTTAATATAACAATTAGAGGTATAAGCAAATTATTCAGGATAATTTCGAATTAAATGATGATTTACACCAAGTTACAAACCAGTGGAGTTTATTGTTGTATATACTGTTTTAATTTGACAATGACGATCGACGGATATGATAGACGTTTTGACCACACCATATGACAGCTGACAGCAATTTTTTATTATTTATTGGCTTTGGGAACTGAGTCTTTGAGCCTTGTCTTCAATTAGAACTGACAGCAAGCTTCACAATGTTGCTATGCAAAAACTGAGTTCCTTGTGAGTCTTAGAGCATTTAACCTATGGAGATGGCATAGCTAAGCGTACCCCTCTGCCATGACCGATTGGTCATACGGCCATACATGTTCTATAAAACTAGTTCATTCGCCAACCGCCGCCATTATGTCTAATCCGATCACCATGTACGGCAAGCCGATCCCTTGGGCGAAGCATGCCAAGTACCTGGGTGTCACTCTTGACCAACACCTCAGTTTCGCAGAGCACATAAAGCAGGTCCGTTCGCGGGCCGCTTTCGCTCTCGGTAGGCTCCAATTCATGCTTACAGAACGCAGCAAATTGTCACTCCGGTGCAAACTGCGTCTCTATAAGGCTGTAATCCGTCCCATTATGACATACGCTTGCGTCGTCTTCGCGCACGCCAAACCCAAGTATCTGCATCGAATGCAGACGCTTCAAAACCGGTTCCTCCGTAAGGTCTCAGGAGCTCCCTTTTACGTCCGTAACATGGACCTTCATGTAGATTTTAAACTCCCCACAGTTCAGCAGTTCATGAAACGCCTCTCGAAGCGTTTCTTTGACACCGCCATAAAGCACCGCAATCCCCTGATTGCGGCCGCCTCCCGATACACCCCGTCCCGCATCAGTAAGGTTCGCCGTCCACGGCATACCCTCGTTGCCCCCGACGATGCCACCACTCTCCTCCAGGAGAGCAGCCCGGCTACTAGCACTGTTAGATTAGCACACAGACACAAATTTCCGTCGTTCCGTCCTCGCCGTCGAGGCCCGTCGCGACGACCCTGTCCACTCTCATCCCCCCGACCCTTGCTCGAGCCAGCCCGCGTTGCCGCTGAGCCAGTAGTTTTAAAAAACCCCCGATCCAGCTGTCCCCTGCTGTCCCCCCCCAGCGACGCCCTAAGCCGAGGTCCGAACCCCGCAGGGGGTGCCCTTAGCGTGTAGTCGCTTAGTTTTGTAAGTTAGGTTTAGTTTTATTAAGCCCTGGCTGGAGGCTACAATTCTTTTGTGGCAGCCACAGGCAAGCCCGGTTAAGCAGTAGACAACCCTTTGGTTGAACTGCGAGATGCCAATTCAAAAAAAAAAAAAAAAAACCGCCGCCATGCATTATGTATCGTATTGTGTCGCAAGGAAGTCCTCCTAAGAAATGGTAGTATCCTCGTGCAAAAAGCGATCTGCCACTTCAAATTTTCGAAACCATGGTGTTTCTTATCACTTGTAAATATAAATTATACATTAAAATATTTTTAATTACGTACAATGTCGAAGTAATCGTTATTGACGTAACGATAGAAAAAATACATTGGTATTTACGTAGGTAGCGCTAAAGTAGTACAGGGGTAGGATTTGCATAGTGCTGGGACAACGCGAATGAATGATTTGCCAATTAAATGATTTTTCAGTCAATAGGTTCAGTAACCAGTTTTTTGTGTATGTATCTGGACAAGTCAGCTTGAAATAAAAAAAAATATAACTATAAAAGTTCTTTGGAAGTCGATTTAAATTATTTTCATTGTATGTTAAGGATAATATAAAAGAATAATAGTTTGTTCGTTTCGTAGTGAGTTTTTGTAGCTCATGCAATTTGAAAAAGAAACAATAATTATAATAGATAGCTAAATATGACGTCGAAATCTAATAATCCACCGCGGACCGCGTAGGTACGCTGTTAAAAAAACGTAGTACAGAGGCCAGCACATCAAGTTACCACTATCTGTCAGATTTCTTTGAAAGTATTTAAACTTTATTGCAAATCCATAAGGTTTATTTTTAATTGAAAAAATTTGACAGTTAGGGATAGCTTGATGTGCTGGCGTCTGTACAATCGCCAGCACTGCCTCAAATATTCGGAATGTAATATGTACAACATACGCGGACGATCAAATTCCCTAGAGTTTCGAGTCTAGTGACGATACTGAACTTCTTCAAAGCGATATCGACGCGTTAAGTCGATGGTGTAACGATAACAAAATGGTACTAAATATCAACAAATGTTACTACGTGAAGTACACACGGAAAAACAAAATAACAGAATTGTATTGCAATTAAATGACAGAAAATTTTAAACTCATATTAAAAGTATACTTTGTAAACAAGCTTATAACAAATTAGAGGATTATATAAAGGATAAGGATGCTTGGAAACATACTGGTCCTGCTCCACAGGACAATCTAGTGTCCAGACAAAATCAAACTGGTTGCTTAGTAAATTAGGTAATAAATAATTTATAATGTTGTACCATACTACATATTTTAACATTTTGGAATAACTTTACCTCTCACATTGATTGATTTATTATTATTAACTTTTAGAATGTTTGTAAATATGTAAGCACGTCCAAAAGTGCCTTTCTTGTGCCGATTTGACATAAATGATGTGACTTTAACTTTGACATCATTTAGCTTTGCAACACCGGACAGCAAAACAATAAAACGGACGTGTAAAACTGTCATTCATAACAAAATAATAAAAGCACATCTGATTGATTGTCTTATTTTATTATTTACTAGCTTCCGCCCGCGGCTTCGCCCGCAATATATGATTATACACATAAACCTTCCTCTTGAATCCCTCTAGTGTCAGTAGTTCGGTTGTTAGTTCGGTTGACCGAACTACTGAAACTTTTCAGTGGCAATAGTTCGGTTCTAAAAAAACACCGAACTACTGAAACTTGGGAATATACTTCTTGTAGCAGTAGTTCGGTTGTTAGTCCGGTTGACCGAACTACTGAAACTTTCAGTTGCGATAGTTCGGTTCTAACAAGGCACCGAACTACTGAAACTTAAATATGTACCCCTTTAGTTCGGCAAATAAACTTGTCATATAATATAAACAAAATACATCTTAATTTTATTTTTAACACGTAAAAAGAGCGACTTTGTGTATCAATACCTGTACTTATATAGCAACAGTTCGGCAAATAAACTATATAATTCTCGTATTTGTACAACGTATATTTACATTATAAAAAGTACACGTAATAAGAGCGACTTTGTATAAGAATATCTCTGTAGAAATTTCCTAGAAGTTAATTGTACTTGCGCTTCTCTATTGAAATCTTCACTATCAACATACTTCTTGCTTCTTTTTGGAAATGTCTTCTTTCCAAAATGTTGTACTGGTCGACTTTGAAATTGGCAAGAGTAATTATCATCCTTCAAAAAGTTTAAAATTTGTAACAACGTTGGATTTTTTTGTATGCCCATTAATTTTGAAATTCCAACCTTCCACAATATTTGTTATCCGATGGCGTTCGGAAAAGACTGATCATTCCTTAATTTAAACTAGGTATATGTACAAACTTTTTGCGACTCTGTAGGTATGGATACTCTCTTATAAGTTTCCATTATATAAATCATAAATGACAATGTCTATTTGATTGAGTAGGTAAGTATTTAGTTGTTTTTCCTTGTTGAATCCTATGTTTTTGATATTCACAAGTCGAAAATTACATTATATTTAATAATTCTTTAGTAAAATTATATTTACATCGTATCAAAATGAACGATAATAGTGATTTTAAAATAATTAAGCGAGGACGAGGCAGAGTTTTACTCTATTCTGGGTACCAGTTTTATAGAAATTCTGTATACACCACAAAAAGCAGCTACTGGCGTTGCAAACACTATAAGACTGAAAATATACGTTGTAAAGGCTACGTTATATTATCAAAAGTAAGTGTTTAAGTAAGTGTGTGTGTTGTACGGTTGTTGTGTGTGTTTCAGGTACGGGTACATAAATACGGTAAATATCAAGCCATTTCATTTCAATCTCTTGTAATACACGTTAATTGGCTAAACTATTATTTCTTGATTCTTGTCATAAAACTCTGACATCCTGATAACCTTGTTTATACATTTTTAGCAGTTTTAGTAGTTGGGTTTTAGTTGTTAACTTTGTTTCTATTATCCTTTTGTTTGTGTGTTTTCGGAAGAGGATAAAATTGATAAAACAGGTGATCACACTTGCAGTTCAGATCGATCCCAAAATGAAATTGATGTTTTAATTAATCAAAGCATAACGGAGGCTACAGAAGGAAGAGAACCTGCACCCAGAGTATATCGCAAATGTTTGGTGGCAATAAGAAATAAGGGCCTAGATTTAGCGTCTCCCAACCCAATCCCATCATTTTCGCAAAAGAAATGTACAATTTACCGTAAGATTCGTCACAATGCAGGAGTAGAGAAAATACGCCCTACGTCCCTTTCTGAGGTGGATGTTCCATCGTTGTTTTTCGATATATTACTAGCGGATTATTTTGATGGCGAAATCAGAATAATTATTTTTTGTAGCAGTGATGCACGGGCTCTTATGAAAAAGATCAAAGTTTATTTCATGGATGGTACGTTTAAGGCTAGCCCTCTTCCATTTTCTCAATTATTTAGCATACATGGAGACTTAGGCAGTTCAACAAAAACAAAAAATGTTATACCGCTGGCATTTGCCTTCATGTCCCACAAAAATACAAAGGCATATAAAATTGTCTTTGAATTGATTCAGACAAATATACCAGAGTGGGATCCAAAAGAAATACACGTGGATTACGAAAAAGCCACCTTGAATGCGTTAAAGTCAGAATTAAAAAATGCATCAGTGGTTGGTTGCTATTTTCATTTCCGCAACTGTTTAAAGCGAAAAGCAGCGGAATATAAACTAACATCAACAAAACACAAATACATAATTAATTTATGTTCTGTGTTAGCTTTGTTACCAGTGCAAGCAATAAATGATGGTTGGCAATATATAAAATCTAATGAAATATCTTCGGATGACACAAAAATGACAAAATTTATAAAATATTTTGAAAAGTTTTGGATGAGGCCGGACTTTATTAATGTATGGTCAGTCTTTTCCGAACGCCATCGGACAACAAATATTGTGGAAGGTTGGAATTTCAAAATTAATGGGCTAATTAAAAAAAATCCAACGTTGTTACAAATATTACACGTTTTGAAGGACGATATTACTCTTGCAAATTTTAACGTCGACCAGTACAAGACGTTTGGAAACAAGACATTGCCAAAAAGAAGCAAGAAGTATGTTCAGAGAGATGATTTCATTAGAGAAGCGCAAGTAAAATTAACTTCTGGGGAAATTTCTACAGAGATATTTTTATACAAAGTCGCTCTTATTACGTGTACTTTTTAAAATATAAATAATAGGGGTTAAAGTGTGAAATTGCGGCAGAAACATCAATATCAATGTTGCGTTTGGAGAGGGGACTGCTATGAACGCACCGTGCAGTTTTGGTTTAAACGCTTTCGTGATGGAAACTTTGATTTGATGAACTAACCACGTAGAAGACCGCCCTCACAGGTGAATAACAATGAATTGAAAGAGATAGTGGAAGCCGTGATACCATTCATCGCCCTCCGTATTTTCCGAACCTTGCTCCAACGGACTACCATTTTTATTTGTTTACATTATATGACTAGTTTATTTGCCGAACTAAAGGGGTACATAATGTAAGTTTCAGTAGTTCGGTGCCTTGTTAGAACCGAACTATCGCAACTGAAAGTTTCAGTAGTTCGGTCAACCGGACTAACAACCGAACTACTGCTACAAGAAGTATATTCCCAAGTTTCAGTAGTTCGGTGTTTTTTTAGAACCGAACTATTGCCACTGAAAAGTTTCAGTAGTTCGGTCAACCGAACTAACAACCGAACTACTGACACTAGAGGCTTGAATCACTCTATCTATTAAAAAAACCGCATCAAAATCCGTTGCGTAGTTTTAAAGATTTAAGAAGAAGGGATATAGGGACAGAGAAAGCGACTTTGTTTTATACTATGTAGTGATATTGTCCCCTTTCTTACTTTTTGACACGTGTATATAAATTGAAACACCGTTTTAAAGAATGGGGTATGAATTCCGAATTGCCGACCCTAAATGCAGAATGATACGCAATCAATATAATATTATTAAGAAATAAGAAAAAAAAATGACTATAAAAATAAATACAATCGCTCTTTTTCTATAGCACTATAAATTGTTTTGTGATTACTGGCGGCTACCTACGTAGTTTCGCAGGCACTAATCATTAAACGTATTTTTTCCAAGAAAAGAAAACATTTCGTTCATTCATGCAATGAAATACCACTCATTCGTTGTGCCTCAACACTAGTAGTTTGTGTTTGTTGTCGTAGGACAATTGCATAGATACGCACAAATTTGTCAATGTGTATGTGTTTTTTTACAGTGTGCCTAGAATTTCTTTGTGAGCGTTTGTAGCAATAGGAAGCATGTCTCTGTATGTGGTTGTCAAATTTAAGAAGTGTGCTGTATGTGTTTTCCTCGCCCCCCGCAAAAAGTGGCAGAAAAAGTTGTTCGATGATTTGCCGCTTGCCATCTCCATAGGTTAAATGCTCTAAGTTGTGAGTCGATTCACGCACTAAGAAGGGTTCCGTAGTTTAAATGAGTTGGCCTCGAGAACAAACTTATGTTTCATTCAGTTGGAGTATGTGGGGGGTTATTTGAATGTAACATTTTACTTCAACAGTAAGTGGGTACACTCTAGCCAGTCAGAAACCTTTTTGACTTTACGAGCTCGTGGCTATGTATCAACAACAGCACAGGTCGTTCCATCAGGTTAAGCTACGCTTGCCGGGGCTGGCCCCGGCTTCAAAAGGTTAAGTTCGTCCCTAAATCATATATCTGATACAGCCTGTCCCTTGCTGTTCTCCTCCAGGAACGCTCTAAGCCGAGGTCCGTACCCCACAGGGTACCCTTAGGGTGTAGTTGCTTAGTTTGTCAGTTTTTATAAGCCCTGGCTGGAGGCAACTATTTATTGTGGCATTCAAAGGAAAGTTGGGTTTAGCAACAAACAAAGTAGTTGAAATTTGTGGTACAAGTTAGTAACAAAAAAAATGTGTGCGGGTACTAGCGTACACTCGTAAGAAGTGAAACTTCTTTATGACTTTATTTTTCAAAAAAAAATTTACTATATGCAACTTTACAGAAATTGGTTAAATAAAGTTAAATTAGATAAAGTTGTTGTTGTTGTTGTTGTTGTTGTTGTTTGTTGTTGTTATTGTAATACCAATCCCTACTCCGCTGGAGAAAGTATACTTCGAATCACGCGTGGTAGAGATAAGAAGAAGATGGCGCGTAACGGAAAAATGTGACGCGTAACGAAAAAATGTTACACTAAATTTATTTCCAACCCCGTTACAGAAGTTTCACTTCAAAAAATTCTTATCGGTGTTTTTAATAGGTACAGTTGTGTAGGCACTTGCTACGGTCGCGAATCATAATTATTTTGATTAACATGAGTACTGTCCTAAAAGTTGAAAAACAACCTAAAGTATTTTTCGAGCTACCCTGGCCTACCCTGGCGCTTCCCCCCTAATGAGTAATAGGGTTCTGTCAGGTCTTAGAGCATTTAACGTTCTGTGGACTTGACTGACCAGCGACACCCACCAGTAATAATGTCAGAAGTCGGACGGACTGTCAGAGTTGAGAGTAATCAAAGTTGTCACTCATGTCCTCTGAAAGAAATATGCAATCGAAATTTGATGAACAAGAAGGAAGAATATAAGACAGACACTATTTTTAAACGTTACATCTTAAATCTGAAATATATATCCTGATTATTGAGCAAATTGAAGGTATAAAATGAGTTTAGCAAAGTTAAAGTTAGTTACATTCGATGTCACAAATACTCTGCTAAAGTTCAAGGTGCCTGTATGGCAGTATTACGCCATGATAGCCGAAGACCATGGGTTCAAGTTCAAAGGCTCTTACGATGAAGTCGCCGCTAAGTTTAAAATAAGTTTCAAGCAAATGTGTGAAGAGCATCCCAATTTCGGAAAGAAATCGATAGACTGGGAGTCCTGGTGGTGCCGAGTAGTCACTATGACGCTGAAAGACCATCTCCCGAGCAACGCGAACTTTGACCTGATTTCTCGCACAATTATCGAAGAATTTAAAACTGACAGATGTTGGCAATGTGCCGACGGAGGAATCAGACTGATAGACCACTTTAAGGCTCTGGGTGCACATGTAGGAATTATATCAAATTTTGATCCTCGCCTGACTATTATACTTAAAAATGTCAGTTTAGACAAAGTTTTTAATTTCATTGTTACTTCATATGAGACTGGATATAGCAAGCCTGACGAGAGAATATTTAAGACTGCCATAGAGAAATGCCCTTCAAAGGTATTACCGTCGGAAGCTCTCCACATAGGAGACGATGTTGAGAAGGACTATGAAGGTGCCCGAGCGGCCGGTTGGCATGCTCTGCTGGTGAACCCTAATAAACGATCCAATGTATCACAGGATCATGTATTCAAGAGTATGGAAGAGTTGAGCATAGCTGTGGAACAAAGGAAGCTGAAATTGTGATGTTACTGTCATTACTATTGTTTAAAAACTGCTGTTATCAGAACTTCAATAAAATATTATTATATTGATAAGAAATGGAATAGGAGTGAAATATTAACCTGTATTGGTAGACTTGAATATAACTGTTCTCACTAGATTAATATGTATCATAATTTTGAATGAGGAAATATCTCCTGCAAGTGGAGGATTAGCATCATATTGCTCTCTTACAAACATAGTTATTCAGATATTATGTTCTTTGGCTTTTGTACTGGAGCTAGCAATATTTTGGTGCTATTATTGACCTCTGATCTAATTCAACAAAATGACATACTTTATTTTAAATGTTTTTGTAAGATTGGCTTGTGATATTATTTATTTATTTATATAGGTAATTATTTTTAATATTTACTTTTAGATATTTGTATTTTTACAAAATAAAATCTTCTAAAGCACCTAGTCAAAGGTAAGTGCTTCTATAGCTGTTACAAATCAAATCTAAAAAAATAAGTAGTAAGTACCTAGGTACTTTAATAGTTTTCAGTATGAAAGGGTCTTTTGGCACATGTTGCTCATAGTGCAATTAAACTGATATATCTCTCAAAATAATAGTGATTTACATCAATGTATTTATAATGAAAAAATATTTTTTCCATGGTCTGAACAAATCAAAGTTTATGTATGTATATCGTCAGCAACATAGTGTATAAACGAATCATGTTTTTTCTTTTTAAATAAAATGCTTAAAAAAGATAATCATCCTTTGTATCCTGGTTATTATTTTATGTGATTATATATTTGGGAGTTGGGATTATTGGAACCAGGTAGGTAAATCTAATTTTTACTTTAAACTTTAATAGTAACTAGTATTTAACATGTTTTATACTGCCACTAAGTATCACTCGGGAATAGATAAAGGGCATTTTCACAAAATGTAAGTCCCCCCACCTTGAAAGTCAATGCTTTTTTGAAAGTATTATATTTTAAACTGTCTTTGGTATATAAGGTACATAATAGTTTCAAGCACCTAACACTGTATGTAGAGTAGGGCCCGCTAATAATTAATATCTTCTGAAAATTTCTACTTATTTCTGTGAGCTATATTAAGCTCACAGAATTTTTACAGGATTTGTAAGGTACATAGTATCAAGCTGCTAACACAATTGTTTGATACAACAATTAGAATTTAAAAAGGCTGTTGGCTGTGGGTTGGTTTAAATAATGAATATCTTGGTCAGTGGGTCGTCTTAGGACTTCTGAAGAATAGCACAAAGAAACTCGAAATTTTGGATTTTTAAGGTACATAACAGTTTCTAACTGAGCACTATTGGGTGATCTGAAACTATAAAAATAATCATAGGAAGCCCGCTAGCTAGACACTTCATAAAAACGTCATTCAATCAAAAACTGTTGAGGTACAAAACCTATCTTATTTAGTTTCAATAAGTACAAAATAATGTCTTTATGAAAAGCTATCACTGGTTGGGACCTGCTAAATAGACTCACACTGTATGTCTCATTATTGCGGGAATTGTACATTATGGTATCATTGGCACATTGTCAATGTGGTAGGTATTGGCAAAATTGATCTGGTAGGTATTTCTTAATTCACTGCGAGGATCGCCCAGAGGACACGGTAGAGCACACGTTGCAAACCTGCCCCGCATGGGCGGAGCACCGCCGTGTCCTCGTAGAGGCGATCGGCGGCGGCAAACTCTCGCGCCCGGCTCTGGTGCAAGCCATGGTCCGGGGCGAGAGGGAGTGGGAGGCAGTCACCTCCTTCTACGAAAAAGTCATGCTCGCGAAGGAGGTGGCGGGATGGGAGAGAGAAAGGTCCTCCCGTCCCAGACGCCCCGGGCGTCGGAAGCCACGTGACGACTCCCTTTCGGACGGCGCGTATATGTTCCACGCGCGCCTCAAAGAGATGTCAGCATATGAAGGGGCCCCTCAGGGCCAAGCCTGCCGGGTAAGCGGGATTGTCCGAAAGGGTTACCGCTACCCCGGAACATAAAGGGCTACGGAAAGAACATGGATGGGCTTTAGTCAGTAAGAGTCTGACACTCCCTTCCGCTCCACCCAGAGCGGGAGCACTCATTGGATGATTTCCCAGCCTTAAAAAAAAAAAAGGTATTTCTTAATTGGTAGGTACCTATTTAATTTTAACACAAACTTAGATATTTCAGATAGGTACATACCAAAGAATTAGTTCTGGCTTAACGGCGACTGCTTATTTTGGGGGCCAACTAGACTCAAAACAAGCAAATCCTACAGTTGTAAGGATGTTGTGATACAGTGAGATGATGTGTTGTGGCATGGTGAGAGTGTTGTGGCATGTTATGATGTTGTGGCATGGTGAGGGCGTTGTGGCATGTTATGGTGTTGTGATATGGTAAAAACGTTGTTTAATAAGGAAAGTAAGTAAGCAAGTAAAATAATTGATTTAACAAAAACAGAATAAATAACATCAGTGCTGTTTCACTATGGGATGGGTGTGGAATAAGATATTATAAAGGAGTGAGACCACTGCCCTTCCCACTAGGAAAAGCCGGTGTCTTGAACAGAGTTCTTTAGTGGGATTGAAATGTTTAGCACCTCGTAATTACATTCTGGGTGCTCATTGCTTGTGCAATTATTATTTATAATCAAACTTTGCGATATTGAGATAGCTTTTTAATAGATATAGTGGAATTCCTCTTACACTGACATTCTCATTTAAATAGAAGTTTTGGTAGAGACTGTTTCGAATACTGTGTTAGATAGCTCCAAAAAGATGCTAAGTCATTGATCGGGTCTAATCCAGGCTTGCATCTTCTGTAGACCTACTAACCCGATACGAACCATAATTATTGATTGGGTGCTATGTTATGGAAATATATCTAAGTACGTCATAAGCTTATTAAGATCCTCCCTAATATCGTAATAAGCACAGAAATAGGTCTTCATAGGTCCAGACAGTTCCTGTCACCAGTTTTGTACATTGGGTAGGTACATGAATAATAATAATAATATCCTTGGACATTTCACACAACGCCATATCGTCCCAAGCTAAGCAACCTAATGCTTGTGTTATGATACGAGATTGCTGATAAACTACTTATATACATTTTTTTTCGTAAATACATACATATTATAGATAGAAAAACACCCAGACTCGTAACAAATACTTGCAGGTCGTACAAATATTTGTTCCGTGCGGGAATCGAACCCGCGACATAGTACGCAGCAGTCAATCGCTCAACCACTACGCCAACCGTGTAAACGAGAAAACGTAAATAAACGAGACGACCCACTGACCAAAGTTTTTTTAAGGCTTTGGGAAAAACATTGGTAGTCATTGAGAGGTCTTGCAAATATGTGTTATTACTAGGACTTAGAAATTACACGAGGCTCTAACCATCCAAATAGAAATCTTGTCCCAGGCAACGGCGGTGTCAGTGCGAAGGGAAGGATGGGTAAGGTGTTGTGTAAGGATTCTTGCTTAGGTATCCAATTTTTGTACAGAATAAGAAGTTGTTGTATGGTTATCCATAAAGATAACAACATCCATATTGAATGTTAAAAATGTTGTATTACAGTAAGAAGTTGGCTAACAATAGATATGTTTATTAATGAAACACGATGATTTTTTGGCTACGATGCATATAATTGAAAATTGAATAACACATTTCTACTATAACTTAATCTTGACACTTGCAAAATTAACAATTCGAAGCATAACCACTGTTACGAAAAAGTAACACTACCTGCAAAGGGCAATAAACACTGCCGCATATACCCAAGGTCGACGCCTTGGCAGTCCATCCGATGTTAACCTCCCATTAGGACAGTTGTCCCCAACATTACCTAGTTTAGAGCCCTTTTAAGGACCCACCGCCCACCCTCACACAATCAAACCTGCGCCGAGGCTAGCAGAAAAGTCAAGTTTTACAGAAGTGGAACAAAATGAAAATAGTCTATCTCATGACCTCCCAGTGCTTCTACCGACGAGGTTGATACAAGGAAGCAGATAACTGATGTGGGGCCTCGAGGGGCCCGCAGGCCAACCGCGGTGCACTCGCGTTGGCCCCCGAATATCAGTGGATAAGGTCAGTGCCCCGCGTGTTTAAATATATCAGAAACTAGAAATACTGGAAATAATAGAAGATCCATTAAACTAGGTTTGGCTGTGCTACTCAGTCCTTGAAAACTTAATTCTCAACGACTATGAACGGCGGACGCGACATGATGTAGTTGAACGTCGCGGTAACGCCATTCTCCTTCTGCTTGCGCTTGTTCAGCCTCTTCATGCGGCGCTTGGCAGCTTTCTCGCTCGACACTGGAACTGAACAAAGCACAAGGTTAGTTGACCAATGTACAGCCTTGGCCAAAAGTATTAGGCACCCCACAAAACACATGGAGCTAATAAAGTTTATTAAAATCAAAGCTAACCCATGATGTAGGTATATTCATACGTAACTTAAAACAATAGATAAGGTATTTTGACGTGCCGTAAGACACCTGGTCCACAATTAGAGGGAAATAGCATTTCATGAGGTACCTATACTTAAATAATTTCTCCTTTCACTGTTTATAGTGTCAAAAAGTTAGTGTGTACCTACTATTTATTTGTGAAGTAGAGACGGTCTATTTCACGAAATGCAAATGCTAAACAAAGTGAACTTTGTAAAGAAAAACGGATAAATATTCAGATTCAACATGAAGAGGGCAAATCCCAGGTAGTGATCACCAACTTGGTAAAATGTTCTCGGTGTTCGGTGCAATCTGCTCTTAAAAGGCTCGCGGAGACTGGTCCTCACACGAACAGGGTGAAAACGGGCACAAAACTTGTGACTACTGAGCGCTAGGACAAAAAACTCATTTGTGTATCTCAAGAATCGCAAAAAACTTCTGAACTCGCTGCAGCTCAGTCGGTGGACTTTAGGAAGCCGAACGGCTAGAACAAGATTCACAGAAGCTGGCTTAAAAGCTTGTAAAGCCAGGAACAAGCTTCTGTTACCCGAGAACAACAAAAAGATCCGCTTAGAATGGGCTCTACGACACCAACATTATACCGAAGAACATTGATCCAATGTTGTATGGCCTGACGTATCGAACATTGAAGCAAGTTTTTATATCATCATTGGAAATAAACAAGTAAGTACTAATTATTTCATTGCATTTTGTAACAATTACAACCAATCTTATATTGAGTGTTTTTTTTAAATGTTTTTAGGTACCTATTCGGAACGCCGGGTGTGACATTTGTGAGGCGGCGTGTCGGCAAAGAATACCATCCAGGTTGTGTGATACCTAACGTCAAACACAGAAGCAGCAGCATTATGATCTGTTTGCGAAGACGGTCTGTCTGGATGTTTTTGACGGTGCGCGTTTTCGGTGGCGACATAAACGGCATTCCAGCAAGATAATGCTCCATATCATAAATCGGCGACCACTATGCCTTGGTTTAGAAATAACAGCAATGTCTTGCTGGACTGGGTGGCGCAGTCTCCAGATTTGAACCCCATCTAAAAACTTTAGGGTACACTGAAGCGCAGTACGAGAGAACAGCATTACATCACAAGTAGCGTTAAAAATGCCTTAACAAGAGACTGGGATGCCATAAGTCCTGCAGAATGCACAAAGCTTGTACGCAGTGTGCCCCGAAGGATTGCTGCGGTGATAAAAGCCACCAAATATTAATACTTAGATTTTTATTTTTTAAATCAATATGTATACATAGACCGCAAAACCTGGTTTTATTTTTTATCCCAAGTGCGTGTAATGCAATCATTTGTTGGGTGCCTAATACTTTTGGCCAAGACTGGAAGTGTGTTTCCATTAAATTGTATACTAGCTGTAGTGATGGTACGATGCACAGCTCAGAGATCGTAGCAGTGCATAGACTAAGGGTTGCCGGGTGGGTCACACCAACCGTACTCTTATCACGCACTCCTACAAATATCTTTTATATTTGCCCTAAGAATGAAATCAACGAAAGTTATATGTGACTTATTTGTGTGTACCTACTGTGCAAATATTTCGACACAAATGTATTTTTATTATGAAATAAATAACTTGAACTAGACGAATAGCTGTCATTGGTATTACATATTCACGAAGTGACTGCATGAAATACCTGCTGAAAATCAAAGTATTACGACAAGTTAAGTATAATTAATCAAAGGTATTACTACTGTCAACCACCGTTAATAGTCTACCATACCAAAAAAACCTAGTCTAGAGGATGTTTCAACATAGTTGGCAGACCAGATGTTGATTCACTAGATATAGCATTGGAAATAGCACAGGGGGAGGGGGGCGTATCGACCGGGTTGCAATCACCACCCCCCCACCCCTCCTCCGAGCTCACCCTTGCATCCTGGAAATGGCACGTGTTTAAAAATAGGTATACCCAGAAAACTACGTGAAGTAATAAAATTGCTTTGAAACAACGACCTCCTTGTGAAGACCTACACCAGCACCTCAGCCTTACATAGGTACCTACCCAACTTGCGCAAGAACAAAAGACTTCGTAGAACGCCCACACAAAACAAGTCGCCTTCTAAGTCTTCTTTACCCGGCTCTGGGAGTTCCTTTGTGAGACTATAAATACGACAGCGATCGCGATCGATATCTGCTCTCTGTACCACTACGCCAGCCTCCGTAGATACTTGACTCCTACTCTAAACCATTTCAATATCATAATCACTTTAACAACACTTTTATACCTATCACTAATAACAGCCCACAGATAATGCACCAAGATCAAAACGCGTCGTGTTGCACTGGATCACCAGAGGGGGACCTGTTGACTGTGTAGCTGCCTCAAAGGAAGCTTGTGGTAAAATCCGATGCACTTGCCACTAACCTGGTGGACCTGGTGGTGGCTTGGCCGGAGGAGTCGCGGGAGCCATCGTTGCTGCTTGAGATACTCTTCTTCAGGGAGAGGTGATGGTCGGTGCACACAACTATCCGTCGCCAGCGCCCCGGTTCGAATGGACCGATCCAGAGAGGCCGACTGCCGAGCTGCGCCGTACGGCGCACGCCCGGAACGTCAACGTTCGGCGCGAGTTCTAACTTCAACTATTAGGTCAAAGTTCAATATTTCATGAGATGAAATACTTTTTGACTTTACTAGGAAAATAAAAATTAACAACACGTAATATTACGCCTGTATTCCACAGAGCGTCGGGCAGATTCGTTCTCTAATTACAGCACACCTACATGTCGTCATGTTTAAGTCTCATGTAATAGCGGGCGAGTCTCATGGAGTAGTGTAATATAACCAATTTACAGTAGGTATTAAAGATCATTATTATTTACTAGGTAGGTACATGCCTTTACCGAAATCGGTTAAAGACAGTGCTAGTTGTTTGTATTGTATGGGCCGACAGAATGTTGAGGCCGCCTGCGTTAGCAGCTACATATTATCTAGATACCTACAGTGTAAAGCGCTGAAAATCAATACGCAGCTCTGAAGCAAAGCCTAACTCTGGGGTTCGGGGTTGTGGACACACTGAGAGCGTTCTATGAGGACAATTAATACGAAAAGTTTTATTTCAAGTAATTTGATTGTTGCATATTTGGACTTACTTTTAAATTAATTATGTGAAATGAAATTATGTATTCTGTAAATTAGCTAGGATATTGGAATCACTTTGCAGGACATATTATTATAAAAAAAATAGGCTAAGTAGTGGAGTTGTCACTTCCTATCTGACCACCCCTGAGAACAAATTTCGAGACAATCTCAGGGGGTCAGTATTACGGAAGGAACATGGATGGGTTTTAGTCAGTAAGAGTCTGACACTCCCTTCCGCTCCACCCAGAGCGGGAGCAGCAATCATTGGATGATTTCCCAGCCTTAAAAAAAAAAGGGGGTCAGTATCTTTGAAAGTGCAGACGTAACCTAGCACTTGTCCGTGTCTGAAATGGTCTTTTGAAGAAAGAACCACACCCATTTGAACGGACCTGCCCAATCAGTGCAAGCATTATTCAGTAATCATGTAGGACTAAGGAGCTCAACGATTTGAATAACAATACCAAAGAAAGGACTTTTGGGTAGGCCGTGCACTCAAAATGCCAGACCATCATTGAAACTACCTCAATCAGCCATTCTGCCTACCCTTTCCCCAACTACGTTGGGGTCGTCTCCTAGTCTAACCGGCTGCAGCTGAATTTCATTGAACTTTTACCACCCGGAACATTTTCAGTTCCGCTCCCTTCCGCTCCACCCAGAGCGGGAGGGGATATCTAATATTTTCCCACCCTCAAAAAAAAAGCCCAGGAGACGCAATAGCTATCTGGTCGAAGAATCCTACTTTTTTACGGAGAGAATTATATAAATATAAGAATTCACAACTTTTAGAAAAAGTAGACCAAATTATTAGAAACACTCTAACTTCAAAGCTAAATGTGGCCCTGGACGACCAATAGTGATAGCAAGCCACACTTCCCATTCGCCTGGGTGGTCTCTGTGACCGCAAAATTTCAAGTACAAGTTTACTGGCCTTCCTCTCTTCGGTCCAAAGTACCGATAAATTAACCCGAAATATTTTATCATCCTCACTGGTCAATTTTGAAGGACCGAATTTGACAGATGCGTTGAACTCTTGGAAAATAGTTTGTCCCAATACGGATTTGCCCGACAACACGTCCTCCCATAGACGGTGGGACGTGCCGCTCTGCAGTATTATACGAAATACCTTGGGTAAACACGTCACCTGCGTGCCTGTATGCTGGCTGTGGGAGAATGGGATTCAGGCTTGTGGCTTCAGGCACTCCCGTCATCCACCATACACCATGGATGACTCATCGTATGTGTTGTGTTTATCCGCATCGGTGTCACTGCGGTGAAGCTGATCACAATCTCGGGCGCGATGGCCTGTCGTGCGGCAGGAGTGCAGGTCGCATAGCACGCCACGCCAGCATCAACGATATTAGTCATCGAGCCATTGCCACCGCCGGCGTACCAGCGGTACTAGAACCAGACGGCTTGGAACGTGGTGATGGGAAAAGACGGCATGTCGTTGTTGCCTTGGAAGGTGGGTAGGCCTCTGGTGTGGGACGCAACCTGTGTCGACAACCTTGCACCATCGCATGTTCTTAGCACGGCGGGCTATGAGACCCTCAAGCGGCGTAAATACAGTAACCTGATGGGTAACCGCCGTTGGGCCGTTTGGGGTCAAAAGTCTAGTCATGCATGGTAGGTCATGAGGCCCGAGCGCGCAACTCCTTTATAAGGAAATTTCTCGCCGTTTGGTCGACACTTCACGTGACCAGAGGGCTGGATTGTTCTTTGGACAAAGAATTAGCATAAGACTGGCAGCATTGCCACGTTGAATGGCAACGTGGCAATGCTGCCAGTCTTCTGGGCACGTTTCCGGACGACAACGATGCGGATGAATACTTCGACGCCTTTGTTGACGAGTGTCCTTTTTGTTTTTGTATTTATTTTTATATAGTTAGTTAGATAGTCATTTATTTTAGTATGTATATTTTGGTAATATGTAGAAAGATAAGAAAATAAATAAGTTTAAAGATTTTGTCTATTTGTGCACAATTAAAAAACAGTACTTAAGAGCTGCCGGCAATCAGGTCAATAGTTATTGAAGATGAACCGTTTCCATAAGTCATATCTCTGAAAGCTGTTTGCTACGAACAGGTGGGTGTCGCACCTGGTGTGCACCGGACTTGCACTTAAGCTGGCTTCCTCCAATTGACGTCACAGGGTGGAAAGAAGCTCGTGCACACAGCGCAAGCGTGACCCCAGCCCGCAGAAAAGCTTCAAGGCTTCGAAGCAATATCCCCGCCGCCCGAGCCCTACCTCAACCCTCCCCCACCCAAGTCCCTGCCGCCTGGACTTCATTCCTCCCCTCCTGTCACCCCTTCGCGCAGCTCTCAGCAACTTTCTTTGTTTACTGGTTCGTGTATTAAAGTGCACTCTTTGTTTTTATTATGCACTAGCTTCTGTCCGTGACTGCGTGGAAGTCATAGGACAATATTTTATTATAAACAACAGCCACATACTACTCTGTCAAGAAAGTACCGGGAAAAGATCAATAATACACAAAATGTCTGTTATTCATCCAAATTTATTTTATCACCTTCAAAGTATGCTCCTTTAGAAACGATACACTTGCGCCAACGAATAATCCATTCATCAAAACATTTTTTAAACGCTGCTTCCGGAATTGAGTTCAGTTCTCGCCGCGAATTCTCCTTTATGTCTTCTATCGATTGAAAACGGGTGCCACGAAGTGGTAATTTGAGTTTAGGAAAAAGAAAAAAGTCAGCAGGAGCCATATCTGGTGAATATGGTGGTTGCTGGATGGTATTTGTTGAGTGTTTGGTCAAAAATTCGTTCACAATGATAGCCTTGTGCGAAGGCGCATTGTCGTGGTGCTAAATCCAAGAATTTTCTTTCCACAAATCTGGCCTTTTTCGTCGAATTTGCTCTCTTAAACGCCGGATAACGCTCAAATAATATTCTTTATTTACCGTTAGACCTTCCGGTAAGAATACTGAGTGCACAACACCGCGATAGTCAAAGAAAACAGTCAACATGACTTTGACTTTTGATCGACTTTGGCGCGGTTTTTTCGGTTTCGGTTCAGTTGGAAGGCGCCACTCCGAAGCTTGTTGACTAGTTTGCATGTCAAACTCGTAAACCCACGTCTCGTCACCAGTAACAATGCGTTTCATGAATGTTGGGTCCGAACTGACTCGTTCTAGCATGTCCTCAGCGACTTTCATGCGATTGAGTTTTTGGAGAAAATTCAGATCTTTTGGGACTAGCCGAGCAGCAACTTGTTTCATACCCAAATGATTAGTTAAAATGGTACAGATCGACTCGTGAGATACAGAAAGTTCGACGGCTATCTCTCTCAGAGTTGAATGGGGATTTTCAGTCACTATTTTCTTCACTTTTGCGATGTTAACTTCAGTTGCAGACGTTGACGGCCTACCAGAGCGAGGCAAATCTTCCATCACATCTCGACCGATTTTGAACGCTTTGAACCACTCATAAGCACGAGTTTTTGATAAAGTCGATTCACCGTAAGCCTTCTGTAACATTTTCAGTGACTCCGAACACGAAATTCCATTGGCGATGCAAAATTTAAGACAAAGTCTTTGTTCGATATTTTTGTCCATTATGAAATTCGCAATACACACTATATATGATATTACTAAAACCAGCACTGTATTTAATATAAATAACAGATGCAACTCAAACTCCGCGCCAAAATGGAAAACAGTTGTGCCAATCTAACAACTACAAAAAAACAAAAATTTGAATTTGGAACCTTAAACAAATCATCCATTCCCGATACTTTTTTGACTGAATGTACATAAAATGTCTGTTATTCATCCAAATTTATTTTATCACCTTCAAAGTATGCTCCTTTAGAAACGATACACTTGCGCCAACGAATAATCCATTCATCAAAACATTTTTTAAACGCTGCTTCTGGAATTGAGTTCAGTTCTCGCCGCGAATTCTCCTTTTTCGGTTTCGGTTCAGTTGGAAGGCGCCACTCCGAAGCTTGTTGACTAGTTTGCATGTCAAACTCGTAAACCCACGTCTCGTCACCAGTAACAATGCGTTTCATGAATGTTGGGTCCGAACTGACTCGTTCTAGCATGTCCTCAGCGACTTTCATGCGATTGAGTTTTTGGAGAAAATTCAGATCTTTTGGGACTAGCCGAGCAGCAACATGTTTCATACCCAAATGATTAGTTAAAATGGTACGGATCGACTCGTGAGATACAGAAAGTTCGGCGGCTATCTCTCTCAGAGTTGAATGGGGATTTTCAGTCACTATTTTATTCACTTTTGCGATGTTAACTTCAGTTGCAGACGTTGACGGCCTACCAGAGCGAGGCAAATCTTCCATCACATCTCGACCGCTTTTGAACGCTTTGAACCACTCATAAGCACGAGTTTTTGATAAAGTCGATTCACCGTAAGCCTTCTGTAACATTTTCAGTGATTCCGAACACGAAATTCCATTGGCGATGCAAAATTTAAGACAAACTCTTTGTTCGATATTTTTGTCCATTATGAAATTCGCAATACACACTATATATGATATTACTAAAACCAGCACTGTATTTAATATAAATAACAGATGCAACTCAAACTTCGCGCCCAAATGGAAAACAGTTGTGCCAATCTAACAACTACTAAAAAACCAAATATTTGAATTTGGAACCATAAACAAATCATCCATTCCCGATACTTTTTTGACTGAATGTATTATTGATCTTTTCCCGGTACTTTCTTGACAGAGTAGTATAGTAGTTTATCAGCCATCTCGTTACCATAACACAAGCATTAGGTTGCTTAGCTTGGGACGATATGGCGTTGTGTGAAACGCCCAAGGATATTATATTATTATTATTATTAATCTTTGGATTACGTAAAAAAGAAAAAATACGTGTCCAATATTTTTATATAATCTAGCTTACGGACTAATTAAAAAGAAATATTTATCATCCCCATTATAGGCACTTTTGAATTGTCAAGGGGTCGGTCATCCGTCGTGTCCTCGTAGAGGCGATCGGCGGCGGCGACCTCTCGCGCCCGGCTCTGGTGCAAGCCTGGTCCGGGGCGAGAGGGAGTGGGAGGCAGTCACCTCCTTCTGCGAAAAAGTTATGCTCGCGAAGGAGGTGGCGGGATGGGAGAGAGAAAGGTCCTCCCGGCCCAGCCGCCGCAGGAGACGCCCCGGGCGTCGGGAGCCACGTGACGACTCCCGGCCACCGTAGGCGCGGGCCTGCGGACGGTGAGTAATGGGTAACTCACCGTCCGATCAGCACCAGACCCGTGCCGTACGGCGCGTATATGTTCCACGCGCGCCTCAAAGAGATGTCAGCATATGAAGGGGCCCCTCAGGGCCAAGCCTGCCGGGTAAGCGGGATTGTCCGAAAGGGTTACCGCTACCCCGGAACATAAAGCTTAGGGCTACGGAAGGAACATGAATGGGTTTTAGTAACTTAAGTTTAACTCTGTATCTATCTACGAGATTATTACCCTTTAATGTTACAACAAAATACCTTGTGACATATTGCAATTATATGAAAGAAAATTTAAAACTTATATTAAAAGTACTTAGGTACACTTTGTAAACAAGCTTATTAAAGCAAATTAAAGGATTATATCAAAGATAAGGATGCTTGGAAACATGCTGGTCCTGCTCCACAGGAAAATCTAGAGCCTAGACAAAATCAAACTGGTTGCTAAGTAAATTACGAGGCACGGAGGGTTCTCGATATCCCGGCCCTGGTGCAAGCCATGGTCCGAAGCGAGAGGGAATGGGAGGCAGTCACCTTTTTCTGCGAAGCGGTCATGCTCGCGAAGGAGGTGGCAGGATGGGAGAGAAAAAGGTCCTCCCGTCCCAGCCGCCGCGGTGAGGCCCCGGGCGTCGGGAGTCACGTAACGACTCCCGGCCACCGTAGGCGCGGGCCTGCGGACGATGAGTAATGGGTGACTCACCGTCCGATCAGGACCAGGCCCGTGCCAGACGGCCCGTATATGTTCCAAAGAGATGTCAGTATATGACGGCCTGACGGGGCCCCTTAGGGCCAAGCCTGACGGATAAGGAAGGAACATGAAAGGGTTTCAGTCAGTAAGAGTCTGACACTCCCTTCTGCTCCACCCAGAGCGGGAGAAGTCAATGGATGATATCCCAGCCTTAAAAAAAAATGGTTCTCGATATGTAAAGATGGACCAACCCCGGCAAGCGTAGTTTAACCTGTTGTATCGACCCGTGCGGCTGTTATTACTTGGCCACCAGCTCTGTGTTTGTGCTTTCAAGACAGAGTATCCAACGACAGGTTCATCCCAGCGCACCGTTCCGAAAACCTACGTCCTGTAGGTACTTTCTGAACTTAACAACTTTATTTTCCTTGTGTATTTTGTTGTTGTAGTCAAAATCCCTATAGTCGGTTACGGTTCTTCTGAGTTCCTACTCAGCCGGAGGACTGACATAATATTATAGGAAACGGCCCATTGGATCACGCCTGTACTTCTCGCAGCGTTAGGCTCAGCCAGGCAGAGGTGTAGGTAATATGTAATTCTCGCAGCCTTAGGCTCAGCCAGGCAGAGGTGTAGGTAATATGTACACCTTCATTTCGCCAGTTATGTTTAAGTTCCATGTTATTATGGGGCGAGTTTGTAACCATCAAATGGCCACAAATCCGAACTGATGAAAACCCAATGATATTTTGCTCTACCTGGGTATTAAACCCAGGACATCATGCTCAGCAGTACATAATACTTGCAACCACGAGGCCAATAGCAGAGAGCCCAAAACAGAATTGTGTGGAAATGGGAGACGGAGGATTTTTTCCAGCAATAGGTTAGGTTCATGTTTGACAGCTGTGCCTACCTACTAAGTATATTGGTAACATCGGTGTTGGAACCTTGGCTACGCGATGCTGTACCTACTTGCAACGGTCTGGGGTGGGTTTGGCCATTTGCAGCCCTAATAGGCAGAGAATTGTTTAGTGCCATTTACAATAATTTTGTAACACGATGCAAGGGTTAGGTACCTGTAGGTAGCATTCAAGAAAATTTAAGCAAAAAATTACTCAACACTTCTACTTAATACTTTAAATTATGGTATGCCACAGGCTATTACCGCGCACCGTAAAACAATTCATCGCATTCTCTACATATTTCCTATTTGTGTGAAATGTCCAAGGATATTATTATTATTATTCAAAATAAGTGAAATAACAAACTCAAACTCAAATTCGTTATAGCATTCATGTGTACATACGTAGGTGTTACATAAAGTAAATAAGTTCCAACATGAAACCCGGTTAGGGCACGGCAACATTTAACATTGGACAAAACAAGCATCCAGTTACTAGCTTTAGACAATAATTGTAATTATTTTAATTATACTAATATGTAGGTAGGTACACAGACTACCTACACAGTATACAGTTGGTTTATGACAATGTTAATCAGAAAGAGTGAAATTAAATCGGAAATTTTGTCGACGCTGCGTCAGATACCAGCTAGATGTATTATACTGTATTATATTATGTGCTACGGTGAAACGGGGTGAATAGAGATGCAGGGGTGAATCGTTACAAAACTTTATAATCGACTTTAACGTTGAAATAATTTAGTTTGTTGCCAACAAGGACATTTAATCGTTCAATATAATACTAAACATATCATTACAGCCCGTTTTGGCCACAAACTTAATTATTTCACTGTTGGAATCCCTTTTATAGTTTCATCTCGTATCACTCCTGCATCTCTATTCACCCCATTTTACAGTACCAGTAAGCATAGTGCTCTTAATAAACAAGGGTGGGTCCTACCTACGATGTACTACATTGATCGAATACAAATTACTACCGACATTGGCTAATGATTACAATGATTAATTCTAAACTGATGAGTTGATGAAACATGGATCTTATAACAAACCGACCTCGGAGTAACAAACTTTATCTAACATTAAGGTTTATTCTACAATAAACAGTGTGTTAGGTTAAACAAGGGACATACTTCCAGGTTGTATAGTACCTACTCATGAAAATGAACAACTTTGACTATGGAACTATACCTGAAACCACAAAAAAAATATCAGCTGTGCTATACCTACATTTTGACGACTTTTGCGAACATGAATTTACTGAACAGCCGATTTGTTTTTCGTGATTTCAGGTATAGTTCCATAGTCAAAGTGTTTCTTTTTCATGAGTAGGTATATAGTACCCCCTGAAAGTATGTCCCTCGTTTAACTTAACACACTGTACCTATAATTTCAAATATAACCAACATTTAACTAACTAAATAACGCCACTGTTACATAACACGGGGACAGATTTATCAACACATCAAAGGATTTTATCATTTCTATAGCCTTAGTAGATAAACTTACTCTATTGATCTAGACTCTAAGAGTCGATCATTCGATGCATCTTAGCTACTCAGGGAAGGCCAGCAACACCTTGGTGTGCCTGGGTAACCGAAGTACCCTGCCCTTTGTCATTATGACGTCACCGTGAGAATACTAAGCCTTCCTTACCTCTCAGAGAGATGAAAAAAGGGAGAGAGAAATTCTGGCAACTCGCTTGTCCACATCGTCTTTAGCTACTTTTCTACCTAACTGCCCATCAATACTTTATTGATAAATCACTACAAAGTATAAAACAAAGTCGCTTTCTCTGTCCCTATATCCCTATGTATGCTTAAATCTTTAAAACTACCTACGCAACGGATTTTGATGCGGTTTTTTTTTAATAGATAGAGTGATTCAAGGTTTATGTGTATAATTTGTCGACATATTATGCGGGCGAAAGCTAGGCTTAACGAAACAAGTCGTATATTTAACATAGTTTACAGGATGCAATATACTCCTGTTAACTGTGTAATAAACAATTTGTGTGAGTAGATCCGTCAAAACATATCGAAAATTAACTACCTATGTACTTTATTATAATCCTTTCAGTTTTTATTGTTTACTGCTACCATACAAGTGAAACTGCTCTATCGGGTAATTGTCATCTCTACATAGTATAAAACAAAGTCGCTTTCTCTGTCCTATATCCCTATGTACCTATGCTTAAATCTTTAAAACTCCGCAACAGATTTTGATGCGGTTTTTTTTAATAGATAGAGTGATTCAAGAGGAGGGTTTGTGTGTATAATTTGTCGACATATTTTGCGGGCGAAGCCGCGGGCGGAAGCTAGTTATTATCTATAGTAATATTATAAAGAGGAAAGATTTGATGTTTTGTTTGTTTGTTTGAAATGAATAGGCTCCGAAACTACTGGATCGATTTAAAAAAATCTTTCACCGTTGGAAAGCTTAGTTTTCTAGGAGTAACATAGGCTAGGCTTTTTATCCCGGGAAAAATAACGGGTCCCGCGGGAAAGACCACGGGAGCGAAGCCGCGGGCAAAGTTAAAATATAAGCTTGTGATGTCCCACTGTAGGGCAAAGGCCTCAATTCCCTCTTTCCACTTTTTCCGGTCTACAGCTGTTGTCTGTCAATCCCTTAATACTTAGTCATGGAGTCCAGCTCATCCCGCCATCTCTTTCTGGGCCTTCCGCGCAAGTTGTCCTCTTCAATAATAGTCCAGTCAACAATTGTTACATTAATTCCTCTGTCGCTGAAATTTTCCACCCAGATTTAGAAATGATTTTCATGTTTAGGTGTAAGTACCTATTCTTCTAAATAAAAAAAATGTTGGATAACTGGTCAACCATTATCTATAAACATTACTAAGTACTATGTTATTACACTGCAAAATTTCAGCGAAAGAGGAAATATCACCTTATCCAACCCCTTGTTGATTGGACAATAATAATAGTATGCATACTTATACATACCTGACATTAAAAAAACGAAAGAAACGTGTAACTGTCTGTCTGTCCGAATGTATATCTGTGTGAATGTGCGTAGTACATATATATCGATGGTGTGAATGTATGTTTCGCGGTTAATCTGCTGAGGGGTTTGTGAAGTGTATGATCTGGAGGTCTACTCTGAAATGACACATCCGAATGTTCGGGACCGACCGAAACCCGACCGACATTTACATTGTTGCCCTACTACGAAGTAAGTTCGGGTTTGTCCACTTCGGTCGGTGCCATAGTCAATGATCGGCGGCGTGTCGGATTGAATGAAATGTAGCGCTCGAGTTGAACGTTTCATCGGCATGTTTTTATTAGTCATGATTATGCATTTCGATATAATTTAACTGTTGAATTACAGAGTAAAATTATTTTTGTTTGTATTTACTGAAGGTTGTATTTTTACCAACACAACGCGCGGGCGAAGCCGTGTTCGGAAGCTAGTATTTTCATAAATGAATGGACTGCTGGAGTACTTAACAATGGACACAGAGCACCTTCAAAATCATAGAGCATTTAGATCCCACTTCGGTTTTTTTTCTGCAACCTTCAGACGATATTTGAAGTGCCATCTCGTCGCCTAAACGTATCGTCTGCATGTACTTATAGGTATATAAGTACATAAATACCTATACCAACACCAGTTTATGGTCTATAGATATTAGATATTCTATTTACGCCTAGGGGTATTCGTTCATGCCTACAAAGTACTTTAAAAATGTACACTAATTGTGTGTTATTCATCTGTAGCAAAAAAATGCATTTATTATGGATATAGGTACATCACAGATTTCTACAACGTAACAGAACAATAATATGATGAATAACTGTCAAATTTTCTCAATTCAAAATGAACCTTAAGTCTTTGCAATAAAGTTGAAATACTATCAAAGAAATTTGACTGATTGTGGTAGCTTGATGTGCTGACCTCTGTACTTTTGGAAAGTACTAAGTAGGCAACCTGGAATTAAATAAAAATCATATTTGTTTATGTTTATTGAAACATAAAAACAAACTTTTGTGCCAAATTTTTCGTGCGATGATCGTAACTTCACAATTTATTCTTTAAAAATTTACAAAACGTGCCAATCTCGTCGTCTTGATTTGTTTTGGTCGACGCTGATTTTAAATTCCCAAATGCTTCCTTTAACATGGCAAGTTTTGGATCATATTTGCGTTTTTTCGGAGGTGTCGGGGACGCATTTCTCAGGTCATCTGTAGTTTGCACGGTAGACGGTTGGTCGAGAATGGCAGCATTATTTTCCTAAAAACAAAACAAGACCGGCTATACATGTATGTAAACGATTCATTGTACAGTCAGCGATATGTGAAGCTTTACATATTTGTTATTTTTAGTTGCCTAACATCCCTCAAGAGTGGTTAAAGATGTCTGATACTAACTACTAAACTATACTCTTTGATGGTAAAAGTTGAATTGAGTTTGGCCACTCCGACAACTTTGGAAGGACGTAAAAAAGTTATACCATTTCATTTACTAAGTGACTCTGTATTTGCATTGACCGGAAACATGATGAAACCGTTTCCTGGCCAGACACATGCGAAGGGTACACTTAAAAGAGTGTTCAACCACATCGTCTAGGTAGAGCACCTCATGTTGTGGAAAACGTTTTTGGTATAATGGCACAAGACTTCAGAGTTCTAAGGAATCCACTTATGGTCGAACCAGATAAAGCAGTAGTACTGACGATTGTTCACTTGCACAACTATTTAAGAGCTCATTCAGATACTGTTCTGGTATAAGAGAAAGCGAAAATTTAAGAGAGGATTATGAAACATTACAACCAGACACGCACGCATTACCCGCAGAAGAAATAAGAAAGAAATTACGAGATTATTTTTTAAAGGAAAAAGCTATTTCATTCCAAAACAACTATTAACTGTCTGCAACACGTCATGTTTTCAACATTATCATTAAATAAAAGTAATATGAATAATATAAGTTTTTCATCTGACATGGTCACTATCACTATCATTAGAACTGAGGGTGGATGTTTATAAGCAGACGAAAAGGTCTTTCTGGTTCGTTTTTTTGCGTTCGACGCCACTACCACTGAAACTTATGTCAGTGGAGTTGCCTGTAGTTCATCCGTGATCTTTCTAAACAGATAATAAACATGGTAAATATACCGTTTTAAGTTCTAATGATAATATAAATAATAACTTACTGTATTCATTGACCGTCGTGGTTTATCACGGTCCATTAAAAATGACAATGCTTTAAACGCGAACCAATTACTTCTATATACGTGTGATGCACCTAAAATGTGAAAAATAAAGTAAACAAGTATCCATAGTGTTGTGTTATACCCCTCAACAATGCTCCAGTTACGTTTCCCGACCCCACTGCTTTTGTATTTGTTCTGTTTTCTCTCCAATTTACCTGTCAGTTCGACCTTTTCTTTCAAAGTCGAAATATTTCATGTCTTGGGTAACCAAATTGATTCTTACGCCTTTAAATAAATGAGGGACATCAAATAATGGAATCATTGTCGACTTCCCAACTTCCATATTTTTATCGACAATTTCATGTATCACACTCCCATTAATTTACAGTGCTTTGATCACAAACTGTGCACAAAATATTAACCTTGTACATCTTAGATGACCTTTACAGTCAAGGCTTTTAATTCAACTTTTTACTATGCCAAGCAAACTCTTTTAACTTATCTTTTGATTCGTCATAATGGATCTGCCGGCGGCGATACTGATATCTTGTAAAAATGAAGCAGCAGACGCGATCTTCCGGACTTAATTCCTGTACAGTCTCTCTTATTTTTATCAAAAACGTCTTATTCAACCCTGACACTATTTTGAGTTTTGCAAGAAGCCTTTTCAAAGATTTTATACAGGGCGAGTATAACTTTTGGGACTCCATTTTTGACATTCAAAAGTGCCTTTCTTGTTCCTATTTGGAATAAATGATTTGACTTTGACTTTCCTCCAAAGAGAATCTCCGCTCTCGAGTTCTCTTTTACGTTTAGGTGTACTCCATATTCGCAAATATTTTTGCAGCTGTCCTCACCTCTTGTTATAGTTTTTAAACAATTTTGTTTGCCAATTCTATCAGCATTGGCTAACCAACCTTGCTTTCAAACTTCTACTCCGCTTACGTTATCGTATAATTTCGCTTTTCAAATCCTTCACCTGGAATAATGAAATCTTTAATTGATTCTCCAGTGATGCAGTAGATTTCAGCTTTTCTGAAAAAAAAAATTATATCTTTAAACATGTGATCCCGTTCACCATAAATTGTACTCATGTTTTGAGCAGCAACCCAAAAAGAGCATTGAATGCTCTTTTTGGGTTGCTGCTCGGATTCGCCTAGGATTCAAGAATTCAAGACAGTATTTCATTAGCGTTATCAGGTACTATTTTCTGTCTATATTTATGTCCATCTGGAATAACCTACCCTACAAATAATAATAATACTTAATTCCAGTAAGTGCTTGTAAGGACATGACCATCTTTCGGGCTGTGGGATTGTTTTGAAAGTCAAAGTCAAATCATTTATTTCAAATAGGCACAAGTACACGGCACTTTTGAACGTCAAAATGAACAAGAAATAGAATTGATTCTAGTCGCCCCTTCCAAAAGGTAGTTTCGTGTGGAGAAGAATGGGCAAGAAACTCCACCGTTACTCTTTTAAAATGTTTTACAATGTTTTGTATACATGAATTATAACATTATGTGAAGACGATGCACCCAGAATAAAAACACTACACCACAAAAGGTGAAAAGAAAAACACATATAGTAATGGTAGGTAACTTAAGTATGTCAAAAGTACATGGTGCTCACATATTTACAAACATTCTAAAAGTTAATATATAATAAATCAATCAATGTGTGAGAAGTTATTTCAACATGTTAAAATAGTATTTTATAAATAATAAATTATTACCTAATTTACTTAGCAACCAGTTTGATTTTGTCTAGACACTAGATTGCCCTGTGGAGCAGGACCAGCATGTTTCCAAGCATCCTTATCCTTTATATAATCCTCTAATTTGTAATTGCACAAAGTTCTGGCATTTGCGCTACCGACCGTTTTCGGGGCCCCATAATTGAGTGTGCAAGTCCTGCCATTTTAACTGTGTACCTATATTATAAATTATATTGGTCAGGCAGAGGTCATAGTCTTTCCATAGATCTCGGTAACCAGGACACTAGCCATTCAAACCCATAGCCCGAAATTTTTATTTTCCATGTTCTGCAATAGTCCTGCACCAACTGGGGGTCGTTCTTGGGTGCACTTGCATATTGCATACAGGCATAATCCAGGGGTGTGAGATCAAAACTAGTTACGTCCATCGAGAGAAATTTTACAGGACGGAAAAAATCTTCTTAATTTTTTTGGGAACAACTGAGCTATAAAGCAACTACTTTACAAATATTAATTATGACGTACTCTATTTAATAATGTTGCATTCAGGAGACCCGTAAAGTAAAAATATACGTTAAATTGAATAAAACTGTTGGACATAACCAGTTTCGATCCCAAGCTATGGTCAGGGGTATAGTTTCAAAACTAGCTACGTCCATAATTTTTCAAAATTCATATTTTAATGGTAACATTTTAGTTTTGAGATAACATTTCATAGAAAAAAAACATTTGGCATCAAACTTGGCTCTGTCCCGAATTATTTTAATTTTAAAAATAAAGTTGGTAGCAAATCTGGTTACGTCCACAAAAGTTTAGAATCAAAGCTGGCCACTGGCCACAAACACTGACGCTAGCCAATAGGAGCGCTCCATTCGAATCGAAACTGTCATGGCCGCCTACTGCATTTCATTGTTGTTTAGTCGTCACAAGCCCTCAGTTTTAAGCCATTTTAAATAAAAATTCTTGTGTTTTCGTGTGTTTTCTAACGTTTTTAGCAAGATGGATGTTTTTCCTATGCCTGTGAATAAAAACCAGGCACGAAAACGAACTGCACAGCCACAAAATTGGAAGGCGAATAAGGAGAAGAAAGTGAGGTAAGTTAGTGTTTTGCCAGGGCCGAACTTAGGTACGTGCAGTCGGCTAAAGTGATTTGTGTTATTAACAAAGTTTTAATATACTTATAGGATTTTCGCCTTTGCAAGTCACTTGGCTAATTATCATTTCATTTTTACCATAAAGTATAAGCATTTTATCTCCCTTCTCTCTCCTAGAGAGGAGGCCTGTGTCCCAGCCGTGGGAACATTAAAAGGCTGATGATGATGATTCTATCATAACAACCGAACCGATTTACCTACGTCGCGGGCAGCTAGTGATGCGTTACTGATATTAGGAACTTGTATTTAATGCATAGGTAAAGAGTGTAGGTACCTACTTACCTTCAATCAATTCAAATTATTTTTTCAGGTATTCTGCGAAGAGGACACGGTAGAGCACACGGTGCAAACCTGCCCCGCTTGGGCGGGGCACCGCCGTGTCCTCGTAGAGGCGATTGGCGGCGGCGACCTCTCGCGCCCGGCCCTGGTGCAAGCCATGGTCCGGGGCGAGAGGGAGTGGGAGGCAGTCACCTCCTTCTGCGAAAAAGTCATGCTCGCGAAGGAGGTGGCGGGATGGGAGAGAGAAAGGTCCTCCCGTCCCAGCCGCCGCGGGAGACGCTCCGGGCGTCGGGAGCCACGTGACGACTCCCGGCCACCGTAGGCGCGGGCCTGCGGACGGTGAGTAATGGGTGACTCACCGTCCGATCAGCACCAGACCCGTGCCGTACGGCGCGTATATGTTCCACGCGCGCCTCAAAGAGATGTCAGCATATGAAGGGGCCCCTCAGGGCCAAGCCTGCCGGGTAAGCGGGATTGTCCGAAAGGGTTACCGCTACCCCGGAACATAAAGGGCTACGGAAGGAACATGGATGGGTTTTAGTCAGTAAGAGTCTGACACTCCCTTCCGCTCCACCCAGAGCGGGAGCAGTCATTGGATGATTTCCCAGCCTTAAAAATACCAAGAATACCACGTTGTGAACATAAAGGCAAGGTCTGAGTGCAATAAAGTGACAGGCACGATATTACGAAAGTTCCATACAGCTTTTTATAAGGACCCTGTTATAGTAAGCCAAGATGCCATCATATTGAAATGCTGCCAAGCCATACCAATTCGCAGAAAAAGGCCTAGGACACTGAGACTCGATCCTGTGACTGGGGTTCAGAAAGCTTTTAAATCTACCAAGCAATTTACTATAAAATACCATATAATAGTCGATTAGCGATCTATAACTGTTTGCCAAAAGATGTTTTTAGCAGCACTTTGCTTGAAAAAAGGGCGCGTAACAAATTTAGTTCAAAAATCTTTTGTTAATGGCGATTTTCCAGTAGAAAAAAGAGGTGGTGATCGTAAAACCAATCTGTTTAAAGATATAAGGTCATCAATACATGCATTTATTCGTAAGCTCAAGTGTTCGGAACCACACTACTGCCGAAACCAAACATCAGTCCGCAAATATTTACCAAGTGATCTGAATATCAGAAAACTGTACAGACTATACAAATCTGAATGTCCAGCTCCTGCAAAAGAGTCATACTTTAGGCACTTTTTAATACAGAGTATAATTTGGGATTTGGCAGTCCTTACACAGATATGTGCTCTACATGCCTACAGCTACTAGAGAAGATAAAAACAGAAAAAGATGAGAAGAAGAAAGAAGAATACAGAGTTAAAAAGAGAGTTCATAGCTTGAGAGCAAAAGCATTCTATATGCTGTTGAAGACTGAAGAAGAAGGTGTGAAAATAATATCTTACGATTGCCAAAAAACATGGCCCTGCCTAAAGTACCGGACCAATCATGTTACTACAGCAGGCAATTGTATTTATATAATTTCACCCTTGTTGAAGGAACTTCTAAGATGCCACTGAATAAGAACAACGTTTTCGCAAATGTGTGGACAGAAAATACTTTTTCTAAAAATTCCAACACCATTGCATCGGCTGTTTACAACCATTTGAACAAAACTGATCTCACCAATATAACTACCATAAGATTGGCCTCCGATGGCTGTGGAGGCCAAAATAAAAATTCCACCATAATCACAATGTGCTGCAAATGGCTGTTGGAACACCCCATGATCAAAAAAATGGAACTCGTATTTCCAGTTACTGGACATTCCTACCTACCAGCAGATAGAGTATTCGGAAATAGTGAACAGGTGTTTCGTAGGATGGACACAATAATAACTCCAAACCAATATATAGATATAATTTCAAAACAGTCAACTATTGTGAAAGTAGGTGAAGATTTCACTGTGTACGATTTCAAAAAGGAAGCCGAAACAGTATTGAAACCTCCGGGACAGTGGAAAGTACAATTTTCCCAATGCAAAAGATTCTACTTGAAACGATCGAAGCGGATCGGTAATGTGTTGGTCCAGTCGGAGAGATTTTATAAAAATCAGTCTGGGACATATGAAAATGTTTGCCGAAAAAACAAAACTATGAGCATGATTGCTCCTAGCGAAATAAGACCAAATGTGCCTGTGAAGGCATTAAAACTGAGGGACGTGAAAACCTTGCTTTCAAAGCATTTTGGAGAAAACTGGCAAAGCTTGGAAGAGTTAAGTTTCTATTCAAATGTTATAAACAATGTTGAAGTTTTACCTGAAAACGAAAATGATACTGAAGATTTAGAGTGTGAGCCAAGAGAAGAACCACCGCTTTTGATTGTGTAGTTAATTATCGGTATGATACATAAAGTAGGCTTTTTAATTTGAGTTAGTAGGTAATAATTTCTTTTTTTTTTCATTTGGTCTCGGCTCTCACTTAACATCAGGAGTAGCGGAATTATGTCTTATTATAATCAGATAAATTTTAAAAAAACGATAAAACACTGTATTTTTAATTTTTATTGTTACTTCACTTTACTGACTCGAATTAAAAATCCAACTTTAGTTACCTATATAATAAAAAAGTATACTTTGATCAAGACTTTCTTTTAATTTAATCTCTGTATAGTATAATTTTTCTATACGGAACTAACTCTATTAGATTTTGACAAATAAAATATGCTTTGGCCCTAGTTTACTGAATCCAGCCCTGAGATTAGTTTAGAAACAAACTTGGTTAGGTCCCGAAAAGCTGGGATCAAAGATGGCTATGACAATCGTCGGTTGGTGAATCCTCAGCATTTAGAATGGTCTAAAGGGTCCTGAGATGTGACAAAGACAAATATAATAATTCTTATACATAGGTATACAGGGTGGAATTTTGTACTGCCCCCTGAAGGGAAAGTACCCTTAATACTGTAGTTAGCAAATTTTACTCACAGAAAACTTTCCTTTATTTATGATAAACTAGCTGACCCGACAGACGTTGTCCTGTCTTAACTGTGATACCTACCCTACCTACCTACCTACCTGCCTACCTACCTAGCTACCTACCCTACCTACCCTAGCTACCCTACCTACCCTACCTACCCACCCTACCTACACCGGCTACCTACCCTACCTACCTACCTACCCTACCCACCTACCCTACCCACCTACCCTACCTACCCACCCTACCTACCCTACCTACCTACCTACCTACCCTACCTACCCTACCTACCTACCTACCTACCCTACCTACCTACCCTACCTACCTACCCTACCTACCTACCCTACCTACCTACCCTACCTACCTACCCACCCTACCCTACCTACCATATAGGAGGAAAATCAGCAGCTGATCGAAAAAAAAAAAAAAAAATTAAAATGTATTCTGCGATTCAGGGCGGAGACAAATCCAACGAAACAAAAACCATGAAAATTGGTCCAGCAGATCTCGAGTTATAACGAAGGGAACAAACCCGTCTTTCTTTTATATATATAGATTATAAGGATAAAATCTTTCTAAGAAACTTTATAAATTAAATGAAAGGAAAACCATGAAATCTGGACTTATAAATTTAATGAGCCAAGTAAGGGGTTGGACCACATCTGGCAGCACGGAATCGCATTTGTTCCGCCTGTGCTACCACGTGCTGCAGTATGTATGTATGAATTTTGTCCGTGATGGCGATCGCCTCGAGGATTCCGCCGCGTGCTATCGCATTATGCTTTCTGTCTCGGTCTAGCAAATGGCAGGTCTAAGCGACAGAAAGAGAAAGGGCGACGGAAAAAGGCGATTCCGTGCTGCCAGATGTGGTCCAACCCTAAAGCTCTTTAAGTTAAAGATCCATCTGTTTACTTATGTTAGTAAGAAATAATTTTATCATTAACGTAATTTATGCATGAAAATGACGAGTTAGTATTTAGATAAGACGATTGAAGATTGGTACAAACGGTATAATGAGATGGCCTACGAGATCACCAGATCTCACCCGTTGAAATTTTTTTTGTGGGAATAGTTGAAAAATTAAGAAGCCTACCCCAACATAGTCGGGAAAAGGCTAGGTACATCATAGAAAAATCAAATTTTCATTAAATTTTATGCGAAAATAAACGAGTTGAGAGTTAAAGTTCAGAATACGATTTATAATAATCACCACAACACGATATTAAAGGTTACTAGAAATGAATTCGTTACAAGAATACATTTGTGTATCCAAGAAAATGGAGCCCATTTCGAGCAACTAATTAGTTAGTTTAAATTTTTTTGTAAATAATTTAAGATTTCATGGTTTTCCAATAATTTAATTTATCAAGTTTGTTCGTGAGATTTCATCCTTATAAGTGATTCTAACGATCGATGCAATAAAAGTACAGGGTGTACTTTTACAGATTTTAGTTGGTTCGATTCCCGGGTGTGGCAAGCGAATTTTTGGAAATCTTTGAATGCAGTTTTCTTTCTATTCAAAAATAAAGGAATGTTTTATTTGAGTAGAATTTACTATTTACAGTATTAAGAGTACTTTCCCTCCAGGTGGCATTACAAAATTCCACCCTGTATAAGTAATATTTTACCCATTACTTCAGCCATCGACACGCTAAGAAGAAGAAAATTGAAAAATTTTGAATAGTAGTTATGGATCTGGAGTTACTTTATAAATTACGCACAAAATTCGCTTTTTCTTTATAAAATTACTATCGATTCAAACTACACCCCAATCTTCCATTACTATTTGCATATAACATAACATCGCACCTGTATTTCCCGGAGGTTTAACCAGCGGTTAGGATGTAAGTATTTGTTCTAAAACCAACCTTATAGCAAATCCACAGGGTGTAAAAAGATCTATAACATAGCCAGTACCTAAGCATTCTGTACATCAAACTAGAGTAAACATTATTACTCAGAAATGAATTTTAGTTTTGTCTTTGATAATACAACAGGTGCAAAAGCACCTGTTGTATTTCAGAAAGTGATTGTTTTTATATAGCTTATGGAATTAACTACAGTAGTTACTTGCTTTTGTCTCCTTTAAGTTTCTGTCTTTGTTGTCCACCATTGACACTGCAATAATTATGTTATGCTGCTATAACATCAGCTGTGGAAGGCACACCTGTAAATTAAATAAAAATAATAATTAACCTTATGTCTGTGATGTGAGCAGTAAACTTTATTAGTGTGAGTTACATGAGGATTATTTAACAAAATTTTCTACAAGTTCTTACTGAAATCTAGGCAAGTATGAGTGACCAGCCCCTGTTTATAATACTGGCAATGGAGTAGCGGAGTAGAAACAATGAGGTTGGCCAGTGAAAACTTTAGACCAGCACTAGCTAGCTTTAGCTAGCACCATCTGTCTGCTATGCTGTATGCTAGCACCTTGTTGTATTTTGGCTTCCCATATCAACTGCGTTTTTTTTTATATTGAAAGAAGTGAGAAAAGACATATATTCAACATGGCGGATAAGTGAGTTAAAAGATGAATTGAAGAAAGAAGGTGCATCTTTACAAAGAAGGAAAGCAGACCTTGTAATAAAACATAGCTGCCTCTTCATCTGTGAACAATAAATCTGTACTAAAGATTCTTTGAGTAGCACTTGCCTGTGTTTGTGAAGAATTGTGGGCGTGCCCCCCAGCCGAACATAAGGAGAGAGAGTTTGTTCACTGGCAAACCGGAGTGTTTTTATGATGATCTTGGGTTAAAATGTAAACATTATCACAAAGATTCAAATCTTCTGAAGTGGTAGTTTGTACAGCAGCCGATGTATCCGTCTTTTCAAAGAGTGATTTTCTAATATTTCGCTTTGATGACCGCTCTTCTCGAGATTGCGCATCTAGTGAAAGATTTTTAGTAGCCAAGGAAACACTGTTGGGACTGCTGTTTACTTCAGGTAACGGTGCTTGTTTTCAATACCTAGAAACATTTTCATTGTGATGCTAAATATTTTTAGAACACAAGTAATGACGTACTTGTATAAAAACTAGTTTTATTGTAATCTGTTTCCAAGAAATGTTTTCGAAATAACTTCGATTTTTTGATTTTGATTGAAATTTTTTCTCCATAAGTAAGGCTTTTAGCCACTTTTTTTCATTGCTGAATCTTTAGGAAACTGATGTGCACCGATTTTCTTACAAAAAGGTAATTCAGAGATCTTTGGCATTGCGAAAATAATTATAAAAATTTCCCTTACAGGAAAATTCTTTTATTTTGGTTTACGTACGTAGAGCCACTTTGACAGTTGCCAACTATAGTTAATAGTGACATTGACACTTAACTGACAGCATTATGAATGTTGCCACAGAAAACCATTCTATCCATTCACCAATTAGAGGATTTAAATTTTGTCTTGTACAATACATAACCGTATTAAATAGATTTTAATTTTTTAATAAAAATATAAAAAATAGTAGCCCATGATGCTCAGGAACGGGGTCTAAGCTGCTCATGGTCAGGGCTCTAGAGAGAGAAACCTCCTCACTATGCGTGTCGTGTCCAGGAGTACTACTACTTCTAATAGCTGAGACTAGCTGACTAATCCTTTCACCACGATGGTACACTTATACGGTTCTCTTCAGAACCATGGACCAACGGCCATTTTCAGGCCCATATAACTATAACAAGGGATCCACCATTAGCTTTCTAACTTTGCCCTTGTTGTCATCTCAATAGAGAAGGAAATTATGGGAAGAGAAGCATCCACAACCTCCCGACTTTGTCAAACGCCAGGAACATTTGCCTCCTTGACGTGATTTGCAGTTTCCTATATGGAAAGCTCTCAATCGACTGCGTATCTAAGTAGGCCGCTGCAGGTATTATTGATCCACTCAATGATTCCTCCCGCTCTGGGTGGAGTGGAAGGGAGTATCAGTCTTACTGACTAAAACCCATCCATGTTACTTCTTTCACCCTTTATGTTCCGGGGTAGCGGTTACCATTTCGGAAAATCCCGCCCTATACAGTATAATACAGTAATTCAACATTCATACGCTTATCTCACAGTACTCCAAACATACTAACAAGCTGAACTTCTTCCATTCATCCGTGAACACATCACGGTTAGGCTTAGTATCCATGAGAACGTTGTGCGCAGAAAGTGTGCGAGGGACAGGAGACTGGGCTCGACCGACGGTTCGAATTCGAGGCACAACAAACAATATTTGTCGTCTATAATTTATTGAAGCAAAAAGATGGAACAATTCGTTTTGCAATTCAGGAGCATCTGTTCTTCGTTCTTCCCTAAATGCTTTAAGGTTTTTCCATGAAGGATCTTACAAATCTTAACGAGTTGGTAATTTTTATTTATTTATTTTCTCACATCACTATCCTTACAGGAATTTCCTAATTCAATAGTGTGGCCATAATTACAGTTTTATTATTTAAGTACAATAACATATTCTATACATCGTTGTTTTTGTGAACTCACTCAGAGAACAAGTAAACAGATCTAACCTGTCTGCTACGTCATTAAGTACACGCAAGGTGCGCGTTATAGGGGCTTTACTCAGTAGATTGGTTCTACTACTGGGCACTGCCAATAGACGTGGCTGTCGCCTTCGCAATACATAATTGTCGGGCACACACAGGTTTATTTCTTTTAATATACCTGGGTTTGAAGTCTTGCCACGTAATAATTTAAAAACATAAGTCACAAGAGCTATGTCCCTCCTTGTTTCCAATTTATTGTATCCCACCATGCCTATAACAAACAGAGTTGGATACATCAATGGATAAAATGGATATACACCATACCACCTTAGGTATAGAAATCTAGTAATATACGCTCCAGCATGAGACTGTATTTAGCTTCATGCGGAGCACATATGATTGCGTTACATTCGAGCTGACTTCTTACCAATGCATTGTACAATGAAGTTAGCGCAGCGATGCTTGTAAAACCCTCTGCTCTTCTTAAGACGAAACCTAGGTTCCTATAGGCTTTTTTACAAACATTCACGATGTGATTACGAAATGCCAGGCCCGAGTCAAGGCGTACTCCTAAATCCCGCACCGTTTCTGTTCTTTCCAATACCATGTTGTCCACCCTATAATCATATTTCTTGGGCATTTTCCTTCTACTAAAAGTTATTACCGAACACTTTGACGTATTAAACACCAACTTATTCTTCTTTCCCCATTCAACAACCCTGTCTATGTCTTCTTGTAAGCGTTCCAAGTCCTTTTGCTTTTTCCCCGCGTGTCATCGCGTCGGCCACTTAGTATGGTCTACGATGGCCTTAGAGCATTTAACCTTTAAATGCTCTAAGAACTAGATCTTAGAGCATTTAACCTAAGACGATGGCAATACATCCTTTGTAGGCGATTTATTTGTTTTATAAATTTTTATTGAGGATGGTTCAAGCAGAATATTTATCTTTATTGTAATCTAGTTAAAGATGACTTCAGTTTCTGCCGTTTAGAAAGAAACTATAATTTAGTTGTGCATAGACAATAAAAGACCTCACTGAGCCATAGCATTTAGGTCTGAGCTATGTTCATTAGTCCGTATGCATTATGGTTTACTTTCTAAAACGTAGTTTTGTGTTGATATTTTTCGTGTGCGGCAACACACATAACTGCTGCGCGTCCGTGTCAAGACAGACTCATCTGTGTAATACGGGATCAATATAAATTAAAAATGCGGAATCCTCACATAAAATAATGTTATTTGTGCTCAAACGCCGCGTAATACGCAAACAAAAGACATTATCATAATCATTGCCGCCGGTGGACCCAATTAAAACGCATCTGATCTCAGACCACTCTGAATACATAGCAGCAAAGAGAGAATGACCGAGCCATCCTTTATCTACAAAGTGAAGTGTTGAACGTTATGTGAAAACTGTAAGGTGCACTATGTAGTGGGAAATTAACATTAGCAAGTGTAGTGGCGTATATGCGTTGTTTGGGCGTTATCGTGTTATTATGTCGACGAGATGATGTGGTCGTTAGTGGTGGCCGTAGTGGCGGTGACGGCGCTGAGTGCGCGCGGCGAGCAGGTGCTGCTGCTCGACACCACCACCGAGGCGACGCTCGGGTGGACACGCTTCCCTTACGGCGCGCAGGCGAGCACGCCCGGCTGGCTCGAGGAGTCCTACACTAACTTCGAGAAGCAGATCAACTGGCGTTCCTACGTCGTGTGCGACGTTGCCCACCACAACGTTAACAACTGGCTGTGGACACCGTTCATCGAGCGCAGAAATGCCAACCGTATTTATATTGAGATCAAATTCACAATAAGAGATTGTTCATTGTTCCCTGGTAATGCACTGAGCTGCAAGGAAACATTCAGCTTGCTGTACTACGAGTTTGACGTCGCAACGCGTGAGCAGCCACCATGGGAGCCCGAGAGCTACAAGCTGGTCGGCCGCATTGCTGCAGGTGAGGGCCGCTTCAATACCAACTCTGAAGTTGACATCAACACAGAGGTAAAGAGTATTGCAGTTACTAAAAGGGGCGTCTACTTCGCCTTTAGAGATCAGGGTGCTTGTATATCAATATTGGCTGTGAAAGTATACTACATAACATGCCCTGAAGTAACAGTTAACTTTGCAAGGTTCCCAGCAACACCAACAGGTCGCGAGGTTACAGTTATTGAACAAGCCAACGGCACATGTGTTGAGAACGCAGAGACGGCCTCAGGTGAGGCCCCTCCAGTGTACTTGTGCAAGGGTGATGGCAAGTGGACTTTGCCCAGTGGCTCATGCAAATGCCGTGCTGGGTTTGAACCAGACCTAAACAACCAAGTGTGCAATGAATGTTCACCGGGAAAATTCAAATCTCATACTGGTGATGACCCATGTGTAACTTGCCCAGATTATTCTGAATCCACAGCATATGCTGCAGCTGAATGTAAATGTGTACCGGGTTTCTTCAGAGCCAAAAAGGACCCAAAGAATGTACCTTGCACACAGCCACCATCTGCACCTGTGAACCTCACAGTTACATTTGCTGATCAGTTTTCAATTTCCCTTGCTTGGCAGCCGCCTCATAAGACTGGAGGACGCAATGACATTACTTATAGGGTCTTCTGTTCAAATTGTGGTCCTAATATTGAGTACAGGCCAGCCGCAACTGGTTTAAATAATACTAGAGTCACTGTAATGGGTTTAGACCCAGTCACAGAGTATAAATTCCAGGTTTATGCTGAGAATGGGATCACTGAACAAACAGGTGAAGAACCTAAGAAAGTTGAGATTACTGCAGTCACAGAGGCCTCTGTTGTTAGTGTGGTTTCTAAACTGCGTATTTTGAGTGTAGAAAGTGACAAGCTGTCGTTAGCATGGAACCCACCACCAATAGACTTGACTGATCCTGATGATACAATAGAAAGTTATGAAGTGAAATGCTTCCCAAAGGATAACTTGGAGAAAAGTGCAAATGCCACACTCAAGATCTCTAAAGAACCACATATAATAATTACAGGTTTGAAAAGAGATACAGAATATGGTATTAGAGTCAGAGCTAAAATGAAGCGGGGTTGGGGTGAGTTCAGTGGCATAGTGTACGCGCGGACTGGATCTGTTCTGGAGACATCTTTCGTTGGCGAAGAGGAAGGCGCCCAGGTCCGTTTAGTTGCAGGAGTTATGGTCGCAGTTGTCGTATTATCAGTGGTTGCCATTATAGCTACTGTATTGTTCCTACGATCTCGCACTGATGACGAATGTGACAAGAAGCAGCCAAGCGACTGCAATGCGCTTAACTACCGAAATGGAGAAGTATACACGGGTCCCGAACGTCCTGCCAAGACAAGCAGTAATGCCACGACGCCATTGTTTGCTGGGACCGGTTCAAGGACTTATATTGACCCTCATACGTATGAAGACCCTAACCAGGCGGTTCGGGAATTCGCACGCGAAATTGACGCGTCTTGCATCACAATAGAGGCAATTATCGGTGGTGGTGAATTTGGAGATGTATGCCGAGGAAAACTGAAATTACCAGCCAGCTGCGGCCAAGAGATTGATGTTGCCATCAAGACCCTGAAACCGGGCTCCACAGAACGAGCGAGACGCGACTTCCTTGCTGAAGCTTCGATAATGGGACAGTTTGAACACCCGAATGTGATTTTCTTACAAGGAGTAGTCACAAAATGTAATCCAATCATGATCATAACAGAGTTCATGGAGAATGGCTCTCTGGACACTTTCTTGAGAGCAAACGACGGAAAATTCCGTGTTGTACAATTAGTAGGAATGCTACGTGGCATCGCGACGGGGATGCAGTACCTATCTGAAATGAATTATATTCATCGTGATCTCGCCGCTCGTAACGTACTTGTCAATTCTCAACTCGTGTGCAAAATTGCTGACTTCGGTTTGTCACGAGAAATAGAGTCGACCGCGGATGGCGCGTATACAACACGCGGTGGCAAAATTCCCGTTCGATGGACTGCACCGGAGGCCATTGCCTTCAGGAAGTTCACCTCAGCCAGTGACGTCTGGTCTATGGGCATTGTCTGCTGGGAGGTTATGAGTTTCGGGGAACGACCATATTGGAACTGGAGTAACCAGGACGTGATCAAGTCTATAGAGAAAGGTTACAGGCTCCCGGCGCCCATGGACTGCCCCGAGGCAGTGTATCAGTTGATGCTTGATTGTTGGCAGAAAGAGCGTACACACCGTCCCACATTTGCTAGCATTGTGAAAACTTTAGATAAACTGATCCGCTGTCCAGATACTTTGAGAAAAATTGCCCAGAATCGTTCTGCTGATCCTTTGGCGGGCGACACCCCTGACCTGATTCAGTTCTCGTCGGTGGAAGAATGGCTGGAGTGCATCAAGATGTCGCGGTACATCGAGAAGTTTCGTGCGGCGGGCGTCCTGGACATGGACGCCGTGGTGGAGCTGACGGTCCACCAACTGGCGTCGCTGGGCGTCACGCTGGTCGGCCACCAGAAGAAAATCATGAACAGCGTGCAAAGCATGCGCGCTCAGATCCGCGGCAGTGGCCCCTACGGCTTCCTGGTGTGAGTGATATTGTGCTAGTGGGGACATGATGATAGATGGATCTGGAAGTGCAGCTACACACGACAGTGATCTTTAATAATAAAATGATGCATTTTGTATATTTTTCTAAAAAACTGCCATAGAGTTTAGGTATAGGAGTAAAAAGGACTTCTTTTCATAGTGATGTTAAGTTAAGATATATCTTTGATATTGTGCTGTTTATATTTCTTTTTTTTATTATTTTATTGAACTGTTGTGTTGTTTTGTGGCAGTTTGAATTACAGATATGGACTTGGCAGCCTAATTTAAAGACTATTGACATTTACTTATGAAAGTATATGATCATGTTACATAGGTACAACGAAAAATTTAGTTTTCATTTTTATTTTGATTATCAAACTAAACCCACTCACTGGGCTTAATGTAGAAATAAAGAAATTTATTTAAAGAATATTATGAAGTATGGTGATAAATTTATTTTTAGTTAATTGCAAGCCAACATACATGACATTTTTTATGTAGACTGATGTATGTTAATATTATTTTTATTAATATTTTTGTACTTATAAACTTTGATACATTCTCTTTACGCTTTTGAAGCTTATTTTATAAGTTTCCTTTACACAAAACTTACAATAATTAATTATCAATATTACACCAACATAGTCACGAAAATGAAACAGTTTTTATAAAAAATTAAGATATATCTAAATTGTAGTTAGCCAATTTTTCTGTAAGTTTTACGAGGAAAAGTGTATATTCAAGAGATTTTAAATTGAAAATGTGTATAGATGTGCTTTAGAGTGTCTCATATTCTATAATAGGATTCATATTGATGCAGCTTTGAAGTGTTCATTTTAAGTTAATTTTGATTTTGTGAAAATAGTGGCAGATGGCTAACATCAATGTTAACCCTATTATAGAATACTCAAAGCTTGTTTATGCTGAACCTCAAAAATTGTGATTGAACTGAAGTACTTAACTAATTTATAGATTGCCACATAAATGCATTTAAGTTCTTACGTATTTACTCCCTTTTTACATTGCATGTACATAAGGCTGAATAATTTAGTTATAAATTGCTTTAAAAATATAACTCAAAAGAATTACTTACTTTATATATACTTTAATATTTTATTTTGTGGTTTTCGGTTTGGTAAGGGTGAAGACACACAAGTCAACTTCAACATTTTGCTGTTTCAAGACTGATTTACATTGTCACATCTTTAGGTTCATATTTGGTACCAGATAATTAGACAATAATTAAAAGCTTCAATATAAGTACACCATCAGTACTTCATAGATTTTTTTTATTAAAATACACATAGGCATTATCAAGCTAGTACACTGATTTTAACTATGACACAAAGTTAATACTCATATATTTGTTTATCAGATATCTTTTCATGCGCAGTTATCTTTTCACTTTAAGTTGAAAAGTCAGGTCAGTTTTTTGTTGGTTAATATTTCATGTATTTTACCATGTGTACACAGTTTTTAGGACCTTTGGGACAGTATAAAAATCACATTATCTCAAAAGGTTCAACTTTCGGTGCGGTGCTTAGCCCTCACAAGTTCACAACCAATGTTCAATGTTGATCATGAAGTCGGAGTTGGTCGTCTACACCCAGCCTAACACTGCCTGTAAATGTTAACGATACTAGTATTAATTTTGTTGATTGAACAAATCGGTTCGTAATTGTACCTATTGAGAAATGCCAATATAGTTTTTAAGTGCTTTGCTTCCTAGCTTGTGATGTTACAAAGCGAATGTATAGATGTTTGAATGCTTCGCGCCTTCAACGACAGCCGAGCGACAATCTGAACGATAGGCGCACCACCAACCGTTGCACCACGAACTAAATAATCAACGATTTTGTATTAAGTTTATAATCGTTTATTCGTAATTTAATATATTAAGTTCATATTTTTATACAAACGTAATATTATGTGGTGGCAGTAGTTTGTGGTCAATTCTCATTCATGATCATCAAAATTGCTCAATTAGCCATTTCATCTTGTACATTCGATCATTACAGATTCTGTACACTGCATGTGATCCATCTGATTTAGAAAGCACCTTTAATTTTAACAATAATTACGTTTATTTAACATGGCATATTGGCAGTTAGGTCATACTTACGTATGTATTTGTATGTTGTGTATCATTTGGCCAAAGCGATTTGCGAGCCGGGTTTTCACTATTTTATTGTAAAAAGTTAATTAGGTAATTGCGCTCCCCCAATGGAAATATGGAACCAACTAGCCATGTATGTGACATACGATTTCACGTGCACTTGGCTAAATGAAGGATAGATTATTTTCTTTAAAATATTTTCGGGTTGAGTTGCATAGTACCTATATAAAAACAAAAAATGCTCACAACGCGTAAATCATGTGTTGGCACAATTAGATATCAATAATATGGCGCGGTTGTCATCCTCACTGTCTGAAAAATGCATCCAGTTTAGGAGCGAGCGGCTGCACATTACGTATGCAAATGATCTGCGACTTAAGTTTAATAACATATTTTTAAAACAGAAATGTGCGGCGGAGGTCAGGCATGGAACCTGTTTCGGTTGTGTTTGAGTATCGCGTGCTGATCCTAAATAGCGTTTTTCCGGCCAACGCTAGTGCTTCATTCGGCGCGTGTTTATCTCACCGTTTTATGACTTACACTGAACTATTTCGATTCTACTGTCCTGTTTATTTTCTCTTCTTTGTCTTTTACTACCTATTGCAATATAAGCAGGTTTTATTGTTTGATATCTATGCGATTTAAGCTTAAGTATAAGTTGGTGCAGAACTCGGACGTACCAAGATGAGACTATCAAACTCGGTATTAATAAAGTACATAACATACCAAAGAGAAAGGAAAACCGCGGCCCGTTCTTTTGTGTGCATCACTCGATGACGTTAAGCAATCACTTCTATGCATCAAGATGTTCTTGCCTTCGATGATAATTATGCTAGAATTAAAATAAATTCATACCTAACTAGCTGATTGCTACGGTGGTACTTGTTTATTTTTTCCCTTGTAAATATTAAGAGTCCTCATAGCCGCCGACGCCAAGGATCGCTCCGCTTGTTTTTCACTATAAAAAAAAAGAAGGAAAATTTCCTGCGACAAGTATGTACTTGTTGCAGACGAAAGCCGTTTTGTATTCGAGGGAATACAAGGTTCATACCGAATATTGGTCTCGTATCAGTCTAAATGGTAGCACTACACAGAGTGCTTCGACGACCAGTATTATAAGACACCCTGTTTTAATTAAAATTGCCGTGCTAGGTCTCACAATGCTTAGCAATGCTTTTATTTAAAAATACGAAAGGTTCCAGAGATAGTGAGATCTTTTACAAGTTGCACATTAACCCAAATAAAATCGTCAAACTTTAACAAACAACGAAATACGCTATAAACTTACTTCTAATGTTTGAGACGTTTTTTATTCTAATTATAATTACTTAAAGTTAAAAATACTTTGTCATATAAGTACATCAAATCATTATGCGAGCACCTTCATCAGGACCTGGTGGATGCGAGCCTATGGGACGTAAATCACTGTACGTTAGCGAATTTGATAGATCCGTGGGTTTTAATTGCCACTTCATTAGAAACCTTAGGCTCCACGCAGACCAAAATGGAGCGCAAAGCAGAGAACTTTCTTCAGACTTTGGACAGTGCACATTATAATCATTGTCATAAAGTATAAATTTGTACGAACATCAACGCAGACATCAAAGGGCTCCTCGGGCGTCCTTGAGCGCGCTCGCGTTAGTTTCATTTCCACTTTCAATCACTGCTATTAAGGTTCATTATTCAATGACAGGCCCTATGCACTTGTCTTAGGTCTGCGCTTTGCTTTACAAGCTTCGAATAACATAACATGAAGCTTCAATTGTCTCGTAGTAGATATTAAATATTTTCTAGGGAGTTGTTTTGACCGAAACAGATCAGGTTTCATCTTTTTTCAATAGCTTTTCTCAAAACGGTTGCCGCGCAGATTCTCAAATCTTTGAGGTTAAGCCAAAGCAAAGTTCTGAAAGGGTGACGGAAAATTATTACCCTATAAATTATTCGGGCATGTAATCCTGTTTCCGGCTATTATGCCCATATTATTGACGTATGAAACCTATAACAAGACTAGAAATAGACATGACGCAATAATAATAATAACAGGAGAAAATCTGACCTTATAAAAAAATACGTGGCGCTTACTGTAACAATATCTTATTGATTAATTTATTTTCCAATTTGATCGGCATTCAATGGATGCGAGTACGTAATTAACAACTTACAAGAAAATCTCTGTTAAAACATGCTCCTGTATTCAAAAATTAATCGAAATTTAAATTACAGTTTATTAATTGAAATATTGTAAAATGAAATTTGTGTAACAATAATAATATTTTCGTACAATAAATATTGATCATCTCATCATGCGCGCACTATTGTGTGTGCTCCAGGGATGGTGTTAATGTCCACAACACATCCTTCAACAAAACTGTTCAACTTACTGTACACATTATAACATTTTGTTGAACTTACTGTACTAAAGGCAGTATGGAAAATTTAATAAAGTCAAGATGTTAAGGTGATCAGATACAACAAAAATCACGTGCAATCTCAGATACTCGATACAAAAATGCACTATGAAACAGATTTTGTATTAAATGTTATTAAAGAATGTGTCCGTAAGAAGAGGCTATCAAAGCCTTGTGATGATCACTGTAAAATATCATACAATCGAGGGCTATTGATATATAAGTTTTGTATTGACTTTGTGCACACACAAAGTCAATGCAAACAAAGGTACCAGGACCGAAACTATCACAGACAGCCGTCTGTGATAGCTCCGGTCGTGGTTCCTTTGACATGGATTCGCTTTGAGCGACGCGAACTGCGCTACCTACACAGGTCTGTCCGCCATAGCAGTTTGTTCGTCATAGTCGGTTCCTGCCTGTGTGTTATGTCACCCTGAATTATTTCGTCTTATACGGGTCTTTCAGTTACAACTATGATTCATACTCAAATAATAATAGGTATAAGTATAATCCAACGCGTGTAAAAAAATTTACTCAAAGGTAAATCAATTTATGTCATCATTAGGTGCTACGCAGTGTTTAATAATTCTCGTTGCGATAAACTCTACCTGTCCCCCTTGGATATAGCGTAAAGAGATCAACGACCGTTATTTTAAAATAAGTCTTTAATTATTCGCATTTGTGAAACCCTGCTCGCAAATAATTAAGCCGATATACTTACTGTGTCATTCTTATAAAACGAGATGCGGTCTGTTACTCAATTGTTTTTTTTTAACAACTGTAAAAGTGTTAACTGTTTTACAGTCGGAATTATATTAAGTACCCTAAATGAAACTAAGATATTTATTTTATTTCCAATATGTAGTGTCTTCCAACAATTTTTTTGATGAAGTGTTTTACGGATATCTATGTAAAATTATAGAACCGAACTTGTTTGACACCATAATACTGTCTGCAAATATTTCTAAGTATTGGGAATATTGTGCCGAATTGTGTGTAGTCACCGGTTAAGTGACAGAAAACTACTCTGCGATCTGCAAATGTAAATATGCGTACTAAATTTGTTGCCATTGTAACGAAACACAGACTTGGCTACTCTTGGCTAATGTTAGATAATGATAATACTCTTCAAAGAGAAACTATAAGCAATAGTATATGAACCCCGCGACCTCGGAACTAAATATAAGTGGGAAGCTTGTTCCAAGGTTCTGGACATTATTTCAACTAATATTTGTTTGAACGCATGTCTGTGTTTTGGTACTTAAACACATTAGGGCCGATGAGCTGATCAAGGATGCTCCATAGTTACTGACGTTGTAATCTCTTGCCGTACATGTTTTACACTATTATGATTCCTTGCCATTTTATTACCTTCTATTGTCTCTTAACATGATATTCTATCTCTTATTTTACACAATACCGTTTGTACTTTACTCTATATTGTTTAGATCATATAAATTTTTAATAGTCACAATTGTTGTCAGATCCACCATTTTGTATTCCCATTTTACTGTGATCTTATGTATTTATAGTAGACATAATTAGGATTGCCTTCATGTCACGGATCACACCAATTCATAGTATGTACATACATATTATAAAACATTAAGTATATAGAACTTTATATCTACATATACATCTATATATTCATGAATTTTTGACATTCAAATATTTAATCATACATTTTATAATAATAATATAATTCAAGTATTTTTAATGGCAACTTTTGATATACATAAACAGTGAAGCTGACAGTATTCTTTGTCGACGATAGTGATAATCAGCAATAATCATCGTATAGAACGAATTTTAAAAATTCATGAATAAAATATTTTTGCCGAGATTGTCACAGGTCATGCTCATAGGACACTTAGTTTTTATACGTGAATCACCTAGTTTTTGCGAATATAATACGTGAATGAAGATAGAAATCTTTAGGTCTTCTCAGCGACATGCGACAACCTCGACAGTCCACAATAACACCAAACCCGTACAATAGTTAAAATAATCTAATAAAAATGATGTTTATTTACTAATACTTAAAAAATTAGCTAGTATAAATGAAGAATATAATAAGAGTTTTGATACGTTGGACAAGCAAGCGAAAACAAATCGAGTCCAGTATTTAAAAGTTAGTCTAACAGACTTTTTAATCACAACCGTTAATGCAAATGGCGGATAAAACATTGGTCCGTTTACACTCGGGTCAATTTAATTCGTCCTTTGTGTTATGAAAAATGAATATAATTGTTTACGTAATAAGATGTATAAGGTACCCGATAATAAACTGTATTCGTTAAAGCAATAAAAAGTATGCCTCGATTAGACAGTGATGGCGGACAGGTTGCAGACGCCATTTTGAAACGTGTTCTGTCACAAAATGTGTTTTCTTATTGGTTTGCGCTGTGATTTTGGGTTTCTTCAGATCGAACTTTTAATTGCAATAAAGCCTCATTATACTATCATCATCCTAACTCGAGTGACCGCATTGTAATTTGGGGTTTGCATCACCACAGCAAAGCAAAGCGAAGCAAATAGGTTGGTACTTCTGGCTTTACCTAAGTGTTTTAAAGATGCCGTAACAATATTTGACAACTCATTATGAGCGGTGAAGGTTAATGAGGTTTTAAAAAACAATTGGATTCCTTAAAGTGCAAAATCATGTGGCTTATATGCGTGCATATGTATTGCAATTCACTCGTGAACGATTTTTGTTGAATCAAGGCGCAAATCAATAGAAAGGTCCCTGATATGTGATACGCTGTTAAGCCATAACCTTAAATGATTAATTAGTTTTAAATGCTTATGCAGATCAAATTAGGAATAATTTTTATCAGATGCAATTGGAATAGGAACTGTAGTAACACCAATCATAGCCTAATTAATTATAACATAGAGTGATGTTAGATTTTATTTATAAGTATTCTTTTTATATAGAATAAGCAGACGTGCGGTTAGGGCAGGTCTGTCCCGCCTCGAGTATATTTTGATGCCGCACGTCTGCGTCGTATACAGAGATAGTAAAAATTAGCGCAGTTTTAAATCTTTACTATGAATCAGTATAGGTGAAAGAAACAATGAAGTGTAAGCTTGGCTATAATTTATGTAATAAACTATCGATATTTATTATGTGTTGTTATTTATTACCCCAACCCCCTGTGTAGTCAGTTTTGTTTTCTCGATGACGATGACGTTACAGAGACCAGTTTTACAATTAGGTGAAACTCGATAACATATCTTTATTAATGGTATAAAAATGTCGCAGTAACGAATTCTTAAAATGTCGATGAAATATACACAGCTACCTGCGTACAAGTGCGTATTGACTCATGGACTCATGGTCTGAGCTAATAATAGGCAAGCCCCGTCAGTGTTGTAAAAGATGGTAACTCTCTCAGTGTCCACTGGATTGCAAACCTACCTTCTAGGTAAGTCAATCGACAGTTCTGCTGAGCTTCTAGGAAGCTTTATAAATAGTAAAATCTTGAGATTAACATATAATTATCAAATAAGTTACTAACCGATCGATTGTTTTAAGCAACTAGCTCAGAATTCACAAACATTTCTCGCCGCAACCACAATATAAATATGAACAGTATGGAAACTAGGCCTATTTGTTGAAATAATTACCTACGCTCCACTGCAGCATTAGGGTTGTCACTCTTAATGTTTTTGAAACTGAACTGTATTTATTAAAATATCTGTGTTCTCAAACAATCGAGTTGAAATTAGTTATTTCAACTCGATAGTTTTTTCGATTGTTTACTAATAACATTTAAATAGGTAATCTCATGGTTTCGGTTAATACCAGTAAAAAAAGATTGTTTTTAACACGGAACAGTTTAAAATTAATACACAACAATTTGTAAATTTTATCAATATGGCGCGGGCGTAACCTTTTACAAGTTTTGGCGTGAACCGCGGAAAGACGAAAACGTTTCGTGCGATCCTTGTCGGACGGGCGCGCGGAGGACGCTCGCCGCAGCGGCGGCGCGCGGCTTGGCGCATTTGTGGCGCCGACGCGACGCCTGATTAACCCGGCGGCCGCGCACCGTACTATGCGTTTCAACCATGGATTCCTATCCATGGTTGAAACGCATAGTACGGTGCGCGGTTAAACTTAATTGTTGTCACAATATGGTGCCAAGGTCATCCTTGACCTTGGCACCATATTGTGACAACAATTAAGTTTAACAAAAAAATACTTTATGCAAATTACTTATCTTGTTCATGTAATTTTCATATGATTATTGTTAATCTAATATAGGGCCAAGGTCATCCTATTCTTAGTTGAAACGCATAGTACTATTTTTTTACCCGAAAATGCGTGAGCATTAACTAATTGTCTTGGCGCGGCACTCACGACTGGCAGCACCGCGACAACCGCTTAGAGGTCTCGTCGATTCGCGTGTTTGTGTGAGTGTGCCGTTTCGAACGTTAGTTCGTAGTTTCCGTACTGTTCATATTTATATTGTGCCGCAACTGTAGTTTCATTCTGTATCAATCTAGGTTCATACGTACCTATTATCATTTTTAGCGGTCTGCATCAGGTGGATATTGTTCGGTTCAGACTTTTTTTTTTTTTTTTTTTTTTTTTTTTTTTAAGGCTGGGAAATCATCCAATGACTGCTCCCGCTCTGGGTGGAGCGGAAGGGAGTGTCAGACTCTTACTGACTAAAACCCATCCATGTTCCTTCCGTAGCCCTTTATGTTCCGGGGTAGCGGTAACCCTTTCGGACAATCCCGCTTACCTTCGGTTCAGACTTAACAAGCACATGGTAACAGGGCTGAGTTTCGAGAATTCTTTGAAAACTGAATACTTAAATGTAAAATACAGGAAATAATTTAATAAAAGTCGAGTCTCTCCATACTACTATTCCCGAGTCGGGAACAAGGTCTTAGTCGTCAACAAGACAGTCTTATTAGTTCAGTCTATAAATCTTCAAGTAGGTACCTATAATACATATATGGGACGGCATGGTAGCCACGGACCAAAAGCAATAACATTGAATTTGCCTCGCAATTAAATGCGATATCTGCGTGTCACTGATTAATACGCACAAAATAGGATACACATATTATCACACTAATGCATCCTGTACGTGTTTCTAAACTTTTGGGTATTCTATTATATATTATCTTCTATAATATAAAAATGAATCGCTGAATGTGTTGCTAAGCGCGAATCTCGAGAACAGCTTAACGAATTTCTCTAATTCTTTTTTTGTTGTGTTTGTTATTGTCAGGAGAAGGTTCTTACAAAAGTAGATAGGTAGGGTAGGTATCATAGTAAGACAGGACAACGTCTGTCGGGTCAGCTAGATATAAACGAAAAATGGGATAGATTTTGAATTTTTACAAACTTGAAACGACCGTCATCCTTTTTTTACTCGTCCAAATTTATCTTGTCTTTGAATTGATAGTGGTTGATATAAAAATTAGCGACGATTTGTACAAGGAGTATTAATACTTACTCCTTTATAGAAAAAACGCCAAATTAATGTTTTTATAATTATTATATTGACAACAATCATAAATATACTGTTGAAGCTACCCCGCATTCTATTTAATAAAGAACCCGTGTGAACTAATGTTTTTAAAGCTTCAATATTCATTAATTCATTTCGATTACAGTTTGTGACTACAAATACTTAAATGGATTTACAATAAAAATATTTTTGATTGGAAAATAACTCAATATAAAAAATACTGCTGAAACAATACTCTCACTACATAGTTATTTTTTTTTATTTCTAAAGAAATTGTAACATCGATAGCCCCAAAACTTTAAAATTCGTTACACCGCATAACTAAACCATAGACAATTTCGAGCGGCCATTTTTCTTTACATCTTTGGCAAATAGTGTAGTTAATAATCATCAGGAGCCTTTTAGTAGTAACTGGACACGAAATGTTAATTAGTTACCATGTTTAGGTATTATTTGGGAATAACCAACAGGTAAAGACTATAGATGTTATAATAATATTATGATGGGTAGGTACCTTCAAATCCTCCCTTAGTCCTGCAAGGGCGTGTCGCGTGTGTGTGTGGAGAGAACCGCTTTTATGTTTATGTAGGTACTGAATGCAGACACTCATTACCTTCGTGTGTATTACGATATCAATCTACTGATTATTATCATGATAATTATTTTATAGAATTCGCACAAAATTATGTTATTCACTATCAATTTTATTATCTTGATTAGGTACATACTTAAGAACTAATACACTACAGGCTTTAATTGGCTTAGGAGGACCTAACAGCATTGATATAAGTAGGTACTTACTTTTTTAAATTATTTTTCATTGTAGACTATACTTATATACTTATAATATTATAAAGAGGTAAAATTTGTAAGTTTGTATGTTTGTAAGTTTGTATGTAGGGGGTAATCTCCGGAACTAATGATCCAATTTCGATAATTTTTTCACTAATAGAAAGCTACATTATTCCTGAGTGCTATAGGCTATAAATTATATTTATATCATACATATTAGCCGAGCTATTTTCGTCTAGCAAGTCGGGAAGAAATACCTCCGAAAACAGAATTATTTGCATGCGCTGCCTAAACAGTTGTTTAAAATTGAAAGCAATGTATGGCAACCCGGTTCGCCTTAATTATTTCTACAAAAAAGTTTTTTTTTTAACTTTTATATTTCGTTTTATGTTTTAAAAAAGTATTTTTTCGACTTAGTTCTGTTTGGATGATTATTTAAACAACAAAATATGAATTCTTATCAAATAAAATTATTTAACGATCACAAGGACATCACAGAGATAAGATTTGCCCTCTACAGTATGTCAATTGGTCATATATTTTCTGAGATAATATAAAATTACTAAACGCAAAATGCTAAAACATTCGCCGAGCTCAACTATCATTCCTACTTCCTACGTGCTTTGTGCGGACGTTTTATCGTTTTAGAGAAGCTTTAAATTAAATAGGTTCCTCACTTAAATTTTATATTTTTAACGTTAACATTTTTAAATGATGGTTTGTATTTTGTATATAGGTAGTGTAATATCTTTTGCCAGCGGCTTCGCCCGCGTGGTTGTTGGAAATTATCCCACGGGAACGGGTACGTTTTTCCGTGATAAAAATTAGCCTATGTGTTATTCCAGACTATAATCTATCTCTGTGCCAAACATCCAGATCCGTACAGCCGTTTTGGCGTGATTGAGTAACAAACATCCATCCATCCATCCAAACTTTCATATCTATAATAGTAGTAAGATAATTTTATTATTATCCGTGTTGGGTTAAAAATACATAATGCATTTGCACCTTTACAATGCGAGGCAGGGTGTCGTAAACCGTCATCTACCCCGGTCGCGATGGGGAATGGAACCGGCGAGAGATGTCGTGCGGTGTCCCACAGGGATCGGTTCTGGGGCCGCTCCTGTGGGACATCGGTTACGACTGGGTGCTGCGGGCCGACCTCTCTGACGGCGTCAGCGTAGTTTGCTACGCTGACGACACGCTGGTCCTGGCGTAGGGGAGGTCGCATCAGGCGGCGGCCGACGCGATGACACGCGGGGTTGCGACAGTCATTGAGAGGATCCGGCAGTTGGGTCTCGAGGTGGCATTGCACAAATCCGAGGCCATGTCCTTTCATGGACCTCGGAATAGGCCACCATCGGGATCCCAACTTACGGTAGGAGGGGTTCACATCGGCGTCGAGACCACGATGAAATACCTAGGTGTGGTCCTCGACAGCCGATGGAATTTCGTGGAGCATTTCCGACGTTTGGCCCCCAAGCTGGAACGGACTGGGGCCGCCTTCAAGCAGCTCTTGCCCAATTTGAGGGGCCAAACGCCTCCTGCCGGAGGCTTTACGCGGGAGTCGTGCGGTCCATGGCCCTATACGGGGCCCCGGTGTGGGCGCGTTCACTGCGGTGGCGAGCCGCCCACTATCTTAACGCGCCCCAAAAGGTGGTAGCCATACGGCTTATCCGGGGGTACCGCACGATCTCGGGCGAGGCGGCAAGCCTCCTTGCCGGACTGCCGCCGTGGGATCTGGAGGCGATAGTCCTCGCGCGCCTGTACGAGTGGCGCGCGGAGGTACTAAGCCGGGGGGAAACTCCGTTTCCGCAGCAAATTGCGGCGGAGCAGACGGACCTCCGGCGCGATCTCATGGCGGCCTGGAATCAGCGACTGTCGCAACCCAGCGCAGGGCACGCCACGATAGTGGCGGTAAGACCCCTCTTTGAGAAGTGGCTAGAGAGGCGTCACGGCGCCCTCACCTACCGCCTGACGCAGGTCCTCACCGGGCATGGATGTTTCGGGAGGTTCCACATCATCAGGCGGGAGGAAACGCCCGGGTGTCACCATTGCGAGGATCGCTTAGAGGACACGGTAGAGCATACGGTGCAAACCTGCCCCGCTTGGGCGGAGCACCGCCGTGTCCTCATAGAGCCGATCGACGGCGGCGACCTCTCGCGCCCGGCCCTGGTGCAAGCCATGGTCCGGGGCGAGAGGGAGTGGGAGGCAGTCACCTCCTTCTGCGAAAAAGTCACGCTCGCGAAGGAGGTGGCGGGATGGGAGAGAGAAAGGTCCTCCCGTCCCAGCCGCCGCGGGAGACGCGGGCGTCGGGAGCCACGTGACGACTCCCGGCCACCGTAGGCGCGGGCCTGCGGGCGGTGAGTAATGGGTGACTCACCGTCCGATCAGCACCAGACCCGTGCCGGACGGCGCGTATATGTTCCACGCGCGCCTCAAAGAGATGTCAGCATATGAAGGGGCCCTTCAGGGCCAAGCCTGCCGGGTAAGCGGGATTGTCCGAAAGGGTTACCGCTACCCCGGAACATAAAGGGCTACGGAAGGAACATAGATGGGTTTTAGTCAGTAAGAGTCTGACACTCCCTTCCGCTCCACCCAGAGCGGGAGCAGTCATTGGATGATTTCCCAGCCTTAAAAAAAAAAAGAGGGTGTCGTAAAAGGCGACTAAGTTGAGCAGAAAAGATCACCTCGGTAATCTTTGGAAATTCTGATCCGATTCCAAAAATTCTCTCACTAATGGGAACCTACAGTATTGCCGAGTATCATAGGATATATTTAATGTTAAAACTAGAAATTTTCCGCGGACGAAGTCGCGGGCAGAAGCTAGTTGTAGATATAACTGCTGGTAGTAGGTGATATTTACGTAATACATAATTACAAATTCTAAAACTTAGATCTAGGTAGGTACTTTATGACAATATAGGCATTTATTTGGAATCTTGGTAAGTATGAATAAAACACGTTTATGAGATGCGATTTCTTATTCTTGCGCTACTGCTGCGCATGTGATCCTGGATTCGATCTTCAGGTGAGGCCGGGTTCAAGTTTCTCAGTAGCAGTCCGGAGTCCTAGTTTGTGCCCGGTTGATGTCAGTGAGCTCGCCTCTATTATATGGGACAGAACATAACTGGTAAAATATGTGTGTACCTATTTTGTGTAGATACCTCTGCCTAACACGTCGGGGAATAAATTCGTGACATTAAATAATGCTTTTATTCTTATAAATAATGACTTTCTTCATTGAAACAACTAGCAGACGAGAGCTAGGGACTGAAAGATAAGACAATTTTATCTACTTTCTGATCCTCCACACCCCTGCGAAAAAAAGAAGACTTGGATGATACAATCTTAGGTAAGATCGGTATTTAACAAAATTGCAAAGAAAAACTAGCTTTGCTAGATAAGGCTCCGTGAACAAATATAAGACGTCAATTTGGCTGCGCCAATGCACATGGGAAACAAATTAGTATTTAGTGTTTGTGTTACATTTCATGTTGCATTGCATACATTGGGACGGCTTATTTGTGTAGCGTTTCACCAATCTTTGTTTCAATTATTTCAAAGCTTGAAATAATTGAAACATAGGTAAGGTCTTTGTGACTGTAGCTAGGTAGTACCTAGAGTTTTTGTGGCAAAACCAATCGTGTCAGCACAGTAGTCAGTCACAGTACCTAGGTACTTATTAATAGTTTCATTACTTGATCGCTCTCGAAAAAAGTAATTAATTTTGCTTTTGATTTACTCAAGGATAGCCGAGAAATAGTGTGATTTTTAAATTTCTTCAAAATTTTCCTGATTATTAGAAAAAAATACATTATTGACAAGGTTTCTTTAAAGACATCCTTTTTTTTTTAATTATTTTCCTGGTCTATATTGTATGGAAGTGGAAAAAAGTGGTCCAGTCACGTGCAAGTAGACCATAATCAAGGTATATAATAATAATAGAATAAATTATAATAACCCCAATCCCATAGCCGTATCTCTACGTTGACGACGTGGTGGAGTTAGCGCGCTCCGCGTTTGGCTGTGCCGGAACAGGTAGGGTGAGGACTTGAGGAGCCAGACCAGGAGACATACAAAAATCCGCAGTGCATCATGTAGCGAGCTGTTGGGCAGTAGCGACCCCACGGACCCTATCTCCCGGGAGAGTGTAGTGAACAATGACGAGGAACAGAGCTCCCACCTCAACCTTGCCTTTATTGGCCGGTTTGAGTGGAGATTCGCAAGATCAAACATGCTCGGAGGCAGGAAGTATTGCAGTAAGTGGTCGTAGGGATCTTGAAAACCGTGGAATATCTCTCCCCTCATAAACACCTCAGGAGATGTTGCCCCCTTGTCGCTACTACATTATGTGCTAGTGACCGTTTCGGGGGCCCGTTATTGTGTGTGCAGGTCTCCCACTGCTATTTTATCTGTGTAGTGTAAATTAAACATTGGTCAGGCAGGGGCCATAGTCTTACCATAATTCTAGTTATCCAGTAAGTATATTTTAGCCATCCAAACCCATAATCTAACCAATAGTCTTTGTTTCCATGTCCTGCAATAGTCCTGCACCAACCGGGGGTTGTCCTTGGGTGCACATACATAGTGCGAACAGGGATAATCATTGGTTGGTGCTTCGTTTCAATAAAAACGGGCCAACGGACCTCTGTCAGTTGTGTTCGGCCCCTCGTACGCCTTCGAAATGGCAGGGATCCCAGAGTCCCGAGATTAAAAATTATAATAATGTTGATGATATTTTGTTGTTTAAAATAGAGGCCTACGGGGAGCATAAAAATTCAGTCACCAGGTTAGTCACTAGAGGACACGGTTCAGCATACGGTGGAAACCTGCCGCGCTTGGACGGAGTACAGCCGTGTCCTCGTAGAGACGATTGGCGGCGACATCTCGCACCCAGTCCTGGTGCAAGCCATGGGTCCGGAGCAAGAGGGAATGGGAGGCAGTCACCTCTTTCTGCGAAGCGGTCATGCTCGTGAAGGAGGTGGTGGGATGGGAGAGGGAAAGGTCCGCCCGACCCAGCCGCCGCGGGAGACGCCCCGGAGGGTGGGAAATCATCCAATGACTTTTCCCGCTCTCGGTGGAGCGGGAGGGAGTGTCAGACTATTACTGACTAAAACCCATCCATGTTCCTTCCTTAGCCCTTTCTGTTCCGGGGTAACTAGCGGTAACCCTTACCCGACAGGCTTCGGCCCTATCGGGTCCCTTCGAATGCTGACAACTCTTTAAGGCGCTCGTGGAACACGTTCGCGCCTGACCGGTCGATGAGCTACCCATTACTCACCGTCCGCAGTCCCGCGTCTACGTTGGTCGGGAGTCGTACCGCGGCCCCCAACGCTCGGGGTGTCTACCGCGGCGTCTGGGACGGGAGGTCCTTTCCCTCTCCCATCCCGCCACCAACTTCGCAAACATAACTGCTTCGCAGAAGGAGTTGACTGCCTCAAACTCCCTCTCTCTCTCTGGAACATGTTTTGCACCAGGGCCGGACGCGAGAGGTCGCCGCCGCCGCCAATCGCCTCTACGAGGACACGGCGGTGCTCCGCCCAAGCGGGACAGATCTCGACCGTGTGCTCCAACGCGATCCTCACAATGATGACACCCGGGAGTTACCTCCCGCCTGATGATGTGCAGGAACCTCCCAAAACATTCATGTCCTGTGAGGACCTGCGTCAGGAGGTAGGTGAGGGCGCCGTGACACCTCTCTAGCCAAGCGATCATACCGGCACGAGCTCGGAATGTGCAATAGGTTCCTATGTGTTGTCGAGATTGAATTAAAAAACCATCCAGGTTATACCCCTTAGGTAGATTCCTTTCACATCTATAGGTACCACCTGTAGAATGAAAAAAATGTAACAAGCGATTGAATCGAGACTCGGGCAACTTTACGAATAGAATGATGGGGACCGCGCGTACCTCGTGTGCCCTTTTTGATTTAGTCGCTAGTTTTAAAGGCTTCCTTCACACTGCCTCACGCCAGGTGTAGGGGCGCGAGACACGGGGCACCGCGCGTGACACAAAAATGTGAAAAATAGAATCATTTTTGGGGCTGTCTCACGTGCTTTGCCAGTCGCGTGGCAAGTGCTTGTGTGCATGACGCCTAAGTTAGGAGGAGATAATTATTCGTTGTTTTTGTTCCCCACTAGATAAGAAGTTGTGAGCGTATAAAGCACTACAACCGCCGTGTTGTAAGGAGATATGCAGCATGAATCCACTACTAATCGCATCATATTATAATTTTATTACGTTACTGTGCGATCACTAATCCGTTTATCATGGTAGGTAATTAGATTTGGACATGCTAAGTGCTGACAGCAATCAATTAGGTGAGCGTTTAATTGGACTAAGTTTAAGTTAGCTGTAGGGTTTGTAGTCTATCTATACTAATATTATAAAGAGGTAAAAGGAGATTGTTCTACGCCCATACATTGTTCGCCCTGGAGCCAACAGCATAGAAAAAATCATTTTCTATTTGTAAACTGCCCTTAGTAGCCCATAAGAACAAAGTTTCTTGACGGACACTTTAGAGAAAAGATTTATTTAAAGAAAAGGAACAGATTTTGAGGTTATTTTTAATAATAGAAAACTTAAGTAATACCTTCTAAAATCGCTATTTCTGTTTTCTACAAAGCATTAAACTTCAAATACAATAAAATATTACCGTAAATACAGTTGTATTATGCCTTTTAGGTACAGTTATTATTTATTGGTTGAAGTTTACTATAAGCGAAGTCCGTTATCCGTTGTCAAAATGCTAAGGTGTCGTTTAAGCAGATCACAGAATCAGTTATTCGAAGCCAGGTCACGTTGAAAGCAATCCAAATTGTAGTCCGTTAAACAGAAACAAAATCAAAAACGCCAAAAGAAATCGCCAAATAGGTAGGTATTCACAACAACACAACACAGCCACAGGCACAGACTGACGTAGTGACGTAGAGATGCTCTCTTGGAGATCAATCATTGTACATATATCGATTATCAATGACCACCTATTTAATCTGTGGTTTTAATTTAGTAGACCAAAATGAAAGATCAATATGTCAAATGTTAATTAATTTGTTCCGTTTCAAACATAAACACGTTGTTGCTATGATTCTACTCCAATTAACATATGCTAAAATAAAATATTTTGTTCCCAACGAACAATGTGTAACGTTTTAGTTTGCGACATTTAAAAATAGAGTATAAGTACTTAAAAAGTAAAAATATGGCTATTGAAGTCGTGAAATGGTTATGAGAACAATTCACTAGAGTTGCGTCGTAAATGATATTTCAATCGTTAAATGAGAGATTTGCTGACAAGTGAAAAAACATAGTTCAATAGATGGCGTGGGTAAAAAATATGTCTATGTTTTACTGGCTACTGATAACAAAAATAAGATCCGTAAATAAGAAAGCTTATTTGATGTCAAAAACCTGAGACAGTGACGTATTTTTTACCAACGCCTCTTTTGAACTAATATTTTCTCACTTGTGAGAAAATCCCTCATTCGACTAGTAGGTACATTTTGTGAGTTTGTTTTGTTCATTATATTTTCATCATAATCGTGCTAGACCATATTCATCATAAGTTCCATTAAAATGTTCACGGAACTAATTCCATGAAAAAAATATGCATGAAAAACTTTTAGGTTGCACATTTTCAATGTTTTGGAAGTGATAAATATCGAACATCCATTATTTATCACTAGATATTATGGACATCGTCGTCGATATCGATATTTATGTAATATGAGCGAGAGCGACACTATCAAATCTTTTGTGACATTCACATTGACAATTCCTTGAAAGATGGCGAGTTCAGTTGGTAATAAAATCAATGAGGTCACTTTTAAAAACCTATTAAGAATTAAACAGTGTCCGCTTGAATTTATTATTTTTAAAAAGCATATTAAAATATAATTAAAATTAACGTACACGTCAAATGTTTGCTGGTTATAGGGCGGTCTAGAACAATCTCCTTTGTAAGTTTGTATGTTTGTAAGTTTGTATGTAGGGGGTAATCTCCGGAACTAATGATCCAATTTCGATAATTTTTTCACTGATAGAAAGCTACATTATTCCTGAGTGCTATAGGCTATAAATTATATTTATATCATACATATTAGCCGAGCTATTTTCGTCTAGCAAGTCGGAAAGAAATACCTCCGAAAACAGAATTATTTGCATGCGCTGCCTAAACAGTTGTTTAAAATTGAAAGCAATGTATGGCAACCCGGTTCGCCTTAATTATTTCTACAAAAAAGTTTTTTTTTTAACTTTTATATTTCGTTTTATGTTTTAAAAAAGTATTTTTTCGACTTACTTCTGTTTGGATGATTATTTAAACAACAAAATATGAATTCTTATCAAATAAAATTATTTAATGATCACAAGGACATCACAGAGATAAGATTTGCCCTCTACAGTATGTCAATTGGTCATATATTTTCTGAGATAATATAAAATTACTAAACGCAAAATGCTAAAACATTCGCCGAGCTCAACTATCATTCCTACTTCCTACGTGCTTTGTGCGGACGTTTTATCGTTTTAGAGAAGCTTTAAATTAAATAGGTTCCTCACTTAAATTTTATATTTTTAACGTTAACATTTTTAAATGATGGTTTGTATTTTGTATATAGGTAGTGTAATATCTTTTGCCAGCGGCTTCGCCCGCGTGGTTGTTGGAAATTATCCCACGGGAACGGGTACGTTTTTCCGTGATAAAAATTAGCCTATGTGTTATTCCAGACTATAATCTATCTCTGTGCCAAACATCCAGATCCGTTCAGCCGTTTTGGCGTGATTGAGTAACAAACATCCATCCATCCATCCAAACTTTCATATTTATAATAGTAGTAAGATAATTTTATTATTATCCGTGTTGGGTTAAAAATACATAATGCATTTGCACCTTTACAATGCGAGGCAGGGTGTCGTAAACCGTCATCTACCCCGGTCGCGATGGGGAATGGAACCGGCGAGAGATGTCGTGCGGTGTCCCACAGGGATCGGTTCTGGGGCCGCTCCTGTGGGACATCGGTTACGACTGGGTGCTGCGGGCCGACCTCTCTGACGGCGTCAGCGTAGTTTGCTACGCTGACGACACGCTGGTCCTGGCGCAGGGGAGGTCGCATCAGGCGGCGGCCGACGCGATGACACGCGGGGTTGCGACAGTCATTGAGAGGATCCGGCAGTTGGGTCTCGAGGTGGCATTGCACAAATCCGAGGCCATGTCCTTTCATGGACCTCGGAATAGGCCACCATCGGGATCCCAACTTACGGTAGGAGGGGTTCACATCGGCGTCGAGACCACGATGAAATACCTAGGTGTGGTCCTCGACAGCCGATGGAATTTCGTGGAGCATTTCCGACGTTTGGCCCCCAAGCTGGAACGGACTGGGGCCGCCTTCAAGCAGCTCTTGCCCAATTTGAGGGGCCAAACGCCTCCTGCCGGAGGCTTTACGCGGGAGTCGTGCGGTCCATGGCCCTATACGGGGCCCCGGTGTGGGCGCGTTCACTGCGGTGGCGAGCCGCCCACTATCTTAACGCGCCCCAAAAGGTGGTAGCCATACGGCTTATCCGGGGGTACCGCACGATCTCGGGCGAGGCGGCAAGCCTCCTTGCCGGACTGCCGCCGTGGGATCTGGAGGCGATAGTCCTCGCGCGCCTGTACGAGTGGCGCGCGGAGGTACTAAGCCGGGGGGAAACTCCGTTTCCGCAGCAAATTGCGGCGGAGCGGACGGACCTCCGGCGCGATCTCATGGCGGCCTGGAATCAGCGACTGTCGCAACCCAGCGCAGGGCACGCCACGATAGTGGCGGTAAGACCCCTCTTTGAGAAGTGGCTAGAGAGGCGTCACGGCGCCCTCACCTACCGCCTGACGCAGGTCCTCACCGGGCATGGATGTTTCGGGAGGTTCCACATCATCAGGCGGGAGGAAACGCCCGGGTGTCACCATTGCGAGGATCGCCTAGAGGACACGGTAGAGCATACGGTGCAAACCTGCCCCGCTTGGGCGGAGCACCGCCGTGTCCTCATAGAGCCGATCGACGGCGGCGACCTCTCGCGCCCGGCCCTGGTGCAAGCCATGGTCCGGGGCGAGAGGGAGTGGGAGGCAGTCACCTCCTTCTGCGAAAAAGTCACGCTCGCGAAGGAGGTGGCGGGATGGGAGAGAGAAAGGTCCTCCCGTCCCAGCCGCCGCGGGAGACGCGGGCGTTGGGAGCCACGTGACGACTCCCGGCCACCGTAGGCGCGGGCCTGCGGGCGGTGAGTAATGGGTGACTCACCGTCCGATCAGCACCAGACCCGTGCCGGACGGCGCGTATATGTTCCACGCGCGCCTCAAAGAGATGTCAGCATATGAAGGGGCCCTTCAGGGCCAAGCCTGCCGGGTAAGCGGGATTGTCCGAAAGGGTTACCGCTACCCCGGAACATAAAGGGCTACGGAAGGAACATAGATGGGTTTTAGTCAGTAAGAGTCTGACACTCCCTTCCGCTCCACCCAGAGCGGGAGCAGTCATTGGATGATTTCCCAGCCTTAAAAAAAAAAAAAAAGGGTGTCGTAAAAGGCGACTAAGTTGAGCAGAAAAGATCACCTCGGTAATCTTTGGAAATTCTGATCCGATTCCAAAAATTCTCTCACTAATGGGAACCTACAGTATTGCCGAGTATCATAGGATATACACACATCAAAAGTGTCTAGGGATCAACATATATTTTTGCAATAACTTTTCTCTTGATTGATATTAATTTAAATTTTCTTTAAGGATTCATCAAATAAAGTGTTTTCGTTTGTCACAGTAACGATAAACCAAGTCACCTTTGCATTAATAAAGAAATTTGCCATTTTCCTAATAAAGGGATTTTTGACATTTGAACCACTAACATTAAAGTTCGAAAAAAAGACTGAAATAACAGTTTTCTTTAAAATTTTATTGGGTAACTTAAACAATTAATAATCCGTGTTTCTACCGCGAACACTAACAACACAAGAACATCGGTTTGGCATACTCAAAATGAGTTCATCCAAATCACGCTGTGGAATGGCCGCCCATGTTCGTTGCAACAACAAAAAAAGGTCTTCTTGCAACTGGATACCCTCCATATTCGGCAGAGCTCTTCTCTGTAGCATATCCCATGCATGCTCAATCGGGTTCAAGTCTGGCGACTGAGCAGGCCAGGGCAGGACATTGATGTTAGCTGCGGCGAGAGTCTGTCTTACAACTCTTGCGGTGTGCGGTCGTGCATTATCATGCATTAACTGAAATAAGGGACCGATTTGCACTTGTAGAGGAACGATGACGTCAGATACAATCGTCTCAGCATAAATTTGAGCGTTGAGGTTGCCTCTGATCCAAATCAACTCAGTTCTTCCGCCGATCCAAATACCCGCCCATACCATGATGGTTCCACCACTATAAGGATGGACTTCCTGGCAGGATTTTAATCGCTGTTGGCGTCCAGGGGTTCTCCAGTGTCGTATACGTCTTGTATCCGGTCTCATACCAAAACGAGACTCATCAGAAAAGCACACGAAACGCCATTGTTCTTCTGCCCAATTTCTGTGTTCAAGAGCCCATTGATATCGAATCCTACGATTGTGCATTGCTATAGGTGGTACCCGTAGCGGTCTTCGGGAATGAAGGTTCACTTTATGCAAGCGGTTTCTGACTGTTTGGTCGCTAATTAAGTTCCCTGAAGAGTGATGAAGCCTCACGGCTAACATCATGGCGGTTATTGTTGGAGCTCTTCGAGTTAAGATTTGAATGTATCGGTCTTGTCTCCGTGTGGTGCAGCGATACCGTCCTTCATGGCGCTCAGCCACGGTACCAGTGCTTCGGTAACGTGTCCAAAGTCGACTGATAACACCTTTTTTTGTTGTTGCAACGAACATGGGCGGCCATTCCACAGCGTGATTTGGATGAACTCATTTTGAGTATGCCAAACCGATGTTCTTGTGTTGTTAGTGTTCGCGGTAGAAACACGGATTATTAATTGTTTAAGTTACCCAATAAAATTTTAAAGAAAACTGTTATTTCAGTCTTTTTTTCGAACTTTAATGTTAGTGGTTCAAATGTCAAAAATCCCTTTATTAGGAAAATGGCAAATTTCTTTATTAATGCAAAGGTGACTTGGTTTATCGTTACTGTGACAAACGAAAACACTTTATTTGATGAATCCTTAAAGAAAATTTAAATTAATATCAATCAAGAGAAAAGTTATTGCAAAAATATATGTTGATCCCTAGACACTTTTGATGTGTGTATTTAATGTTAAAACTAGAAATTTTCCGCGGACGAAGTCGCGGGCAGAAGCTAGTCTATTGATAAATTGACGATGTAAAAACATAGGTAGACGAAAATACAAAACATGGTGTGAAGAGATAATTTCTAACGTGACGATATTTATTGTCGTGGACGTCCACCGCATCACAAACACAGTGAACATGCTTTTCTCCGTCCACGATAACGTTATACCGTGGACGTATTTCCATACATTTCATGGACCTGGACGGAATTATAAAAGAGCAGTTTTAGAAAAAGTTCTGCTTTGTGGAGTGTATTTATTACACATTATAATTATTGTAACATCGAGTACCCCTGAACGTAAAATTCGTACAACATAATTTAACTAAACAAAAAAAAAAAAAAGTAATTTTGACCAGCAATTGTTTATCTTTGGCAAATCTAGAAACTCCAGTACCTAAGCTTAAGTAGGTGTTGTTAGGCAGTCGTTGGTTGATTTATTCAACCAAGCTGATGCCACACAGGAGTCAAAGTCTAGTGCAACGCAACGGGAGATGTGGTAAATCATTGAGGTGGGGTTTCGCTCACACTTCTCCCCAGTCCTCGATCGCCATTCTCTTAGCCGTTGAGTTTTAGGTTTGGTAAAATTAGTATTGAAATAATCTAAAAATGTTTTCATCATTATTTCAATACCCATTTTTCTCTGAAAAACTCTGTTTATTTCTTGATCGAAAGAAACACCTTTAAGTTATGGATGTAGGTACTTAGAGAATATTATGTAGGTACTTACTACGTACCTATCGATAAAAAACGATATTAAAATAATTTGTCCTAGGAAAAGATAATAGGGAAAGATCAATGACCGATATTGTTTGTCAAATTAGTCACTAGAGATTGATTGTACCTTTATGATGCCTGATTAGCGGCTAGTAGGGACAAAGCCATGGTGTGTCTGTGTACCTACGTATACATGTCAGCTAATGCTCCTGAATAACGTCTCACATTGGACAGATGTAATCTAAGGCGAGAGGGAATACCGATGTACCGATAGTTCATTGAGCTAACTATGTGTCTATTGCAAATCAATAAAACATATTGGAAAAGGAAGGGAGTTATTTATCTGCGTGGCTTAAACATTACTGTGGTCTTTACGAGCGCCCTTAACGACATTAGTTGCAAAAATAATTACAATGAATTATGTCTTAACTACGTGAATGTGGAATTGTTTCTAAATAACAGGTTACTTTGCCGTATAGATGCCTACATACCTAAGTTAAAGCATTCATAAATAAATAAGTGTCTTTATTTCCGTGGAAGGTCGGTACACCCTTAGTGTGGCACGTAACGGGTGTCGATACCCTCGCGCTATCCCGTCTAGGTTTCGTCGTGTCGGCGCTGCTACCGCGGCGGAAAACCCAAGCAGCGGAGGCGTTTTTGCCTCGAAAATATAATTGTACTTTTGAGCCGTTAGGGGTTGCAACTCTCAGCCTATGGAGGTCGATTGCTCATGGTTTGTTCAACGAAATCTCCAAACGGCATGGTTGACACTAAGTACCTATACATGACCCAAGGGCTGGTTTGTACTTGGTCAGAGGCTAACCATTGCCAATATTGCCATGCAACGTGGCAATGCCGCAGTTTCCTGGATTTATCAGACTATCAGTCGACAGCGATGTGGAGAATTTTTTCGAGGCCTTAATTCAGTTTGTGTTTAGTTGTAGAGTTGGGTTATCTATTACATTTTAATTATCTGTGTATGAATAAACATTTCACCTCTGTTGGTTCAGCAGCATCTGAAGGGTTTATTGATGTCATTCTGAATAAAGTGAAATGACGTAGATATATAAGTACAGTCAGCACCACATTAGTAGTGTAAGGTAAACTAAGAAAAACGCTGTAACTGCTACGGAAGAAAATTATTACCACTGACGTGCGGTGTAGGTACCTAATAGATTACAAATGCAGCGGTCAAATCCACCAAAAGCCACCACTTAAATATTACCTACTTATGTTCATTGTCAGTTGACTACCATTCGACTCATTTAATTTTATATAAGTAGTTAACTAGTAGTTGCAATAATTTATCTAGGAACTTTTTTTTAAATATTCCAGATTGGCTCGGCCAGGAAGCGGGAATCACTTTAATTGCATTGGGTTTCGTTTCGCCAGTTTAGATTGCGTTATATACCTCCCAGCGCACCTCGACAGGTACTATCATTTCATTACGTGCCGTGCCGCCGCGGAAAGTAATCCGTTTTGGTGTGGTGCGGGCGCGAATCATTTGCAAGGCCGGTAATAAGCACTTACCTAAATAAATATATTTTGCTATGCAGTTCACTTTTCTTTGAGGTCTAGAGCAAAACCATCCAGCCGTTTCATCATCATCCATAGCCTGACTGCACTCAGGGCTCACGTGCCATACTGTAGATCGATTCTGTAAAAATCCCTCCGTGAAAACTTTGGTGAAATGAGCTGTTGTTCCACATATTCCTACGTTTTGACATTATTGGCAGCTCGCTTAAACCTCACTTCACCTATGTTATCACGGTGAGACGATTACAGAATATCACTTTAGAGCCGTTTACGTGCTACGAACTACGAGGTAACGAAGAATCCTACATATTTATAGCCTAAGTTTCTGAGGTACATGACCTATGGAATACTATCGATTAGAATCGTTAATAACATGCCACACTTACACTAAAAATAACTTAACTACCAACAACATTCATTGCAACGATATTTACCTTGTCTTTATACGAATTTTATAAAGCAGTGGATTAGTTATTTCTGGTTTTGATGGAAAAAGCACAATTTGGGTGCGGTGATAAATGCCAGTGCATGTGTGTTACTGCTGGTTGGTTCAAGTGTTCCATGTTCATCTTTTTTGAAGACTCGTCAAATGAAGACAGTTCACCCGTGTTCGAGTGTATGTAGGTTGTAGTGTAGGTACTGCTCAGGGTCGGGGCCAATAAATAAAACAATACATCTCTGTAAATATCTATATTCATTTATCGAAATAGAATAATTATACAAAATAATATGGCGACTTCACATTAAATACGTTAAGTAAAAGCTAATTATAGGATACAATAAATTTAGAATTTAACAAAATATCTTATTAGAAAGGAACTAAAAGAATAGCCCAAAGTTTCAAGAACAACACAGCCATATGATCACGGCGACGATTACAAGATCAGCAGTAAATTGATTTGATACAAAAACTTTACAACAAAATGACATAAAACAAGAAATAGAATCAGTTGCAAAAGTACAAATCTTGTGAACGTGAAACGTTAATATTAATAGGTGCTTATACTAGTTTCGGAGCCTAAATACAGAAGAAACATTTAGATAGGTACATTAACTCCTTTATTGATAATTAATATGTCTAATCGTTGATTATAGCCGCCAAAGAGGTTTAAATTCAAAAATGTATGGAGCAGGCGAACTTGCTGCAAAGATCATAAAATAAGGGTCATTGAGATGAACACAAAACCGTCAAGTCTCCTTTGCGTTTAACAAACTAGTTAAAGTTCGAGTAAGGTCTGAGAACTCTCAAGGAAGTTAAAGGTATCCTTTATAACATTTTGGTAGCTAAGCTTTGCATAAGCTAAGGTTTTTGTATAATAATTTTAACGCTAAACTGTCGTTCTTATAAATGTTCTTATTTCTGCAACTGAATCGAGATTACAACAACATAGTCTTACAAAATTATCTGAGATAGCATTCACTCTTCTAAATATCATATAAAAAAACGTTATTCTTACAATTAATCATTAAAGTTAACTATGGATATAGTTACATAAAATAATATCAAAATAATGTTACAAACACAATGATCTCTAAAAGACGCGCTCATTCGGGTCTCTATTATTGGGTACACAATTATTTTAATATTGTTCTAGATAGTAAGTACCTAACTTATATAACTTTAATATTGCAATACTAAAGATAAAATCTAATAGCGTGTTTAACTACGATATCTCGAGTTATAACGATTCGCTGTTTTACCTGCAGTCTAATATAATAATCCTGCGAGACAGATATACACAAAAAAAAATTAACGCGCTTTCTAGATTTGGTGTTTTAGTCCTTTTGTTACAAACAACAAATAATTCTTCACAGTTTTGTAATGAATTTAAACAGTCACGGCTGGAAATTAATCCATAAAAAAATCTGATGTACTTTTTGAGACGTCTGTGGCCTATAGTCCCCGGAGCATTAGGTAGACTCTCAGTCGCTGTAAATACGTTGCGCTGTCGGTTACCGCCGACAGTGATAGGACGTTTGCTATCTATTATCCGATACCAGAAGCAATGATATCCGGGTAAAGGAAATCAAACGTCCTGCGCTATAATTGCGTAACACACTTCACTTACAATCTGAGGAATTCTGAAAGAAATACCTGATCCATTGCTTAAAAAACTTGTCTGCTCAGCAACGTAAATAACGCAATCATCGTGGCTGAGCTGCGAAAATGTAATGCATTGCGATCGATTGTTAGTTTTTGTTTGTTACGCAATTAACCCGCTGCTCCTTAATAGTACTCCTTACAAAATCATCAAAACATAATATATGAACAAGAGATTATGTCTAAAACTTAAACCACTATCACTAATTTGTTCTAAATCAACAAAACTAACATATCTTATTTGCAGTCCTGAACAGAATTTCAGGACTGTACAACATTCGTTGGTAATGTTGTCTGACAGTTTCCAGTTAACTCTGCACAACTATAACAAAACAAATGAATTGATTCATACAGTTCACACGAGTCTAGGTAACTATGAATCGTAAAAATAGAACAACTAACGAACCTAGTATGTACCACTCCACAGAAAAGATTTTCTGTTCTGTGTAGCACTCAACTGAACTTTAGATTAAACAACAGGTTTAAAATTGTCTCGTTTAAAATCTGCCAGCGGCTTTATATGCTTATTGACAGCTCTAACTTTATCATCTGCCTATGACTGTTTAAATTCAACAAATAGTTATTATTCAGTTTTAAAATACTGTGGTTATTCCAATCTGCTAGCCTCACTTGAGCAGAATGATAACGGTTCACAAAATATATTTTTGATGTCCTTTGTCGGATAACATATTATATCTGAATGTATGAATATAATATTTATTTTAATTTCCTTCATCGATTAGGATACAGCCACAGCTGATGTTTGAGTATGTGAAAAACCATTTGTAATGATTTCGACACTAAATACAAGACAGTATTCAATATTGCTTTAATGTGTTATAATAACAGGGGTGTGGTGTTATATTTAGACTCAACTTCTATAAAAATAGTGTGCGCAAAACAAACGTTTCCCTCTAAAATACATAATAAAGTACATGATTAAATAATCCTATTCCTTTTGTTACGTTTTTTCAGAAACGTGGTCAAAGAAACACGGCTTTTGAATATATAATGTCTAGCGTTGCTTTCCCAAGTAGGCTAGTGCACTGACCGATATCGATTGAAAGGTTGATAGAATTTTAAAGCGACAAAGTGATTTAAATTGCTGCAAGTGGCGCCCTACTGGTAATTTTTCCAGTGATTAGGTATTAATGCACGCTACACTAGCGCGGCGAGGTTGAACGCTGCTGCGTTTAATAATAAATCAGAGGACTGATGCACGACAAACGTGCGACATTATAATATTCTTTTTGTATTTCGTACGTGGATAATGAAGCTTTTTCTATAAGTGGTCCTTATTACTGCAAATTTAAACCAAATATTAATTCAAGCCACCACCATCTAAGCCACAGACACTCCAGAGAGCAAAATGTTTCTGACGAATTATGTTACGCACGTGACGATGCAACGTCCCTCACTCACTCTCCCGCAACGTAATATGGCTCACATAACGTGAATTATAAGCTGTAAATCACGCTTGAGACATATTCCTTTGACCACGTTGCCATAGATCCTCTAGGGCACACAATCACTAAAGGCCTACAAAAATGCCTATATACTTAACAATAATATCTTATATTATATATTCCCTTATCCGGCGCGTGTGATTCCACCAATATGGCATGGACATTGTTAGAATTACACGAACATTAACATTATGATATTCGATAACGATAAACAATTATTCTATAAGAGACAGATTGTGACAAGAGCAATAGCGTGAAGTGAAGTAGACATTCTCAACCACGAATGATGCGACATGAATATAAATCACTACATAGTATAAAACAAAGTCGCTATTTTTGTCTGTTTGTTTGTCTGTATGCTTAAATCTTTAAAATTACGCAACGGATTTTGATGCGGTTTTTTGTAATAGGTAGAGTGATTCAAGAGGAAGGTTGTCGACATATTATGCGGGCGAAGCCGCGGGCGGAAGCTAGTGTGATATAATTGGAATAGTTTTTAGATAGTTTTATTTTATCATTGCTATCTGTTTTGATTAAAGCGTGTGGTGGAGATTTCCCTACACTTACTATAATTAAGGGCGCAGAGTCTATGTAACATCACGGTACGACCCCAAGAGCTTTAGCAAAAACTAAGAAATTGCACGCGTAGGCGATGCGATGTGACGCGTTGGGTTGGGGCCGAAATTTAACGCAGGCAGAAAGAAGCCAGTAATAGAATTTTGGTAGTTCTATAAAACAATCCGGTCGACGGTTTATCATACCATCCCGGTTGCAGGATCCAACCATGAAAATATTCTATGGATTTATGTTGCACAATTAGGTCCAATATACATTTTATTGAAGGACATTAATCACCTGGATATTGGTAGCTATCCACAAATTCTAAAGCTTTTTGTTTTACCGTTTTGGTTACTGTTCGTTACAAGTTTAGTAATCCAGTTATTTTCGCTAACGTTGCACTACTCCGTGATCATTTCTTCTTCAATAACATTTTCTGAGGAACTATATTATGACAAACCGCCAGAGTTATCAGACGATTGAAAAATCGGCCCGACTAAAATTTGAATAAAAATACGCAAGTTGTCAACGAAAACACGTTGGAAATGTCGTGTAACGTGAGATTTGGTGGAGCTATCAGATTTTAAAATTGTTAGATTAGATTAGACCATTTGATTATTTGGTTTAAGAATGTACACTATAATTTGATATAGATCTAGAACAGAGTTAGATAATAAATACTTGTAATGGCAATATAATTAATCTATTGTTAGTGTACTTACACACAACTCTTAAGATAAGATAGAGAGATACAATCACATCTCTACACATCATAGAAAAGTATCCGCATAGCTATTATACCATTTCTGAGTTATAAAATAAAGTACTTTATTCGTAAATTAATATTTATATGATCGATTTGTACGTGGAAAGCTTACCTATAACGTGATTATGACGATATCATTTCGAAGCATAAGGTTATAAGTATTCCTGTTTATGAGTTACAACGATACAATATTCAGTATAGTAATTAACTTTGAATTTTGGTTACCCGACCGACTCGATGAGGTAAGCGCATTCGCTTACCAACAAGCTTTGCCAACAAATAAGTAGGTAAGTATAGCAGCGTTATTGGCAAATTGAATCGTTCGTCTTTTGCTCTCAACTCAAATAATTGGCATTTTGAACTCTATTTTAAGACACAAAGAAAAATAATTGTTAATGTTAAATTAGTGGCATATCCAGTTCTAAGGTTTAAGATCCGGCAATTGTAACACGGGATCGGGATCAGGAGTGGCTCATCATTTCCGCAAGAGTTGGCAAAGGTAAACAGTACAGTCAATATTTCGTCCATGCAAGAGTGCCACTACCTCAGGCCACCCGACCTTAAAAGAGGTAGCTCCCGAATACTCCGAACAAGTCTGCTAAGTTCGAGAGGTCTATTAGTGTCGTTACGGAACAGCTCGCGCTACAGTTGCACGTGGCAATTAGTGGTGACTGCAAACTACCACCTAGGTACATTGAATTATGTGGGTGCGCACCTTATCACGAAAATGAATTCCATAAAACGCTCATTACAATATCGTCTACTCGTATTTCAATAGAGACCGGTTTTACATTTTATTTGCCCTTTCCTTTCTGACTTTAATGGAAAAAATGCGACTGATTGGTAAATAGTTATCAGCTGAACTACGAAACCGATTTTACTGTCGGTAATTCAACAAAGACGTAGCCAAAAACCAGCTGAAGTATTTACGTTACTTTTCACATCGAGAAATCTAATATTATAAACCTGAAGAGTTTGTTTGTGCTAATCTCTGGAACTACTGGTCTGAATTGAAAAAATATTTTTGTGTTGGATACTCCATTTATCGAGTAAGGCTATGTAACATCACGCTACGGCCAATAGGAGCCGAGCAGCAGGTGAAACCACGCGGGTGCAGCTAGTACTAAATAAAGCTCGAACTTGAGCATAGATAACGATGGGACTACTAGAGGCATCTCAAACTCTTTTCAGGGCTAGTTTCTCTATGATTAGATCATTTTTATTTAAGGAATAAATATTGCTGTTAGATAGTTTTAGCATGTATACACAATATGACAAAAAAATATGCTTCAGATAAAAGCTATCGGACTAAGTACTGAATAATCAGCCCCTAAAATTGTAGTATTTAGGTAAATGGAAAAGACATACCTACGAACTTTATTTAAGCAGCAAGCTGCTGAATTACAATAAAATATATTTACGTTCAATTGTTCAGAAGTTAAAAGGCAAAGAGCAATTTAAACAATATCTTTGTTTATTGAATAACAGACAATTTGCTCTATTATATTGGTGATGCAATTCATTACATAAGCGTGAGTACCTACCTACTGTTCATGAGACAAACGCGTTTGTCTAGCTTGTTGTTAAGGAAATCATTGTAACATGAGCTACTGAGATAAAATTCACTATTATGCTTTCATAGGTACTAACTATTTGTTCGGTAGCTTTAGTGACTTTAAAACTCAAGTGGGACGAACGAGGAATTCTTTGGAATGTGGGACAAGATAGTGGGACGACAAAGGCACAAATCCTTTAAAAGAATCCATTAATGAGTCGAGTCGGTGTTAACGTGTTGGTACTGTTTCTCTGCCGATTCTTGCTGTGTGTGAGATGATAAGTACCACCTTCCCAGTGCTTGGAAATCTCAGCGTGTGAGAAGACGATTACCCGAATCCCCACTTCCATACCACCTGTCAGTGGTGTGGTCGGTTCCCTGTCAACCTCATTGGAGCACCAAAAGTCCTTTGTGCGCACGTAAATGTGTAAACGAGACCGAGTCGCAGGTACCAAGCACCCGTTACCGAATATTATCATGGCCAGACGCGAGACGAGACTACTTGACACTTAAGCACGCCTGGCTATATATAATGTATGCCTCGTCAATATACCGCCACTTGAGTTCGCCTTCCCTTCCCGAATCGCAACCGACCGGCACGCGGTAATCCCTAATTTAACAATAACACTAAGCCATTTGTTATGAGTTATGACATTTCATAGTCGGTTGAGGTACCTTGGAGTGAATTATGAAATTATCGTTTTACAGCACTTTAGCGTTGATGCAAGTTTTCAGGAAATGTTAATTAAACCACTTGAAGATCATAAAATACATTTTAGTGTGATTACTCTCTCCATGTGTTATCTTATCGCGCGACTCAATATAACTGCTCGAAAATGAACGTCATAAAACAGGAAAAATAACTGCAAAACACTTTACATTTCTTGTTGTAAGTCTCGTTCTATTTAATACTATAGCGAATAAGTAACAAACTAATAATTATATAGTTTTCAAATAACGAATTAATTATAATATCTATTTACCATGTATGACGTGTATAAATATGATTAATATAATTATGTATGGTGATATTCGATCTTTACCCGCTACCCAAAATAAGTATCGTAAAATATCTAAGAACTATAATAATGTTCTACACACATCGCAGTCGGTACCCCAAGCCTTATTTCAACAAAAATATAATCAAGTGAAACCGACTTATTAGATATAACTGTAACACAAATATGTCGTTATCTCGTTATAAATTCTTGGCTTTATATGAGTTTATTCAAAAATCATTTAACTTATTATTTAAATATTTATACAGGCCACCCTGTATAAATATTTATTTGCAGCAGAAACTATCAATGCAGTTAACAATTACTCAAAAGGCAATGAGTAAGGTACCTGCCCTTACTGGCCTGTCTCAAAATTCCAACCAATATCCAATGGATTTTTGCAATTTCCCCATTGCAATTAGAATAATATCTAAACAGATTAATATGATTTACATTTACTTTCAGATGATACAGACAAGTATGTGCCGCAGTTAAATAATTATGAGTAAATGTAATAAAAATGAATCAATGAAAACATTCTAATAATATGATAATAATTTACTACATTTGTACTAGCTTCATTTATTATTGCGAGATTATTGGTTTTTAAACTTTCAATTTTGTTTTTGTACTTCAAAATGTAGTTTATATCAGAGACAAAATCAGCTAATGCTTCATCATAATCACATAATAAAATAGTATTTGCCACAGTTCCCAAAAGTTGGAGCAAAACAGTACTATATAAATAAGAATACATCTTTAATAAAATATAGGATTGATTGATATCAGGAATTTGACTAAAAGCATCTTGTGTCAGCATTTTTTTATAAGCAACATCAATGAACCTTATATTTTAGTGGTATTTATAACACTATGGTAACAATGAACAACATGCAAACTTGTAAACAGTGAAAATTTGTTTTATACAAGATTGCAAACATAATTTTGGCAGAAATTATAAGTATGTATTTGTATATAATTTCACACATTATTACCACTTAACAGCTTCTAGTGTAGCATGAGCCGAGCTTGTCTATGATAAGTAGCCAACATGTAAGTCTACATTTGTATTTGTTTGGTCAAAAATGTCTCTTTAATTTCCCCATTTTCTTTAATCACTGAACCACTATTGTGAATGGGTACTCTAGCACCAAATCCTTGTTGTTTTGCATTTTTCTCTACAATTAATATTATAAGCACTGCAGCTTCACATAATGTACATTCTAAATTCCATGTATGTTGCATAAAAGTAAAATTATCCATATACTTCACTGTATGATAAACATAATAAATGTTGTGCCTCTCTAAGATAAAAATCTGTACATATTTGCACTTAAGAATGTAAGAATTTGCAGTTAGTGTAATGATTTTATTTTACACATACACATTTTTTCCACCTAATTCTTTACGTAAACTTTATCAAAATCAGTTCTCACTGAGTTTGCTATTATGAGAAGCTTTTAAACTGAACAAAATTGCCAGTATTTACAGCAGTAGTTTGTTTTACTCTCTTTAATGTAAATATTTTTTTTGTTTTTTATTACTTGGTGCTTATTATATATGGTTTTATAAATAACATAGAAGGTAAAAGAACATAACTGCCTGTTTGTTATAATATTGGCAATAATTGTGAACTCATAAGATACTAATGATCATTTCATGAATGTACAACTCAATTAAGAAACATTCATTTATTATACTGATACACAACATTAAAATGCAAAATGGTAAATAATATTGTTGCCCTTTAAATGTGACCCACATATGAAAATTAAAAATGCTGTAGACTCACTAGAATAATTTACGGATTATGATTATACACAAGCTAATCCCAACAACTTGTGTGGTATGTTTGAGTTAAAATAATTTACAATTCACTACTCACTGTTAGTCATCTTTGGCACCACCTTCAATACTATACTAAATTTGTAAAGCACTGAGTCGGCCTCCTCTTTTGGTACTGCTATACCGTGTCTACTTTAGGTGCTTCAATTCGGGTGTAAGCGGGAGTGGGCTTGCGCTTGAATGTTACATAAGTGTACAACAGACTGGCCAGCACACTGATGTTGAGCCCCACAAAGTTCAGCAAAGAGAACACATAATCACCACCAATCACCATTCCCAAATATGTAACCAGGATATTCTTCAAGCACCCGATGATTGTGGTAGTAAGTGCACTGTTGTATTGAGTGCAAAGCATTACACTGTAGGACAGAATAAATCCCATCACACATGACATTAGGAACTGTGCAAGGAACAAGGAGTCATCCCAGTTCTCGTACTCAGCTGAGCTGTGTAAATCTCCAGTGGTCCACGCAATCACAGTTGCTGGGATAATCATAAACAAAGCATTATAATACATCAGACCATATTTACCAAGATCTTTGGCATCTAGCTTCTTTTTCATGTACACACCATTGGAAGCAGTGAACACATCATTGAGCAGCACCAGGGTGTACCCTGTCCACGAGAACGTGACGTCATCAGCGGCAGCTAGCATAGCACCACCAACCATAGCGTAAACACTGGTTTGTACTGGCCAGGAGGCCTTCACACCCAGCACGAACCTCTCACCCAACATTGTCATGAGGATGCTGAAGCGGCGTAGAGCTGTGAACATCGGCAGGCTGAGCTCTTTGGTACCACCGAGTCCTGTTGCCATGTTACCCAAGTAGATGATTGGCAGAGGCCAGATGCGCTTCAGAATGTCTGATGACAGCGGCGGGAACTGCACCACCCTGAAGAAGCGGCCTGCCCACAACACCGTGATAGTCGCCACCATCTGCCCTAGGCCGAGCACTTGGTATGACGGGAAGGCGTAAGTCGTCAACACAGTCTTGTTCACCACGGTGATCATGAACGAGGCCAGCGCGTAGAACGATGCGCTCAGGATCTTCTTCAGCATCTGTGCGCGGTCCGCCGCTTCCGCTCGCTCCTGCGCGCTCAGAGCCGACATCGTGCCACCACGTATGTAATTATACTAACTGCGAGCTAAACTAACATGATCGATTAGCGAACGCGTCATGAAACCTCGCGGTCGGTCACGATCTTTAACATATTATGGGTGTTCGTTCACGCTCATTACACTTTCATGGTCGATTCAATGATCCTTTCATTAAACGTAAATAAAAAAAATAAAACTTTGATTACACCGCATGCATAGCAGTGCAACTAATGACAGATCAACGACTGTCAACGACTTGACTTTGAAGTTGACATTTAGCAGACGTAAACATTTACAAACTTGACGCAGGGTTGAATAAACTTTTTAAAAATGAAAATTATATAGTTTTAATGCTGTGTTAAAGCATAAATATATAAATCAAAAACCCTTTTCATTCGTTTCATGGGATCACATATGAAAACCAAATCATTAAATGATATAAAAACCAAATCCTATGCTTCAGCCCAGAAGTAGAAAACGAACTCTTATATTCATAAATAAATTAAGAACATTTCATGTCAGGCCTCACGAATTGTATTTCGGTAAATGTTTCATTAATTCTATGATATGCTCGCATGACGCCATCTTCTTCTTAGCGTGTCGATGGCAAAAATAGTCAAAATAGTTTAATAAATATATTTATATTTTAAATTATAACGCCAATAATAATAATTAAATTATAATTATTTTATGACGCCATCAGATAACGCTAATAATGAGTCATCACTAGTTTCGGGTGAATATTTGGGCTTCCAGCATCACATACGGCTCTAGCGGCGCGGCGTTGATAGGAGTGTTTATGTTTTAAAATCACCCAGGGCATTTGCTTATTAATCTACTAATCAAACTAATTGCTCCTATAAGATTTAATCTTGGAGGAGCAGCTATATTAGAAGACTAGCTGTGCCTGGGACGTCGTCCGCGTGGACGGGCGGCATACCTTAACAAATGTTCGCCGTGATTCTTTATATTGACATAATTTTTTTATTTATGAATCGATTGACATGAAATAAACACTAAATGTTAAGTGAAGCTTACTACAATATATTAGTGAAAACGCATCTAAATCGAATAAGCCGTTTCAGATATTAGCGTGCACAAACACACAGACAAACCGACAAACAGACAAAAAAAAAATTAATTACAATTTAGGGTTCGGCATCGATAAAATTAACAACCCCTGCTACTTTTTTTTTACATATTTCCATTGTACAGAGACCACTTTTCTACAATTTTATTATATGTAATAGAATAGATACTTATTAATAAAAATCATCACAATCTTATAGAAGGTATAAAATTTATTATACTTTTATTAATATATAATCTTCGTCTATGTAATCGATCATTGTGAACATAAAAGGGTTCAACAAACTACCTAACAATCTTAGATATATTACTTACTAGCTGACCCGACAGACGTTGTCCTGTCTTAACTATGATACCTACCTTACCTACCCTACCTATGCAAAAATGTGCAATAAAAATATTTTTCTCATACAAACTTTGCCACCCCTTGTAATCCTTTTAGGGGTTGAATTTCCAAAAAATAATATGCCTATGTCCTTCTCATGAATGCAAACTATCTACATACCAAATTTCAGCAAAATCGGTTGGGTGGTTTAGGCGTGAAAAGGTAACAGACAGACAGACAGAGTTACTTTCGCATTTATAATATTAGTGTGGATAGGTACTATGCTCTTCTATGAAAGGTGCACTGCGCGTTTCGAGTAACAAGGACAGATTATTGCTTCTACGTCTTAAACTTGTACTTGTTTTCAGCCTTGCAATAGGTACCTAATTTATAACCTATTGCGTTTGTTTTTAAAACAAGAAAAAATCTTCTATATTTTCAATCCAAATTAAAATGTTACGACCAGATGCAGCAGCACAACCTTGATACAATTAGATAGGTAAGCATCCCTATGTGATCTGTGAAAGTGTGAATCTGTGATGCGTGATGTGATGACATACACAGCTACATGAAATCCCCACATTCCCCACTTTGATCCCCACTTCTATGCCCACATGCCCACATCGACACTACTCTACAGATAGCAAATAAAGCTATAGTCGGCTATAGTCTATAGTATAAGCAAAAAGTTTGGTCTATGGTCCAATATTGAATAACTTTTGTTTTTTTTTTAATATTTGCTGCATAAAAATTAATTATTCAGTAATGAAAATACTTAAAAAAAATAATAAATCGTTTTTTCTAAAATAATAAAAAGAACAACATTATTCACATTTTCAGTTTTTTTTCATACGTTCTGACATGTTCATGTTGTTTGTCGGACAATGAACGGTGCATTGTGAAGAATCCGCGTAGCAAACCAAACCAAGCGACATTTTGATTATTATTCCATTGTATCGCCATGTCAGTCAATATTGTTTGTGTAATATAAATAATCGCGGAGACGGGTACCGTCGTAGTGATGCGTTGTAAATAATGTTTGAGAAATAGAACGTTCCTACCCGATTCGTATACGTGGGCACTAATTCGCGTTTGAGTTTTCAGTAATGTATCAGTGTTGGGACGCGTTGCTATTCTGAAAGTGGTACAGGTAGTGTTAGGAGGGCGTCTAGTGTTTTTTTTTGTCGTGATTGTCGGGGTTTGTCGGCGGGATGGCTGTGCCCGAACAGTTCTCGCTTCGATGGAACGATTTCCATTCGAATTTGTCACAATCGTTTCATGCGTTGCTGGAGGGTGAGGACCTGGTGGACGTGACCCTAGCAGCCGGTGGCCAGTACGTGCACGCGCACAAGCTGATCCTCTCAGTATGCAGCCCTTACTTCAAGGAACTTTTTAAGGTATGATTCATTAGTTGGTTTCGCATAAATTTTGCATCATTATGCTTACTGCAATTCTTAGAAAATACCTTCCTCGACTTAGATATTCAGTATAAATTTTCGCCAGTTATGCTTTTTTGCAAGAAAAACATAATTTCCGATTGTTTACACCAAAGACAAAAAGTAGGAGACAAGGAGTCAGTGTCAGATTTACAGGTAGGTATGATATATGCATAGTGTAATGTTGTATACAAACATATAGTTATATTTGCTGGGGTGTCCAGTATGGCAGCTAATGGTATTGATTTTTGGACTATAGATAATATTAGATATATCTGTCTGGAGTAAGCTCCCCCACCCCTCACTTAGGGAGGCAGACATTAGGGTTGATCTGTTACCTTTCCCTTCTCACCTACCTCACCTCTCCTCACCTCTGTGCGATCGAGGGGAGGCCTTCTCTTATTATTATTACATGCCAGTTTGAAATACCCTTTTTACTGCAGTGTAATATTTGCCTTGTTCATGGTGCAACTTACTTTTGCTTGTGCTATTGATTTTGGGGATACTACATTAAATTGGTGAGCATTTTGATTATTTTATAGATATGGGTGCTTCATATTCATTTATTTACTTAATGTACTCATCAGATAATGGATTTGAACAAATGCTGTCCATGAAATGCTGCTAACACTAGTATTTCTTTAAAAAGATTAGCACTTGTAATATTTTGGTGGCAGATCACATAGATGAACAGAAATAGAAATATAGTTATGTTTATTTTCACTTCATTTATTTTTAGGCATTTAGTTAGTGGTTGCTTAGAGTTAGTGATATTGGGCATAAGTAACTCAAGTTCATACATTCAAAGGCTATTGTTAGTTCTGAGCCTCTAAAAAAGAATGTAATGTTGTGTTCTACCTCATGGCGAAAAGGTTCTCAGATGATGAGCGTTCACTGTAAAAATATTCCTTAAATACTGTTTCCAATGTCATCCAACAGCTAGACATTTTGAATTTTGCTCAACACATCATAATTTATAATGTGAAGAAATTCAATGAATCACTTACTATTATTGTTTCAACAACCTTTGTTCCATATCTCTGTATTGGAATTAAAACAAATAAAAACTATACATATCTGTTATCAGAATAGCATGAATGTGGCTAATACAATAGTTGTTTATTGAATAGTTGTATCACTTGGGTCGTCTTAGCTATCTACATAAACTCAAAATTACTGTTTTGACCGTGTTTGCTAAAGAAACATTTATAACAATATGGAAGATATTTATAGAATCTTAAGTATTGACTTAACATAAATACAAGACATATAAGAACTTTTGTATTCTATGTTTAGCTTACCCACTGACCAGGAACAGTGAATTGTAGTATCCAGTATTTGTTAATAAATTTATTTACCAATAATAATTGTGGTAGTAAATGGGTGCCTGAAAGTACTACTTACTCAAACATTACATGAGATGGTGTAGTTGTTTGCTATTCAGTTTCGGCAGTCAGCATTCAGAATGCAATACATCTTCCATTCCGTTACTGCTGAATAAAGAATTTCTTATTTTATCAAAATATTACCTAACTTTTCTGTCGTTTATTTTGCAGAATGTGTAAGTCAGGCCCATTGTTGCAAGTGTTATCTGAGAAAATAAAACAAGATTAAATATAATAAGTGAAAGTGCACTTTGTTGTTATACAAAAACCTATCAGTAGACTTGATTTCGATTTGAAACATAATATCTGGAAGTGAACAATGTTGTAAACTTAATACCTTTGTTAAGACTCGGAACTGTATCATACAAAATAATGGTACACTCCTTCATATATTGTGACTTTTTTTTTGAGGTTGGGATATCATCAGATGAACCCTCCTGCTCTGGTTGGAGCGGCAGGAAGTGTCAGACTCTTACTGACTAAAACCCATCCATGTTTCTTCCTTAGCTTTTTATGTTCCGGGGTAGTGGTAACCCTTTCGGACAATCCCGCTGACCATACTGTTGCGGCTGGTCATGATATAAAGAATCAAGAGAGCCGTGCCATTCACTGGCGACTATCTATCTACCAGTGCTTGTTGCAGCTGTTATGAATACGGCCTTGTCAACCAACATCATTCACTTTAGTTGTCTATGGGAACTTGTTGGTATAAATCGGAAGTTTGTTTATAATATACAGTAAGTAAAGTTCATGATCTGTTGAGTGATCATGAGTCTCCAACTAGAAACTCTTTGTTGTCTTTGCTTTGTTTTATTATAACTTAAAGAATATAGTTCTGTTACTACTTATGTCATAATTAAAATACAAAAATATTCTGGTCAGATTACCAAACTGATTTAGAATAAATAACTTGAAATAATTAATAAATTGAGATGAAACGGGACTATTTCATTGTCAGGACTCTGGGTAGGCATTTGTTTGAAAGTGTCATGATATCACCTATAATTAATAATCAGTTAGCATGACATCGGAGGGGAGCCTAGCAAAAGGAACATCCACTGAATTCAAGCCATTCAGTATGTCAAGTCATCCAATAAGTCAGTGATTGACCAAGTATCTTCATTCACAGATGAACCCATGTGAGCATCCCATAGTGATCCTGAAGGACGTTGCGCACCAAGAGTTGCGTCAGCTGCTGCAGTTTATGTACCGCGGGGAAGTGCACGTGCGTCGTCAGGAACTGTCAGGCTTCCTCCACACCGCTGAGCTGCTGCAGGTCAAGGGTCTCACCGGCGGACGGGAAGTAAGTTCCTCTTTATGGTCTAGGAAGCAGTTGAAACTGAGATGGATGAATGAAAGGCTACCAACCAGAGGTGTTTGCAGGCGAAATGTGAGTTGAGACGCCGGGAGGTCAGGTGTGTATTTACGTAAAAGAAACAAAAGTAGTCTGTGTGGATAGAAGTTAATAATGGTCACAGGTTTGAATACCATTATAGTTAACAGTAAAAGTGTTACCGACGGTTATTATTGCCAGTGACCCCTTCGTTACACACACAGTACGCCAGCATTATGTCGCTCAGGAAGTTATTGTCAGAGATCAAACAAATTACTTAACTTTCACAAACTATCTCGCTATTCACAGCGAAGCGAGTCCCCCACAGCCATGTCGGACGAGGTGCCGAAGCCAGTGCCGCCACAGCAGGAGGCCGAACCCGTCAACGAGTGGACGCCGGCGGTGGAAGACACCACGTCTTCGGAGCCGCCGCCCGAGCCCGTCGATACTATCACCATCAAGGAGGAGGCCGCTAGGAGCCCACTCAAGAGGTATGGCGCAGATTGGGAGTTTCTTTTAAAGCTCTACATGATCATGCAGAGCTACGTCTAGTTGTACATTTATAAAGTTATTATTTTAGTTCTGTTGATGGTAGCTGTATTTCATCGTTTGTTGCGTTCAAGAAGCTTTTCTGTGGCGTCTCGAGTTTTTCCTGGATTCAGTTTTGCTTTCGCTGTTACCGTTCGGTGGTCAGTGGTAAAGATTAGATTATACATTATTCCGTCTGCCCATGTCTAAAAAATATATCTATTTGATTTTATGGTTTCGTATCCAAATGGCAAAAACGGAAACCTCATTTTTCCGTCTGTCCGGAAGACGCGCAGTCAATGTGCTTGAAAACTATTGACACTATATCGTTGAAAATTGGAAGGTGTGTTCTGTGCAGCGCTTAACTTAGTGTAGTGAAAAAAGTTATAAGTCAAAGTCAAATCATTTATTTCAAATAGGCATAGGAAGGCAGTTTTGAACATCAAAATGAACAAGAAATAGAATTGATTCTAGTCGCGCCTTCTAAAAGGTAGTTTCGTATGGAGAAGAATGGGCAAGAAACTCCACCGTTACTCTTTTAAAATGTTTTGTATACATGAATTATAACATTATAATGTGAAGACGATGCACCCAGAATAAAAATACTACACCACAAAAGGTGAAAAGAAACAAATATAACAATGGCAGGTAAAATTAATTATATCACAAATACATGGTGCTCACATATTTTCACATATATACGGGGTGTCGCCCATGTAGGTGTGCGACACCCGGAATACATGTAGGATGAACAAAGAATACAATGCTCGTCAGCGTGGGTTTTTCATAGACGTTTCTATTAATACTATGAAATACAATTCATTTTCCCTAAAAGACCTTGATTGTTTGGTCAGGTTTTATGTACATACTTTAAAAACACTCTGAGACTTCTACTTAGCAGTATTTACATCCAAAATATAGTACATTCAGACGTCACGGCCATTTCCGTACAGATTGCTAAAGAACACCCCGACCAAGAACAGCCACAACGTTAAGAAGAAGCCGCGCCCCATCAAGGACAGCCCCACGCACCCGGAGAACACCGACTATGCTTACGACGGGTACGTACCCTCAAATAGTCCGATATTATACCTTTACGTCCGCCAGCTTATCCTTTACCCAAATATTCAGGTCAGCAGTACTTTTAGTTTTTTTATATGCCGTTGTAAATAAATGCAGGGCTGTATTGGAATATAATAATAAGCTTCTAGCGTTTATATTTGCTTGCTGCTGTAAATCTGCCGGCTTTGCAAACATACACCAAGAGGAAGCGGCGTTACCAAAAAATATCATATTAGTCAGTAGTTTTCGATATAGGCGGCTCTGATTACAAGTTGTGTGTGGCGATAAAACTCTTGGTCATTAGTATTTTACACGGAGCGATTGCCATCCACGGATTCCAGCGTGAGGTTAGATTGGACTGTTCATGTCTTTGTAGATGTCTGTAGGCGTCGGTGACTAACTAGGTTTTGCCTGTAAAACTGGGCTGAGGGTCAGAATCGTCATTTCTGTCCCTCCTGATCTGATAATACTGAGATAATATCTTAGGCCTTTGCTGGATTATTTTGGGGTCGGCTTTCAGTCTAACCAGACGCAGTTACATACCAGTATATAACATGGAGCGTCTGCCTATCTGACCTCCACAACCCAGTTAATGCCATTCCCACCCACACCGACTCTTGTCGCACCGCCGCCGAGGAAACGACGAGCTATCGATGACTTCTCGTTCAAGAAACATACAACCGATGTAGGTCCCGCGTCATGTATTAATAGTCGATCGCTGACTGCTCGTTCCCAGTGCCGGCGAGAACTCTTGTCACAGGGAGAAGAACTATCAAGGGAAATACTCGCTCACCGACATTCAACACTCGATCCTCGCCAACTTGTTTCTAGTTGCTAGTTCACTCAGTTGTCGCTGATCGTCGGCGGTGAGACAGGTGCCATACCCACTGAGTAATCTGGCTTACATATAAGCATCGCTTACGTACTTACTATGCGCGTTGCTTGCAGCGAGCCGCTGATTGACTTCGACAACGAGCTGTTCCACAGCGTGCTTGTGCTGCCCGAGTCTGCCAAGGAATCTGGTAAGTCACACCTGCTTTATGCTATACTTTACTGTAATAAAAAGGCTAATTTTCGTAACTATAACGTTCAAAATCTAGTCCCTATCTCTTCTCGGCGACAACCAACATCAATAACTTGTCAAGTGTCGGGAAATAAAAGGTATTTGTGAGAGTTTGAGACACAGATATAGACGTTATTTTTGAGGAGTGCTGGACTGAAAGCAAGAAATATTAAACAACTTTGTTTTTGAAAAGATGAAACATCTCCATTATAAGAATTCTTTGTCTTATGGCTCTTTCAAAAATAGAAAGGCTTATTTTTCAAGCGTAAGCGAGGAGCTTGATGGAATCTTGGTTCGATCACTAGTTCGGGTAGTGTTATTGGGTTTTTCCATATATGATAGGACAATAAGTGCCTGGAGTCTAAATCTATACCCTGTCAATGGCAGCAGGCGCTCCGCACACCATAGTTGGTTTAATGGACAAACTTACTGTGAATGAACTAGGGTTGCATCGTAACGTAGCGCTCGGTTATGTCATATTTCTGTTCTTCTATCCTGGGCCAATCTGGCTGCTTATTAGCATTAGGTCGAAAAACAAACATAATATTGTAAAATATTATTATTATTGTCCTCCTATTCGCTATTTTGCTTACCTAGCCGAAAGCTTACATCAGTATAAAAATAACTATCGGAGAATTTCATGAGCCTCGCAGGTTTAGTGATCGTAAATGCGACTGGTTAGCGTAGGGACCTGGGTTCGATTTCCTGGTCCGACAAAGTGTTTGGGTTTCCCCAATAAAAACTAGCAGTAGTCGCACGGTGCCGGGAGTTGGGCTCAGTTGATGGGCATGGGCCTTCTACATAACTAAAGTTGCGTAAAGTGGATACACCTCCACGTACCTCTTCATACAGTTGCAAAGTTATGTTATTAAAATTCATTCATAACTAAACAACGCACAGCCACATGTGGGTTGAGAAGTAAGAAATTTAGCTTGAAAAAATGTTCCCTTTATAGCGTAGGTGAGCATTAAGGAAAGATTTTTGAAAATTCACCCTCATAGGTGTTAAATATGGAATTATAGTTTGGGATGCGAAATGCCAACGAGCGCTCGGCTTGTGACTTCATAAATCGAGCTACAAAGACTCAAACAGCAAATAGCCCGTATGAAGCACGTCCCCCATTTAACTCCCATTCCCCCAGCAGGGTGGAACTGCAAGACGGGTGGCGTAAAGTGCCCTTCGTGCCACCGGTTCTTCGCCAACCGCTACAACCTGAAGGTTCACATCCGCGATAAGCACGACACGCGCGAGGGCACGCTGCAGTGTGATATTTGCCAGAAGCGCATGCGCAACCCGAGCTGCCTGCGCGTGCACATGTACCATCACCGCAAGCAGGCCGCCTATCTCGCGCAGCTCAGCTCGCAGGGGGAGCAGATGAAGCACGTGTAAGTACCAAAATGACTACCAAAAGTAAATGATCAAATAGTAAACCTATTCAGGTTAAATTCTTACTCAAACCATCACTCCCTACAGGGATTTACAAACACATTCAATTTTGTATTTAGATGGTTTCAACTTTATATTTCATATTGAGTTACAAATAATATGATTGGCTTTTTTCTATGGCGGCTGGACGTACAACCAACAAAAATTAAATGTATCGTAATATTTAGTTCTCCATAGAAAGAAAACGTTTTCATGAGTTTCATCTTGATTGTCACTGGGGTTGAGGAACAGTGAAGTCCAAAAAAATTAAATATAAGTCCGAATTGTTTTCCATCGCAAATATGATCGCCTTAGAATTAGAATCGTTGTTACCAAATATATCTTAAGTATCAGTAAATTCCCTTCAAGAAAATCATTCCTTGAAATGAGGTCAAAACCTATATGTATGTGTAGCATTACATTTAGTCATTGAATGCACTATGCGCATGTCGTAATATGTAAAATCACACAAAATCTATCTTCTGTCAGTTTTCTTAAATTGTATGGAATTAGTACGTACTATATTCTTGATAAACTGTCGAGAGTAGTACTAGACGAATGATAATATTATGCATTATTTAATAATAAATATCTTTGTGCGCCCGCTCGCAAGTTGTGTACTTGATACCATACTAGGAAATGAAGTACTAAATAATATAGTCTTGGTTGAACGTCCAATGAGCCCATAATCATTTCAATTGAATAACCATACGAAAATTGAGGTTACGCAGTTACTCAAAAATGACCATTTCGGGTTTATTAAGTATTTCAAATTGTTAGTGGCACTACTAATAATTACGATCCATGTTTTCTGACAAATTTGTTTACATTTTCATCAGATACTTTTTCACAACCATGTCGCCAGCCTAACCGAAAGCAGCCGATTACCAGTATATTACATGGAGCGACCGCCTATCTGACCTCCACAACCCAGTAGTGGGTAATACGACACCCTCATGGTGGAAGACTGGTTTTCAGACCTTCGGCAACAACTCAAACATCTAAGAATGACGGCCGGGACTAACGGCTTAATAACGATGCATTGATGGTAGCATACACTCATAACCATAGATTATTTTATTTCTTTGAAATGCATCAGTTGAACTCCCTCACTGGTCTAGTGGCTGCAAGCGCTACTTGATAAACAAGAGTGCTGGGTTCTGTCTCTAAGACGAAGTTATATTAGATTTTTAATTAGGGATTCTAATTTCTTAGTATCCGGTCTAATTTGGGTCTGTATCCGGTGAATGACTATAATTTAGTAACCTACTTAATAAAATTCAAGCAGGCAAGCATAAAGTTTAGCTCAAGATGTTCTTTCTTATACAACGAATGTGAGCAGTTTTGCACTTACGAAAGATTTCTTTAAATTTACCCCTCTGGAGATGAATGTTTGCATGGAAAATCGTCAGTGTTGTCGATAAGAATACCAAACGAGCACACTGCATGTATTTAATAAATTATGTATGTCATCTGTACTATAATGAAATATGTATGTCTCTACTACAGAAATTCTAGTAACGGAGTCGATGAATTTTCTGAAGGCGTTTGACTATTCAGTTTGTAAATGTATTTTGAGCTACTTGGTTTATAATCGGACACATTAAAATCAACTTATTATGCCATATAAACCTATATGGCCATTAAAAATATGTCAAAAGCTGGGTGCGTGGTGGTATGAATTGGTCATTTAAACTTACTAGTTAAAAAATAATGAACTTTTAAAATGTTTTCAAATTACAGTGTAATATAATAATATGTTGATGTAACTGTTCCAGTGTGCAGAACATGGTGGGAGGCAAGTGGCGCTCCGACTCTTCCATGAGCAGCGGCGATTACAAGGATGTGGATAAGTAAGTATTGAGCTGTTGGAATAGACATTATAATCAACCTGAATGAAAAACAACCCTTTATTTGGGATCCGCTGCATTCGGGAAAATGATAACTCCTTGCTATACGGACCATGATCTAAACACTATTTAAAGTTTGTTAATAAATCGAACTTTAGTTATTCAACGGTATTGGATGAAATTAGGCATCTGTTTGGGTAGTTACTGTCTGGTATATGGTTGTTTTGTAGGATGTGAGTTAAAAGTAATATCTAGTTTACACTTATGTTGTTTTTGTGGGACTTTTTATTAATTGATAATGAAATTGACGAAGGTGGGCTTCGAAAGAAGATTGTTATGAGTTTACCTTATAGTGGTTTCTTCAAATGTGTTTGATCGAATTTTGGTTAATTTAGATTCATTACAATTAGACTGTTGATTTTTATATTACTTAAGAGAGGATTGGCTTTTATTTAAATATCACATTGTGTAGTCGATTGAAGAATAGTAATAAGAAATTTTATCGGTGACCACACGGTTCTTGTATTATTATTGCCTTAGCGTGTGTATTAACAATATTTAAGTGAAATAGTTGAAAAATTATTTTGGCTGTGTCATTTTTAAATGATTGATTGAGCATGAGGTGTTACATATGAAAATCAAAATTAAAATTCATTAACTATATTAGGCTGAAAATTAGCACTTTTTGAATATTAAAGTTATATGAGACAGCCTCTCAAAAATGTTCATTCTTCATGTTTTGTGTTAAATGTGTTAAGAGGTTTGAGATTGTTTTGTGTAGGTTTAGCGGACGTTGAAATGAGTATAGGTAATTTTTTATAAAACATCTTGGTATTTTTGTTTTGGTGTCTTTAATTATTATCAAAGTTGATAATAATATATTATGAATTGACTATTTAAAATAAAATATGCAATCACATAGAAAAAAGATTGCTTGTCTTAAAAACTTCCATTATTGCATATAAATTAAATATTATGCTAAGATATAATTGTAAAATTGCATTTAATGCTAAAAAGTCATCATTGTTCTCCTGCCCTTATCCCAATTTATTTGGGGTTGGCGCAACATGTATTTAATGCGAAAAAGTATTCCATTTATAAATTAATATAATTATTTTCTTATTTAAAAAATTTGTTACGTCATATTGTTATATTTCATACAAACCACGTACAAATTTCGCGTTTTGACAGTTCATAAAAAGTAACGTTAATTGACTACCCTTTCAAATACTTCAATATTGGTATACAAATTAGTAGAAGTAGAGTAAAAGGGGAATTCATTTATTTAGCAAAGTTACATGTGAGTAGGCGTACCGCTCACACATACAACAGCTCCTTAGCCCGGGCCGCGATCGGCTAGCTCTGAGAACGGGACGGGCGGGAGTTATACACCCATATAACTGTAGGCGCGTCGAGTCGGCATTCTCGTCGCAGGTCGTACCCCGCCGGGCCTCCCCCAGGTAACTGGGGGTCTCACCTGGCGGGTACCGAGCGCCGAGATGTCGTGAAGATAGCGGCGTTGTGACATGACAACACTCGTTAATTTACACATTTTACAGACAACTGTAACAAAAAAAATACTATTACAGTCTTAAAACATTACTTTAAACCATAATTCTAACTTAATGATATTAAAGCAATTATAGATTTTTAACACAGTAATAACGACAAAGTATTAATTTTATTCAAAAACATAGAACTACCGTTAAATACAGTTCTTTATAAATCTACATCAAATTCTAATAGGTATTCATTCTAATACATCAAACTAAGTAAATCCTGTGTATCAAGCAATTGCAAACATTAACTGGTAACGTTAATTGACTAAATAATTGCATATAAATTAATATTAATTAAATGTTTTCAATATTAAAACATTAAAAATCTACCCCCACAAACTCCTAATCAATACCAACTTATAAATATCTAATTCAAAATTATATAAAATTTAATTTCTTCTTTTCGTGTGGTTAGTGACTAACCTAATGTCAAAGCTACCCATGGACCTCTGACTTAGCTTCACATGCTATTGAAAAACATCTCTCAGACATGCTAGTTTCCTCACGATGTTTTCCATCATAAATTTTAAGCAAATGATAATTTATATAATACACACATAAATCAATTCAAAAAATTAAATCTATCTCATATTATATATAACAAAACTTGAATGTAAAATCAAAATCCAATTATAATAAATGATACAAACACCAATCCGTAAATCTTTTAGACAACTAAAAACTTAAGAAATACTTACAAATACTATTGCAATAGTTAAAAAAACATGTTTTCACAGAAATAACTTACACAATCAAACCTCACTTAAATATAACCAAATACAATAATAATCTCAATTGTTTCATCTTATGACATACTTAATGGATTTAACTTTTCACTATAAAAAAACATATTAGTACGAACACCAATACAATAAGAACATTGCCAACATATCTACCTGCCCACCACCACGCGTGTACACAATAAAATCCAAAACCGTAATATCGAAATTTAATCCTAACATTCACAACACTGCTCACTAAAAGACGGCTGTGCACAAAATGAACACGAGCACAAAATGGCCGCGACCGCAGGACCAGTACCCAACGGATGTGGGTTATTTAGTAATAAATTAAACTACTATGCGATACAAAACAATGATACTTATTTATTAAACCATTTATGTACACACATAATAAACAGACAAGAATAAAGGAACAGAAAATACGTACATAGGTGATGAGGAGATAGGGCGATCTTTTGTTGCGATGCTTTGCGCTCTACACTGCTAGCGATCTACTTGCGATTCTACACTCAGGGAAAATAATTGTCAAACTAATAATCATAATTTACCAATAAGCGAAAACTTAAAATAATAGCCGTAATTTGAATATGCAGACAATTTAAATTGCTTCACAATTATTTTCCCTGAATGTCTGCGTCTTAATATTAATAGTTAAGAAAGGTTTTAAAATGATGATGCCTTCTATGTAAACGAAACCAGCTGCATACAGTCTTGTCGAATCGTTTACTACGAAAATGCACTAACGTGATCTTAGAACCGCGAACCACACCTTAAAACAATCGATGATTTATGCCATACATCACCAATAACATTCAGTAGAAGAACCACGGCCTAATATCATGATAGATTTACACTCAAGTATTATAAAAGAACACTGAGTGTAAATATCAGTATCTTAATAAGTAAACATAACTGATAACTAATAGTTGGTAAAATATTACTAATCAGTGCTTAGAATACTCGAATCAGATAATGTTTAACGTTGTTGAACGCTTGCTATGCAGCAATGCAGCTGGAATGCGAAATGATCGACCAGGATTGAATTGATAACCATAATACTAACATAGTTTTTAGTTAATTTTACACTAAAGTACACTAAGTACGGAGTTGAGCATTATCCAGTCCATAATACAATACAACTTTATACTAACCCTTCTGAGCTACCTAATTAATTTTGAAAATTTCGCAATACTGTTCATGCCATTGTTCGCTTTAGAACATCATCATCTGCCTAGCCTTTTCCCAACTATGTTGGGGTGCGCTTCCAGCCTAACCGGATCCAGCTGAATACGAGTATTTTACATGGACCTATCTGACCTCCACAACCCTGTACCTCGGCAATACGATACCCCTTGGTAAGACTGGCTGTCAGATTTTCGGGCTTCTGACGACCCGTAACGACTGTCAAAGATGCACAAATGACAGCCGGGACCAACGGCTTAACGTGCCTTCCGAGGCACAGAACAACATACATAAAATGGTATATGTTAGTATGATCATGGAACATTCAGCAACGCAAAGCGACTGCAGCATACAACTAAGCAAGTAGCAATGTGGCATCATCAGTTTCATAAATATTATGCACATTGTCGATGTGGCAAATGATTGATTTTAATGTGATGTGTATCGTAATGCTAATTACTTCTCATACGATAAATGTGTAGAGTCAAGTTCTTCCAACTAAAGACAGCTGTGCTGCTGGGGAGTTTGTTGCGCCACTTCTTCTTCCCAGCTAAAGCACTAGGAAGTGGTGAAGGGTGGGCGTTTTTGTGGGACTGTCTTATGTAACTTTGACCTTCAAAAAGTGCTGATTTTCAGCCAAATTTGAATAAAAGACTTAATTTTTTGATCATTCCCACTTGGGCGTTCATATAATAATAATAATGTCTAAACAAATTTAATTCAAGAACGAAATTATACAAGCGAATAATATTGCTATAACTATGTCGAATGTTTTCACTAAACGTGCATTGTGTAAATGTGCCGCGACGCTGCAGAATTCCAGTAAATAGCGAATGCATGAGCAAACGCACTAACTAATGCACCGTGACTAAGCTAAGTAAATAACACAATATGCACAGCTAAAGGAATGTTATCATTACAATCAAAATAACTCTCACTGCCACACGCGACTATTTTATATTTATTTTTGTAAATTGATTAAAAAATACACTTTTACGCGTTAAAATGATTATAACCTTAACTACTGTCGCAGAGCGCGCCCGTTGCATACGGCACATGGACTTGTAGACAGCCTCTACAAAGCCTAGTTTTTCGATGTGCCATACCAACAGGCGGGTACTGTATATTTATTTATCTGTTACAAAGAATCTTGTGGTCTCATCACTTATATTCTCTCTATGATACATCCATTGGATATATTAAGGCTACGTTCGATATGTTTAGCGTAGATATGGTATGCCGTTTCGGAAAAGAGATCTTGTGTAACGTTGCAATCAAAAGGCTGAGCTTATGCTGAGACGCAACTAATTGGCAGGTGCACGCAGTAACGTCCCAGCTGGTGCTTAGAACAAACAGTCATTGTTGAGAGTAAATGAGTTCAGAATGTCGTTACTTTACAATTTGTCAAAGTCTTTGGCCTCCTGTAATGAAAAATGTTTACTGTCGAGGGTTGTTGCTGGGGTTCAAAACATCTTTATCCTAAGCCTATGTATAGCAGTCATCTGCTGGGCATAGTTTGAAGCTTTTCTCATCCAGCTGTTTCAGCGCTAGGTGCATTCTCGGCAGTCGCTTCTGTGAGCTATGTCCAACTTTCTCTACCGGATCACTTCGTTCCTTATTCGACCACTCACAGAGACTCAGAGCATAGCTCTTTTCACAGCTCGCTGAGTGACCTTGAATCTATCGTGATGACAACAGTTGTATCGTGAACTTCACCGTGTACTAATTCAAATGAAAACACAAGCCGGCAAAAATCACGAACTTCCATACAAACTTTCATTCTCTATTTCACTCTTTTTATGGGGTCAATATTCAAAATTCTTGCTATCGTTATATACGGAACTCTTTTGTCTAACTTCATGCTTCTAAACCCAGGGGTTTAGAAGCATGAAGCAGTCATTGGATGATTTCCCAGCCTTAAAAAACAAAAAAAAAGGGGTTTAGGAGGTGTGTTGTCTGTCAGTGAGTAAATGAATTTAAGAATATTATGTTTGTGTGTACTGGTCGCGCACAATTTAGTGCCGGCACTACAACGAGCCGCAGACAGGGCAGATACGTGTCTGCCTTCCGCATTCAAACTCAGCTCTTTGTTTGTTCAATAATTAATGCCAAAAATCGTCGTAAATAACCATGCTATGTTACGTAGGCATCTGATTTTGTATTGCAGTCGTGGGACTAGTTGTAAACCCTATTTACAAACAGGTTTTCTTTTTTTGGACATTCGTGTAAAATTCGGCGTCTCTGGCGTTTAAAGACCATTTAAACGCCAGAGACGCGGAATTTTACTACACATAATCATGTTCGGGCTGGCATTATAAGGGCAACTTACGCCTGCAAGGTGCAATAGTGTACATTTTGATCGTCTTCTTCTTTTTATTATGTTATAAAAAGATTTCCCAGTAAGCCAGTAAAGAAGTAGAGTTTTATTCGCGACTTACGAGCTGTTAAGTCTTAGGCAAATGTACATAACGCTTTGTTAAAAACGTTACGTTACGTTTGGTTAAAAAGTTAAAACCAACATGTTCTAGACACAAAAATTCGAACCACGACTTGAGTCCATTCTCAGAGACGACTCTCTAAATTAAGTGTCATTGGGTTTTATTGAAGCTTGACTTTATTTTGGTAGGTACGGTTAGAAGTCCCAGTGGGGGATATTAAATATATATGTAATGTGATAGCGGAGATAAATGTCTGCGCCTGTCGAAATTCGGAGTATCGCGAGTCGTGGATGCTATTTTGCTTTGTGGTCGTTAAAGCCACTTAGGTATTTTGTAAAGAGCGTCTTGTAAAATACATATGTAGCTCGTCGTGCGCCCCAGAAACCTCGTCATCGATTTTGCATACACAGTTTCTGGTCAATTTTTATTTATTACACAACACCTACCAATTTTATGATATGGAAAGAGATTTAAGTACACTTTGCTATTTTTTCTCTCAGGCGCTTGTAATCGAGATTTAAAATAAAGGTTTAGCTAGCACATTACCTAATAAATAAGTGTCTACGTTTATTAAAATTTATTAGAATTTTACTTGGGGTTGCTGGGGAGATGCTCTACAGCAACCCATAATTCAATTGCCTGTACCTTTTAACCTGTTAAGGTAAGGTTTTTTTTAAGTATGTACTAATTCGGTACATATTGCGTACGAGTATAAACAACAAAGTCGATGGTGGGGTTTCTGGGGAGCATGACGAAAAATAGTCCCTTTATTTATAAATGTCGCAAGGTAGGTGAATCATATTATATGTTTGTGTATAGGCTGACTTTCCTGAACAATTTTGCTTAGGAAAGCGACATCTATCCGAATAATATACAGTTAACTAACGATCGGTCGATCACAAATCGCAGCTAGTTTTAAAACACATTAATAGATGGCACTATGGCTGATAAAAAATGGCTACCTGATATTTCTGCACAAACCATAAAGCAGAGATTATTTAACACTACAATTTTCAATTCAAGAGTTCAATAGTAAATGTTTTTTTAACGCTTAATGTGATGCAGTGAAAATTAAAGAATAATTATTTTCCAGTTCCATTCAGGTATGGAACAAATATCGAACCGCGTAGCCGGTGGTCTTATGATCCATTCCTATAATTTATGAAATGTTATTGGTTAAAATTAAGACTCTTGTATCTTTACCAATAATGAAGCAAAGAGCTTATAGTTTTGTATAGTAGACCCCGTTGGAAGTAGCTGTCACAGGTACAATCTGGTTACGAATGTTTATGTGACCAGTTTGGCAATAGAACTGTTCCCATTGGTAAGCGAAACGATATGTTTTGTTGTGAAACACGGTCTTAATTGTTTTACCCATTTGTTCACAGCTTTTCACCGAACTCGACTCCGGAATCGAATAAGGCGTTCCTCGCGCAAATCGGACAAAGCGAGGCCATGAGGCAAGCGTAAGTATGATGATAGTTGCTATGTGATATGACAATTTATATTTTACTAGCTGACCCGACAGACGTCCTGTCTTAACTGTGATACCTACCCCACCTACCTACCTACCTGCCTACCTACCCTACCTACCTACCCTACCTACCCTACCTTCCCACCCTACCTACCCTACCTGCCTACCCTACCTACCTACCCTACCTACCTACCCTACCTACCTACCCTACCTACCTACCCGACCTACCCTACCTACCTACCTACCTACCCTACCTACCTACCTACCTACCCTACCTACCTAACCTACCCACCCTACCTACCCTACCTACCTACCTACCTACCTGCCCTACCTACCTACCTAACCTACCTAAAAAAAAAAAAAAAATTAAAGATGTATTCTGCTATTCAGGGCGGAGACAAATCCAACGAAACAAAAACCATGAAAATTGGTCCAGCAGATCTCGAGTTATAATGGAGGGAACAAACCCGACTTTCTTTTATATATATAGATTGGTTTCTTTTATATAATATTACTAAATCGAATTTTAGTTGCAATAAAGTCATTTCGAAGAATTATTCATTTGACCGAATAATTCATTGGTAAATTTTTATTTAGCGTAATTATTTATTTGAACTAATTTCATTTCGCCGAATTTGTTACAATCTAGAATTTAGGGCACTCCGACTCGGACAGGTTAGGTTAGAAGGGGATGGCGGGGTCGTGTGAGCGAGCGAAGCGAGCGAATAGACCCCGCCATCCCCTTCGTGGTTATTTTTTTATAAACCACCCAGAAGTAGGAGCCCCGCGAAGCGGGGCTCCGTCGACGAAGCCAACATCAACATTACATCAAATGAACATTATACCTTTTGATCATTAGCGCAAATGTTGTTATAGCAAATAAATATTCGATGAACTGAAAATTCTGTCAAACGATATTATACAAAGTGATGATTTTCTAAAACGTTGTTCGATTTAGTAATATTATATCAAACGTTGTTCTATCAAACAAGGGTAATCCATATAGATTTCTTCAAATTGGCTGTAAAAACACTTTTAAAAGTCAAAAGAAATAATATTTAAAATGAGATGAAGGTGGCGTTGCCAAAACGACTTGTCTGGGAAGTATATTCAGAGATCTACAGTCACTTTGATAGAGGACCATGCAGATTAGTTTCTGAGATCCAGTCAGTGCACGCATTTGTCAGTGATAGAGTAGCTCTATTTATTGCTGAAGAGGGCACTCTATTGGGCCTTTGTCCATACAAACGCTGTTTTCTTCGCGGATAATGCCTCTAGAGCATTTTTTTTTTTCATAAAAATCTAGGTCTAATTAGTATGCCTTTTCCTTTTTCCTAAACATAAACACTAAAAGAATTATGACAATCCAAAAAAGCACATTTATTCTCGTAAATGTGCTTTTTTGAAGAAGTTAATGTTCTCCCAATGTTCGTTTTATTTATCTTAGTAGGTATAGTAATCATTTTTTTTATATATGATGTTTATATATACTTAGGTTTATATTACCTACCCTACCTACCTACCCTACTTACCTAATCTACCCTACCTACCTACCCTACTCACCTAACCTACCCTACCTAGGGTAGGTTATGTTAGGGTAACCTACCCTACCTAGGGTAGGTTATACCCTGCCCTATCTATCCTACCACCTACCCTACTTACGTACCTACATTTTTTTAATGTAAGAACCTTCTCCTGACAATAACAGACACATTAACATAAAATTAAATGAAATCTGGACCGATTTCATTTAATTTTGTAAATTTGTTCACGCGTAATGGCGTGACCAAGGAAAATAGGGATTCATTTTTATATATTTATATTTTGTCACAACGGGTATCTTTATTTATTAAAGTTACATGAAAAATTAATTACTATATTACTATACAACCTAAAACTAAACAATATATACATTATGTACAAGTGGTAAAAAAGGGGGAAAACCTCATAGGGCGTCAAAAAATTCATCCCCATCGCTGACAGTGGGACACGTGCCCAAAAGGCTGGCAGCGTTGCCACGTTGAATGGCAACGCTGATTCTTTGGCCTAAAAATTGACCAGCCCTCTGGTCACGTGTAGAGTCGACCAACCGCTGGGCGATATCCCGAAACACTCGATGAGCACTCGGACCCCACGGCCCTAGTGTTTCAACCCCAAACGGCTCGAACATATAACTTCCAATAAGGTTGTTATACTTGCGCCGTTTGAGGTTTTCCGCTCCTGCAGCAGCCGCCCCAGCACAGCCCGCCGTGCTAGGAAGATGGGATGGCGCAAGGGTGTCGACACAGGTTGCATCCCACACCAAAGGCCTACCCAACTTCCAAGGCATTATAGTCATTCCGTCTGGCCTCTTGCCATTTTTCTTATTCCATTTGCCATTCATTATTTTTTGACGCCCTATGAGGTTTTCCCCCTTTTTTACCACTTGTACATAATGTATATATTTTTATATATATATTATATTTATAGTTTCGATACGGGTATTCGTAATCAAATAAATATTTACACTTAGTTTTCTATTGCACTTACCACTGTTTATCTCTGCATCACCCGAAGCTTGAATGGTAGAAAATGCCTATGGCATTAAGTCTGCATTTGTACATTTCTGTGCTTAAAGCACTAGCAGCGCAGGCGCCAAGGTGAGCTTTTACAACGTCTAACGTGGCGATATTGCGGAGCTTTTATATTTCCGTTCACGATAGCGTTATACGCGCAGGTATTTCCATACATGGTAAAGGACGTGAACGTCCACGATTAAATCGTCACGTTAGAAGCTATAAAAGCGCACAAAAGATCCTCTACGTGCGTGTGCTCACCGTCGGAGCATGGCGCCTGAAGTTCATGGCAACAACAAACATTTCAGCTTCTCAGCATCAACTGCCGAAGCGAAATCGGCCCCCGAAGCGAACAGCTTCCCGAACACGCCCGAGCCGTCCCGGGCCGAGTCCGTCCTGCCCAAGGCCGAGGCCGACTCCGAGACCGCATGATGTCCACCCACTCGGGCCGACGACGACGAATTCGTGGATCCCGATCAGCTATACACCATCTTCACGCAAGAATCGTACTGGAACAACCTTGTCTTCAATATATAATTCAAGAAGGTTCGATATCCTTGAATTTAAACAGGACACTAACATATTCGCTTCCGTTTCAATATTTGGCGGACATTTGAGTCGAACGGACGTATTATGAACGCATTTGTAACTTGAGATTAGATGTGCAATCCATGAGTTGTATACTCTGCATTTTTACTTATTGTTAGTATTAATTGTACCTCGAGATTTAACGTTGCATAATCCTTGATGTTCTTCTGTAGATGACATGGCCTGAACTGTACAGAAGTCAGTCCTTTTGTAACTGGCGATTGTGTACAAGCTTTTGGTGTTTAGAATTTTTATATCGTCGTATTAGAGTTGTGAAATGTAACATTTTTATGAACTATTACGCGGACATCAGGGAACCTTCGAAATTATCGAACTCTTGTCTTAATTATACACCTTTCTAATAATATATTATACATTCCAATACACAAATTCCAAAGACTGAAACAATCATTACAACATGCATATTATGTAGTATTTCAAAAGCGCAGGATGACATGAATGTATTACTTGCACGTTCTGTGCGTGCAGACCGTCTGCTATTCGTCTGTAATGTATTACTTGCACTTTGTGTGTGCAGACCGTCTGCTAATCGTCTGAAATGTTTTACTTGCACGTTCTGTGTGTGCATACCGTCTGCTATTCGTCTGCAATGTGTTACTTGCACATTCTGTGTGTGCAGACCGTCTGCTAATCGTGTGTAATGTGTAACTTGCACGTTTTGTGTGTGCAGACCGTCTGCTATTCGTCTGTAATCTCATTTACTCTGCAATTATGCTTAGACTTAAGACTGCGTTTGATGCCATTCTTCTTATAATATCTTCTACACTATATACTCTTAACTTTAACTAATTAGTATTACTTAAGGATTTTTGATGGATTTACTAGATTCTGCACTTGTGCATTACGGAGCTCGGATCTACATGTAGCCTAAGTTAGTAACTATGTATCAAATTAACTGGATCGCATCCTGCGCTTTTTTTTAAACGAGATTAATTGACGTTACTTTTATTCTGTTACCCATTCTTTTATTACATAAAAATTGCTCAAAAAATGATTTTTTAAATATTATCGTTTATACAGAACCTAAGTAAAGTAAAAGAGTGGGTCGTAGATGATTTTTCATAATAAAAATAGTCCAAGTACAAGTTATTTTAGGCAGCTAGACCGAAACCGATTAGATTATATGAACAAACAAACGTTGCCATTCCGCGTCGAAGTGTACAAACAAACAAACAATCGTTTCTTTATGACATCTTTCATAATGGGTGACGTATCACCGCATAAAGCATAACCTTACAGTACAAAATACGTTATCGTATATTAATCATCTATGTATGCTTTACTTAGACATTAAGTTAATTTTTTTAAGTTCTTAATTAAGTCCCCGTAAATGTGAACAATTTTATACGTACAACATAGTTTTAGCGATGTATACATTTTTTTTTACTATACAAGGGTTGTTTAGGTGTTATTAAGATTATAAAAATTATACCTCAATTTTCAAGCGACTGTTTATGTAAGATATGCTATCCAGTTCGGTTCACCGCAGGAAGTAGAACTGCTCTCGTTCCGCGTGAGTGTTATATTGTGACGCAGGATACATTCTTACTGTATCCCTTGAGGTTCCCTCCTGACTGCGCGACACCAAAGACATCGCTTCCATAAAGCCGTATGATGCATCTGTTTCAATCTGCCTGCCTTTTCTCAACTATGTTTGAGTCGGCTTCCAGTGTAATCTATTGCATCTCATCTGTTTCATATCAGTAAACACCGGGTAAGTCACACATTCATCCATCCGTATGTCGTTATCAAACATAATTTTTTATTTATTGGAGCACATATTTAATTCTTTAAATCTTGCAGCTGGCAATGTTAGGCGTCTCAAGTAACTGTGAGAACTGCTTCAGCAAAGGTTCTTTACAAGTCACGCACACCTGTGTGTCCCCTCTTCTTGTTCTTACTTCAGTCCCCCCTACAACATAGCAATTTGTGTCGTCCTCTATTCATTACGCTTCATCCTTCTCCAGAAGTTTTCATCTCTTGGTCTTTTCCTCCTATCAATTCAGTGCCATCCTGTTGGTTGCCAGCAATCGCATATATTTGTTCCAATGATTTTCGGATTTGATACTTCAAAAGAGATCTTGTTTTGAATTTTTTTATGTGCAATCGGTCTTTTTGATTTTTACAGCTCATAAAAAAATAATAGTCTCAAAACATTCGCCAATAATAAAGGTTAATTTAAAATGAAAGCCAATCTGTATAACATGTATGATGCATACAATATATTACTGGATTTTGAGTTGAAATACTAATAAGGACATACATGACAGTGTACAGAGTGCACGATACGGGCAATGAGCAATTTATTCTTGATAATCAATGAACGTCCAACAAGGGCTGAGGAAAGATACAAGCGCCATAATTCAATTATAAAATCATTACCTAAACTTATTTAAAGTAATTATGGGGGAATGCAGTCGGCGAACATTTATTAATAATTCATTATTTCACCATCATCATCCACATCATCATCATCGACAGCCTCACTTCACCCACTGATGAGCAAAGGCCTCTCTTTTCGCGTGCCAATCCTAACATTCGATTGTGCCAGCCGCGCAGCGTTGAAGCATGAACCTTGTTCAACAAAATTTTAAATATTACTGAATGTTTTAGACTATTATTATTTATGGTAAAAAATTAAAAAAAAAACAGGTTGACTGCGACACCATACAGTTCACCACGACATCCCTTTCCGAGCAGTCTGAAGCAGTCGATGGTAGTTATTTTAATTCAATCTTAGATCTGGTGCCACCAACTGCATCCGTTACCTTAAAAGTGATCTTGTTTTGAACTTTATTGTCTGTGTATTTCGGTACCTCATATTTGGCGCTTAAAATCCGCCATTTACATTTTATAAAAACAAAATCTAGCCTTACCATCGCAAAAGACCTCATGTATTCATTTCTGGCCAGCCGCATGCCTCGCGGGTATACAGCACCTGACATAGATACGCGTGCTACACATACGTAACCCTGTCTTTGGTGTCGCGCAGACGGGTCAAACTTATATTTTTTTTGTATATTGGAAGTAAAGAGTTTGCAAAATAACCATTATAAAAGTAATTGGTAGGACGGACTGATAATGTTAACATGACACTATGACGTGGTCCACGCCTTGCTTAGAACGAGAGCACGTGTGACGGCTCGTGGAGTCTCTGTTCGGTGACAAATCACATTCCAATATAATTATGATAAGGTATTAAATTTTCGTCAAATTATGACCGGAAAATATCGCACGGGTTTTGATAATGTCGTTATTTTTAACTGTGTGGTGACTCGTGTAAACGTTTTTCTGGTCAGGCTTTAAAGCGTGTATAGCTTTAACGTTTTAAGAATCGTCCCATCGTAATGAAGTCGAATTGTATTGTAGTCATTAGCTCTCTTATTGTGACGAGGTGGACCTTGGACTCGGGCACGGTCAGCGAACGAAGCGCGCCTTCTATGTATATTTCGTACGAGCGCGCCCTCGGCTCCGCGCCTCTATAAAAAGAAAATGTATAAAAAAAAAGCGTCCAATAATCGGTGTATTTTTACAAAGGTTTGGGTATTTAACCATTAATTATAAGGGGTAATGTCACTAACACTATGATATTGAAAAAAAAAATCTCTTTTTACATTCCACTAGATATAATTTTGCATAATCTTTAACAAAAATGAATCTTTTTTGCTAACTTTATAATAATTTTATATTTATAATTAAGTAATGTAGCGATTTTAAGATTATAAAAGAGATTATTAAGAGGTATGAGTTAAGACATTCCATAGTAACGATAGCTCTTGTAGATTTTTAGCATTTATATTAATAATTATATAATGTGTTTTTACCAAATTATTTTTATACCAATGCTATTTACATTATAGTATATGTCGAGTGTGTAAGGTGCAACCGCAAGGCCTCTGTCGTTGGCGACATGCTCACAACACCACCCTCCGTGGCAGACGTCACGCTCTGCAGGCAGGGGCGACATGGTTCCGATCAGCCCGTTTGACACAAGAATGTGGCGACTCTCCCAAAATTAATAATGATTCAAAAATAGTTATTTTTCATCTAAACTGGCTAGAAGATATTGCTTAGTATGCATTATGCAATGCAATTAATAAGGTTTATATTAAAGAATGCCACAGAAAAGAAACACTAATAATATAGCAGCTAGGATGCGTACCTGCTGCAGTCCACTGTAGACATGACCACTGGAACGCGACTGCCTGTAGAACGAAGTCTGCCGAGTCCGCTCAAGTTTGTTTATTACTCGATGAAAGCGCTCACAATATATTTACTCTTATTCTATTTAATACTCAGTATAATGTGTTGCCAAATAGAAATACTGTCATTAGTATGATATCAAGTCAGATCCGAGGTAGCCTCAACGATGTTGTAAAATAAATTTGTAACGTTCTCTCTAAATGTCGTGTGAATTTGATGTTGTATTTAATGCTCGGCCAGTCGTGTAACGGCTAACTAATTGGTAATATAGAGTCGAAGCCTAAACATGTGTAGCTTAGTTCTACAAGTGAGTAGAAGTAATGTGATGCACACATTTAAAACAGTTTGTGATGTATGAGCAGCGAGGCGGCCTCAGAAATAAATCGATTAATAATCTACATTCTACAGTTTATAGATTAAGTCGCGATTGTCGCACGTTTATCAATTAACTCATATTTTAGATTGATGTGTCAGTATAACCGTTGCTGTATATGTTAACGTATCTAACCCATATCGTAAGATTCTATATTGTGCTCAAATATTCACTGAAAGTACAGATCTATGTATCCATGACAAAACTAGTGTTTAAGATATTTGGTCAATTTTGAATTTCAAGTTAATATCAATTTACAGGGAAATCTATTTGTTGGTAATCTTTTTGATTCGAAATGGCAGTTTTATTTCCTTTTCGGCCTAATTTCTTTTCAACAAGTTTCAAAAATTAAAGCTTCTATCGAAGTATTCCGGAAAGCGGCCATTTCTATGAATTAATAATATTAGTGTTGCAGTAAGCCTCCTAGCGCGAGAGTCAGGGCTTCACTATGTTTTGTACTCATTTTTTATGCCATGAAGAATTATTAAAAAATATTTTAGACCTATCTTTTATAACAGAGCTCGTTATCGCTAGTCGGTTTACACAACCGATGTGCAAGGAACAAACTTGGAATCCAAAATGGACTAAAATTGAAAAGTAGTTCGTTCACAACGATCACTCAGCCATACAAGACGTTCTAGGCAACTAATCAATCGTATTAATATCAAACTGTCCGTCTTAACATTTATAATTAAGTATTTTTACGAAGCAAAATAACCAATAGAATGATATTCGTAGAGTAGATGTAATTTTTCCAATCTTCTATAGATTTTTGTACTGTCTCTATGTAAGACATGATTTCTACATTCCACTAGTTACGATATATTTCTTATGCAAACATGATAAGCGATTTTCATACTATTTATATATCTATATGTGTATATTTCGGAAATAAATGTAAAATTTTGACAATAAATTGTCCAAATATTGGCCAGTATTTTTTCGAGACTAGGATCTAAAAATATTCATGCGACGAAGCTTCTCTGCATTATTATTAGGGCAGCAGTTTTAATTGCGAACGCAGCAGTGATTGTGACAAAAGTCTGACTTTGATGTTTGTGCGGTGTTGTAGCTTGTGAATCGTAAAGTGCAGTGATATGTGTGTATTCGTCCTATAGAGATCGAATCTCGTATAAAGGCTGCTATTGAAACGTTTGACTGCTATTATTACTACGTTCGTCAGAATTTTTCTGACGAATCCTCGTCTCGATATATTTAATCAAAAGTGATTTCGATACGAAAGATTTTGATTTCAAACGTATAGTTGTCAGTATAATCATTCCTAAATTGCTTAGTAGCTGCATTGCAGAAATATAACTTTATAATAATCTTAGCGTATAAAACACGATTTTCCATTTCCGAAATAAATTGAACGAAATTGCTCAATACATTTTTAACTTACTTATATTTATCAGCATAAGTTTTATCGAATTTATAACGTACGTGTATCGAATTTACGAACGATATATTATATATCTTACACTCTTACGTTACACGGTAGCGTGCTGAACGATTTTGAATTATCAGTGTTGCTCTGTAATCACTTGGTTAATGTGAATCTAAAGGAAAAACATTTGTAGAATTAGCTTTTTTGTAGAGTAAGGCTGTTTGTAAACTGCGCGGGTTCTTTACGGTACGGCACGTGTACACTCACGTTTTTAATGCCGTGAAAGGTTGTCTTGGTTGACTGGTAGAGAATGCCTAAGGCATTAAGTCCGCCTTTGTACCTTTATTGTGTGCGAAAAGTTTAAATAAATAAATAAAGGTAACGGTTTATACACCGTGTGTGGGCACGATCGTCAGTGGTGTATGGATTGCTATGGAAGTTTGTTGACGGTCAAGTATTTCTACGGCGGCGTTGAGTACACACCTTACCGTAAAGAAACCGTGCCGTGCACAAAGGACTTTCCTTATGTTCGTATTTAAAAAAAAATACGGACATGATTTTGATATTTCATTCAAAGTTAGTGTTTCTGGGCAGACATGAAGTCTCGAATATCTCATTGCGAGGCCGTGTACGACTACCTATTTAATCAGTTTTGCATCTAATTAATAATAAGATATGTAACTCTATAATATAACTTTTGTCGTTTTCATTAAGAACTTTGCAAGTTAAAACAGAAAATTAGTCGTGACATAAGTATTTAAAGGAAATCTTATTTTGTACAACGAAGATGATTTTGATTTGATTCGATGAATTATTCTCTTAAGCTCTCTAAGTTGTGATCATATTTATTTATTACTTACTCTAAATTTGCAGCTCGATGTTTTTAATTGTATCAATGTCGCAATGTGTAACTATTTATTTATATTAGTGTTTCACACCTGGTTTCTAAAGGCCTTGTAAAGCTGTTGATTGTCAAAAATATCTGGAAGCGAAGTTATTTTATGGTAAACATTTTTGATTCTCATTTATTAACCGGTGGATTGAAATTTGTCGACATTGATAATTGCTATTTGCACTAAGTAATCGAATTGTGTTGGCTCGCCGCCCGGTTGCCCAAAAACTTATCCTATAGTTAGACTTAGTAACTCTTGCGCACCCACCGTGGTACATTCGAAATAGTCAGCTTATTATGATACAGAGACTTGGCTCAAACCTGTCACTTCAGAAAAATTAATGAATAGTTTTTGGGCGTTCCGTATTTTAATTTGCAAGGAGCAGTAAATTTATATGTATATATGGTAATATCGCCGTGACATATTATGTGCTCTGTTTATACTCAAATACCTTTTTATATTTTTATATTTTAGCTTTACTACGATAATAAATTATAATTTTGTATGAATATTGTTTCATTTAGCTTCCCTTAATTCCTGTTCCAGCATCATTATGAAAACGTTGATTACTTTGAGACTCATTCACATTTCATCTCTTGCTTAGTTTGCAGTCACCAATTTTATTGCAACGTATTATAAGACAAAGTTCTAAGTAAACTCAACGTTATCATAGGCAGACCGAATTAGTTTTACATTAACTGCCATAATCAAGTGATGATATTATGAGCTTGACACATAAATAACGCAGCGAAATATTGGCACTACTTTGCATAAAGCACAATGTGTCTGTAATTACGAAAGGCAGTCTATTTTTGTCCCACTGCAGGGCAAGGGCCTCTATCCGTACATAAAAGCACTCTTGCTAAAGACGATGTAGACGATTTCACACTTAACAATAAGTTTAGGTTCTTCAAGATTATTTTCCTTTTGCCTTCGCCGATATCAGTAATATCCAAATTAAATTCTGACATGAATTAAAAAAAGACCGAATAATTATGTAGAATAATCAAGAAGTGGTATATGTTGAAGATTAAACAAACTCATCCAAAAGAGCAACAAATAATAAATTGATGTCCAACAAATGAAGGGAATCTTGTGTCCAAATATTATGTCATTGCACTTTTTAACACGCTTTTATTAGCTCTACTTGTATTTTCTAATAATTAATTTTTAATTTTCTAACAATGTAATAGTTAATTTTAACGTACTTCTACCTTAATTGTCGTTTCGAAATGAAACTTTGTATGTCTTTGTAGTTCGGATGACAAAACTATAATATGTTATCTTGGAGCTTATCTGGTGATAGAGTCAGGAGGTGGATAGTGGAACTCTTCAGTGGCTACCCTTAAGTTTGGGCTCATGTGATTTTTTTACGAGTCTATGGGCTTGGTAACTTGGCAGGGCAAAAAATTCTTAGGTAGTTATTTCGTAAAGAATACAAGTCAATCTAATTCTTTTATAATTTGATGCGTGATTAAAGAGTGTCTTTAAGTTTTTTTAAGCTATGTTAAAATCTGTATGAAGCCATAATTAGACAAATAATCAATACGTTGTGCAGAGTGTGATCATGCCGTTTTGGTTTTCATCCTTGAACCTCAACATTTTCATAAGTGAGCTGAATTTCAACAGCAATATCTAGTTGTTGTTGACACAACGTGCAAAATAGGTTCGTTACGATTTATTAAAACATTTCAGGGTTTGGAGAAGAGCTTAGGCCAGGAGGAAGAAATTTAATGAAACACTTAATCCGGCACATGAACCAACAACCAACGATAAGTGAAACATCGAGCGACAGCCAGTAAAAATCAGTCGCGGATAATATAAAATAATATCTGTATAAAAATAAAAAATTGCCCCCACTGGGGCATTTGCAGATTTTCCCATGATTGTGTCAAGTTCATTTTTCAAAATAAAATAATGTTACCATAATTAAATATTTAAAATTAAAACTCAAGTTCTTAGCCACCACATGGACGCCCTGTTCCTGGGGTACGGCATTAGGCCTTCGGTGGGGCCGATGGCGGAGATCACGGGGCACTTGTTGTACAGGTAGCGGTCACACGTGGCGCGCACGTGCGCCGCCGTGACCCGTTGCACGGCGTTCAGTTGGCTTAGCAGCGTCGGGCGGCAGCCGTGGTATAGCGTCCACCGCCCTATGTCCGTGCATCTGCCCAACAGACTGTCCATTTCCAACAAAATCTTCGTCTTCAGAAAATTCTTGGCCCTCTCAACCTCCGAGTCGGTGACGCAGAGGCACAAGTACATGAACTCGTCTTGAACCAACATCATCATGTCGTCTATGTTCATTACGCCGCTCACAAAATGCACTCCAAAGAGTCCGCAGTCTTTGTAGGTAATATTGAATGCTTGGTAAGAATCGCACAAGCCGCAGCAAGAGGCCTCGCGGGCTACACGCACGGGGTGCATTTCTCCGCCGGGCTGCGAGCGGTCCCATCCGCCCAGTACGAACCTCGCCACCTCCATCACGACCCTGTCGTCGTCGTCGAAGCACGGCCCTTCCACGGCAATCATGACGTGCGCGGTGGGCATCGAGTCGTCACGATATCTCACTTCCGAGCCCGTGTACCTATAGGCTTCTATGTCTAAGCACTTGAGCGGCTCCAGTCTATTCAGGTAGCAGGCAGCGAGTGACTCCATTTGCTCGTGCGTGATGCCGCCGGCCGCCGCCAGCACCGTGCGGCACGGGTCGAAGCACTTGGATAGGTACCTACAGATGGTGGCGTCCGTGAAGTTGTACAGGTTGGCGGAGGGGCCCATCACGGTCTGTGCGAGGGGAGTGCCCTGAAACGCACTGGCGTGCAAGTAGTCCACCACAACTGCACCGGGGTCTTTGTCGTGCTCGAGCATTTCCGCATAGATGATTTCTTTTTGACGCTCGATATCGTTCTTGTCGAAGGCGTTGTTGAACACACAGTCAATGAGTATGTCGGTGGCGAGGGTGACGTCCTGACACAAGCACTCCACGTAGTAGACCACCAGCTCGCGAGTCACGTAGCACCTGTATTTGGCACCGAGACGCGCCATCTGTGTCTCGAGGCTGTTTTTGTCGCGACAGTTCGTTTTTTTAAAAGCTATATGCTCGAAGAAGTGAGCCATTCCGTTCTCCAGGGGAGCCTCGTACCTAGAGCCGGCGTCGACGAAGAGTCCGATGCACGCGGTGCAGCACTCGCTCTCCTCCGTTGCAATTGTCACGCCGTTGAACAACTTTGAGTATCGAGTGGCCGGCAGGTTTTGGAGGTAATGAGTATAATTTTGCGGATAACAGACGTGTCTGCTTAAAGACTTTATAGGTTTGAATTGTCTTTTCAGAAGGTTCGTTGCTCTGAGCATCCTTAACGGTAAAAGTGAACACTATAATTATTAATGCAAAAACGTACAATGTCAATGAGACGGGTGATGTATTTGAAGCTGACGTGTCATTGTCAAATTATGACCATAGTCGAGCAGTAAAGCGAGAGCTTGTAAGGAACGTTTAGTGAGTATCAAAATAATAAAGTGAACGACGAGGGTGTTTTTGCCCGTGATCCAGGTTCCACAGCAGCGCGCTTTATCTTGCCAAACAACAACCTTCCGAAGCTCCGTCCCGCGGAATCATCTGCAAGAAAACTCTGAGCGCTCATGAACACGATGCCGCCACCGCTCCGCTGCCGCACCTCTGCGCTGTGTATACGAGACGCGTCCACGCCGCCACCGCGCCGTCGGTGCTTGATTTCAATTTCCAATATATGGTTGTTAGTAATACATACATTGCTACCCACAAAGATCACACGTGTCGCATTAATAGGCCCAGTTTAACGAAAAAGAAAGTATAGTTAGTGTTTGCTTACCATATCTTAGAGCTATACAAATAGTAAGCAAACACTAACTTCTCTATTTTTCTAATGCGTCTCGTAAACACAGCACAGAGCTAACGCGAACTTTTTTATATTTGTAATTCCAACTTGAATAAAATTTGTAGACACAACGCTACAAGGTTCTGCTAGCGCGTGGCTAAAATCAGCACTAACCATGTCATTCTGGCGTCACCGCGTCGTTATGATCCTTGCAGTTGGAGCACTGATTGACATTCAAAATAAAATTAGTTTTAATAAAGCCTGACAGCCTTGGACCTTCCTGCAACATCATCAGATCCTTTTCACCGTCGTCGCCGCGTCGGGTACGACGGGATCTTGCACAAAATTATCAACGGAATGATTGCAGTTCATAATTTTATTAATCATATTCTGCTTGTAGTAAAAAAACAACAATAAAGTATGCCGTAAAAGGAGCCCAGTCTGGGGCTGTGTGTCGTCAAGTGAGCCCTATCTGGAGCTATGTGCCGTCGAGGGAGCCCTGTCTGGATCTATGTGCCGTCGAGGGAGCCCTGTCTGGAGCTATGTGCCGTTGAGGGAGCCCTGTGAACTGTGTGCCGTCGAGGGAGCCCTGTCTGGAGCTATTTGCCGTCGATGGAGCCCTGTCTGGAGCTATGTGCCGTCGAGGGAGCCCTGTCTGGAGCTATGTGCCGTTTATGGGAGCCTGTCTGAAACTGTGTGCTGTCGAGGGAGCCCTGTCTGGAGCTATGTGCCGTGGAGGGAGCCCTGTCTGGAACTGTGTACCGTCGAGGGAGCTTTGTCTGGAACTGTGTGCCGTTGAGGCAGCCCTGTCTGGAACTGTGTGCCATCGAGGGAGCCCTGTCTGGAACTGTGTGCCGTCGAGGGAGCCCTGTCAGCAACTGTGTGCCGTCGAGGGAGCCTTGTCAGCAACTGTGTGTCGTCGAGGGAGCCCTGTCTTCACCAAATTTCCAGGTGTGTGTGTGCGTGCGAGGATCGCACGCACACACACACCTGTATCTTTATAATACAACTAGCTTCCGCTCGTGGCTTCGCCCGCATAATATGTCGACAAAATATACACATAAACCTTCCTCTTCAATCACTCTATCTATTAAAAAAAACCGCATCAAAATCTGTTGCGTAGTTTTAGATTTAAGCGTACATAGAGATATAGGGACAGAGAAAGCAACTTTGTTTTATACTATGTAGTGAAGAGAGAGAGATAGAGAAAGTCACATGGAGCGGCCTCAACGTCCTTATTGCCGGCGGCCATTGGCGGCACGGCATGGCTAGGTATTTTTGCAAAGTGCGTGTCACGCACAATGAAGGGTTCCGTAGTTCAAATGTATATTTATCCCCTGAAAAAATATAACATTGTTGTTGAAAACATGTTCTCTCATACATCGATAAACGTCGCGGTCAATTTTCCAATTCAATCGAAAAAAAAATATTTGGCTAATCAAAAAAATTGGGATCAGTTAAGGTTTGAACTCTCATTCAAAAGTTGTTTTCGTGATATATTTAACGATTTTATTGACTATAAGAGTTTCTTACATAGGGTAGCGCAAAAATAATGAATAACCTAATTTTCTAAGTCAATCATTTGCCTAGCCTTTTCGCAAATGTTAGGGTCAGCTTCCAGTCCAAGGGGATGGCGCTGAACTCTAGTAATTTTCTTAGTCAATAATCTTATACTTTTAGGGAGATTGTTGAAGTGTTGTTGGTGTATAGTGATTGTTTACAACAGAAATATTTTTATTTTGTTTAAATAGAAACGGCAATATTAATAAAATCGCCGCCAAAATTGAGACGCACTTGCGCTTTTTAAAGCCTTATTTCATTCCTACGTCTGGCGATAGTTTCGCTGTCTCTTCGTTAGTGGTCTCATAATTATATTTATAGGACAACCCGACGTCTTTGGTGTGTTCACAAAAGACGGGTGTCTTCAAAGTACCCATTGATAAAAGTCTGTGGTTAAAAAACCAGATGACTTTGCGGAAACATCTAGGGTTCAGAGGACAACATACTGTTGTTCTAGTGGCCAGGGAACAATATGCTGTGGTCTAGTGGCCAGGGGACAATATACTGAGGTCTAGTGGCCAGGGGACAATATACTGTGGTCTAGTGGCCAGGGGACAATATACTGTGGTCTAGTGGCTAGGGGACAATATACTGTGCTCTGGTGGACAGGGGATAATATGCTGTAGTCTAGTGGCCAGGGAACAATATGCTGTGGTCTAGTGGCCAGGGCACAATATACTGTGGTCTAGTGGCCAGGGGACAATATGCTGTGGTCTAGTGGCCAGGGGACAATATGCTGTGGTCTAGTGGCCAGGGGACAATATGCTGTGGTCTAGTGGCCAGGGGACAATATACTGTGGTCTAGTGGCCAGGGGACAATATACTGTGGTCTAGTGGCCAGGGGACAATAAACTGTGGTCTAGTGGCCAGGGGACAATATGCTGTGGTCTAGTGGCCAGGGGACAATATACTGTGGTCTAGTGGCCAGGGGACAATATACTGTGGTCTGGTGGCCAGGAGACAATATGATGTGGTCTAGTGGCCAGGGGACGATATACTGTGTTCTTGTGAAGTTCAGCGCCCCGTGGCAGTCACAGTTATAAAATGTTATTTGCAAGAATGAGAGCATCTGCGACTAGTTCACGACTCTTGCGCCACCCTAACTATACAAAAACTGGCTGGATCGCAAACCTGCCTACTTTACTATATTATTTACAGAAATCTGTCTACAATTATCTCGAAGCGCTGCTGTCCTCGATCAGCGCCGACGCTTGACCGCTTCACCAGGGAACCACAGGCGCATGTCACTGTCTAACTCCTTCGAGGATCCTCGGCGTCCCGTTTTTGATATTTTTCTTGTAACAAAGGCGACATCATCTCATCTTTATAATCTGCTAGTCGTGCTTTCAGGCCCTGAAGATATTTAGTAAGGTCCTGAAACCTACGATACTCATATTCTGTCGGAATGTAAGTGTTTGCGTTATTTGATCTAGGGATTAATTGTCCTTTTGTCATCACACGTTGTATCCACGACAGGTAAGGGCTGATTGGTGTGAACGAGCGTGGGGACCTGAGCGTGGCTCCTACTTGTACGCCCGCAAGCTTGCCGTCATGGAACAGTGGGCTGCCGGGCTCGCCCGAGGGCGCCTGCTGCTTCCTGTCGGAGCACTTGGGCGCTACGCACAAATATGGCGCAAAAGCAGACTTATCGTCTTCATTACACAAACTCACGACACCTTCCTTGATCTGCAGCGGCCGAACATGATCTTGATGTAACACCTCTTGGTTTTCCAATGTGGAATCCCTTTTTGTGAATCCAAAGCTGGCGTACTCGATGACGCGACCTACCATCGCCTTGTAGTCGACCGCCGACAGCTGTCCGTACTCATTCATGGGCACCGAGTTAACGTAAATCAAGCCGAGATCGGGCTCCAAGATCTTAGACGCTGGTGGTCGTTCCGAAACTACGACTTTCCGCACGGACTCGGTCTCGTTGAATGGTATAGACATGTTGCCATACTGTATGTGTGTGACTGCAGCGAGGCAGTGCGCAGCGGTCAGCACCCAGTTGGGTGAGATGAGCGTGCCGGAGCAACGGCGGTAATCTTGAATCAGAGCGACTACGTAGTGGTACCTCCCGGAGGTAGCATCAGCGCCATGGGAATTGCGTTGGATCGCCATGGCATGGAGCTGGTGTGTCAGCAACGCCGCTATCAGCATCAAGGTACGTACAGTCATGATATTAACGTACCCGCCGCACAATTTGTGCAAACTATATTTTATATTTTGTAGCTAACTTATAAACGCGTCGTTACCGCTACTCGTAAAAAATTTATGCACGTCTATGTAATGTATGTACATAAATTGAATAAGAAACCTCTTATATAAGCCGTGGACGGCGTTGAGTACAAAAATAATTATTCCGCGATGGTTTTGATTCAGGTAAGGAGGGTAGATGGAGAGACAGTTTCTTTTAAATATTCTTAATTTACAGAAGTTCTTAGTTTAATGTGGAGGCAACAATTCCTGGGGTGCTTATAAGGAGTGGAAAGGTATTCCAAGACTTTCAGAACAATCCCAGAGCCCGGAAGATGGCCATGTCCCCTCGAGTACTTACTGGAATACTTCCTTCCCCCGAGCACGTTTGCTCTTGCGAATCTCCACTCAAGCCGGTCAATAAAGGCGTGAGTGAGGTGTGGAACTTCCCTTCTCCCGGCAGGCAGGTCCGTGTGTTCAATTTACTTCCCAACAGCTCACCATATACCATGTGGGTTCTTGTATCTCTCTCTTGGTCTGGCTCCTCACCCTAGAATTGTTTCGGCAAAGTAAACTCTACCGTCACAGACCCAAAGTTCAGGAGCGTGCAAGCCCCACCACGACGTCAACGTTGAGATACGGCGGATTATTATTATATTATAATTGTATGTGCAGAAGGTCTTCCGTTTGTTATTTAAATATTTTCCAGAAATGCGGCACAGGAAAAGGTAATTAAAAAAAAAACAAGTGAGATTATCTCTCAACTTCTTTATTATCCATCTTATTAAAACTCTTTGAAAAAATCATTAAAACTAGACTAATGGTAGGTACGTATAGGTCTATCTGAGACAACTTGGATATCAGAAAACCGTTGGTACCTCGGATCAGGATGCTATGAATACTTTCATAAATGACATAGTTAGCAAATTAAATGACAAAATAAAAGTACCTGGACTATTTGTGGACCTCAGTTCCGCTTTTGACACCATAGATTATGAACTACTACTTACTAAACTCGAACATTATGGTATAAGAGGCAAAACATTACAAGTTGTGACATCGTACTTAAAAATAGATGAAAGTATGTAGAAATCAAAAGTATAGACGAGAATAATCACGAAGTGATATACAAGTCTAAAATGACATTTATGTAAAACGTGGTGTGCCCCAAGGTTCAAGTTTAGGACCTACACTATACAGGTGAAATATTTTTCTTGATTAATTATTTAAGGGGTCAGTATATAATATAATGATGAGTATCATTATTAGCAACTTTTCTATGGGAACACACCTGAAATCGCGAAAAAAAAACAACTGTTCCCTACATTTTGACAAGTTATGCGAGCATAATGTATGGAACAGCTGGTTTTTTTTGCAATTTCAGATTTGTTCCCATAGTAGAGTATTTTAGATTTGTATAGTAGTAGCTCCTAAACTTTTAACAATCGAGGAACATACATATGCATAGGGGGAAAGCCCTTGAACAGAATTTCCAAAAACACCAACTAATTCCCTGTGCGTATAAATCTAATGTACTGTACAGTGTGTTAGGTTAAACGAGGGACATACATTCAGGGGGTACTATAGTCATGAAAATGAATAACTTTGACTATGTAATAACGGTACCTGAAATCATGAAAAAAGATCTGCTGATATTTTTTTTCATATTTCAGAGTTGGTCCCATGGACAAAGTTGTTGATTTCCATGAGTACTATACAACCTGAAAGTATGTTCTTCGTTTAATCTAACACACTGTATAGTACCAACTAATTCCCTGCACGTATGTATCTAACCCACCTTACACAACTACAAGGATCTTCTTGCGCTGTAAAGACTTTGACAGAAGAGCAATGTTGGTATTCATTGGTGCAAATAAATGTTTTGTTAAGTGTATTAGAAAAACAGATGGTGTCGTTAGTTCCGATTTCGGCCACACGCTGAAAGATTGTTGTACAGTTATTTTTCATTAAACCTCCTCGCAAAAGAGAAAATTAGCAGACATGAAGTTTTACATAACCTAATTTTATTTTACAACAATGTTTAAAACGGTACTTAAATCTATTTCCTTAAGACTCACCAGGATTTGTGTCAGGCATGAAAGTAGCAGTAGGACGCAACTGTCGACCCTACCCAATGAAATGAAGGTCGCCACGCATTTGATGAACACGCCCCTCACCTGCGTGACGCTGGCGATAGCCGCGGGCCCACGGTACGAGACGTCCTGCACCAACGGGCTGACGCACTTCATAGAGCACATGGCTTTCAGAGGGTTCAGAAAGTTGAAGAGGGAACAATTGGAATCATTATTGATGGATATGGGTGCCAAGATGACAGTGCACACGTCGAAAGAGACGCAAGTGTTCTCAGTGTTGCTGCCCTCAGGAAATGCGCTCGGTGCGGTGGACATCTTGTGCAAGATTGTGACCGACCTAGACATTAACGACAGCCAGATGGATCTGGAACGGGAAAACATCTGCCTGGAGCTCGCCGATACTGATGCCGATCCAAAACAAGAGCTTTTTGATTACCTTAACGCGACAGCCTTCCAGGGAACACCGCTTGGCCAGCGCGTTATTGGTTCAACCGAAAATTTATGCCGATTCAATGCTGATATCACTTCAACCTTCTTGTCCGAGAATTATGTGCCTTATAGATTGTGTTTGGCATCTGCTGGGACAATAGAACACAAAGAATTGCTTTCTGCTGCTGTACCGGGTTTTGGGTGTATACAACCAGTGCCGATGGGGGAGCCGGAGCTGGGGCCCAACCGGTTTACCGGCTCCCAAGTGTTGTACCGCGACGATTCTATGCCTTTCTGCCACGCAGCGATTGCATTCGAAGCTCCGGGTTACACCAGCCCTGACTACTACAAGATGATGGTGTTGAACTACATCATGGGCGCATGGGACCGCAGCCAGGGGCGCGACCTGGCGCAGGCGCCGCCTGTGGCGCGCTGGGTGGCCTTAGACAAGCTGTGCGAGCGGTACGAGCCCTTCTATGTAGTGTACCGCGACGTTGGGCTGTGGGGCGTGTACTTCATCGCAGACAAGTGGAAACTAGATGAAATAGTGACAAGGCTTCAGGATCAGTGGATGGAACTGTGTACCGTGTTGTCAGCTACGGATGTTGAGAGGGGTAGTAACCTCGCCCGGTTGAACATGGCACGACGGTACAGCAACGTGGTGTGGTCTGCGCACGACTTGGGGAAGCAGATGTTGTACAGTTGCGAGAGGAAGTCTCTGGAGAAGGTGAACGCGGAGCTGATGGGCCTGAGTGTGACGGAGCTGCGGGCGCTGGCGGACCGGCTCCTGTACGACCGGTGCCCGGCGGTGGCCGTCATGGGGCCCTCAGAGACGATGCCAGACTACCTCAGAATAAGGGGTGGCATGTGGTGGCTAAGACTGTAATTTTTAAATAAAATATGTTTACCTACATTTTCTATTCATTTTTTTTAGGCATGTTTACTATCGTAACCGCAAAGTATTCATGGGTTTTTCCAAGAATTACACGGTAGCAGACCGGAGTCTTGATTTGCGCCCGGTTGATGGCAATAGGCTCGCCTCCGTCCGTCCTGTGATTACGTTGGATTTAAACATAATTGGCGAAATGTGGGTATACTATAGGTAGGTACACCGCTGCCCAACCTTCAGCAACCAGCTTGAAGAATAACAGGCGTGATATGTAACAACGTGGTATCAATATTATCTGAACATACTGCGCGGTCATTTTCAGTAGTGCATGTCCGTAAATCCGAGATTTATGCTCCGTTATGTTAGCATAGCCGTCGTCGAGATTCGAAACTGTGACCAATTTAAAAAAAAGGTTGACGCTTTTGATCCACGACGGAAGTTAACCATCTAGGATTGTTATTGTTGTTATTAACTAAATAAACTAAACTTATACAGTTAGTTAATAATCAATTAACGTTATGATTACAAAACGAAGACTTTCTGAGGATCAGTTAGTACCAAAGAAGGCTCATGGTTTAAATAATATCCATAGAATATGTAAGTAACAACCATTTGTTCCAAGCGCGCCTCAAAGAGAAGTCAGCATCGACGAAGAGGCCCGTTAGGGCCGAAGCCTGCGGGGTCAACGGGATTATCAGAAAGGATTATTGCTAAAAAGAGTAACGGTGGAGTTTCTTGCCCATTCTTCTCCACACGAAACTACCTTTTGGAAGGGGCGACTAGAATCAATTCTATTTCTTGTTCATTTTGACATTCAAAAGTGCCTTACTTGTGCCTATTTGAAATACATGATTTGACTTTGACTTTGCTACCCCGGAACTTAAAGCCGTTAAGAACATGGATGGGTTTTAGTCCGTAAGAGTCTGGTGTTAGACTCTTACTGACTTAAGTAACAAAAATAGCATTCTTTCATTCGTTCATTCAGGTTATCGATATGAAAGTAACACTTGAAATGCTTAAATAAGTATTTATGAATACAAAACATTTCAAAAGTTGTTCTTTGCATAGGTTTCTATATATTGAACAGGCACAATAAAAAAAACAAACCGGAATTTAAAAATTAAACAGTTAAAAATAAGAGCAAAAAGATAAAAAAAATAAAGACCTGTGTGAAGTGGAAAAGGCTCCTATCTCAGCATAATGCTGCGGTATTTAGGAAATAAATACATACCGCAGCGCTGGTATTCTGATAGGGATGACGTGATGCCACGGACATCTAAAAATAAAATAAGAAAATAAACATAAACTCTAGGATCATGGGGCCCGAGTGCGCATCTCGATTTTTAAGGAAAATTCTTGCCGATTGGTCGACACTTTACGGGATTGTTCTTTGGCCAAAGTATTAGCACTGCAAATCGACGTGGCAATGATGCCAGTCTTCGGGGCACGTTTCTGGACGACAGCAATGCTGATGCTTCGACGCTTAAGAGTCCTTTTGGTTTTTGGATTTATTTGTAAATAGTTAGTTAGATAGTCATTTAATTGAATTATGTAAAAGTGGTTATTATGTAGAAAAAAAAAATTAAATATGGCTGTAATATTTTTTATACAGAGTTGATACGACAGAGGGGCTTTTCTTTAAACAGCTTATACTAGGGACCATTTTCAAGCTCTGTACCAAAAATCAATTAAATAGGAGCAGTAGTTTAGTCGCAAATGTTTTTTTAAGTTTTTGCCCCGTTTGAACACGATGTATCTTTCCTAACAGCGCTCCGGCGTGCACGCGTCGGTGCCGCTGCAGTACAAGGTCAGTTTTTATTTACAAAGGGTGGTTGCGTTTTACTCTGATTTGTAAGCTATTTAGTTTGTTTGAAAAAATAAAAACCTCATTTTTGGTGCTTTTTATTTTTATACCGTACCGAGTTAATACTGTGTAATTTAATGCCCCTCTGTCATATCAACTCTGTATAAATCGTGCAACTTTGGACATAAAAACATTAAATAATAATAAAATTAACAAACTAGTGCGATCGGCGCACGCCCGACGGCGACGGTCCAACATCACTTGTCTACAGTAGTGTTCGGCGGTGGCGGTAGGGGATTCAATTCATTCTTATTTACAAACATATTTGCATTATTAACAGGCTCTTATCACCATTTATGGATAGAGGCAGACTAGATTTATAATTTAATTTATTGTTTTCTTTCCAAAAGTTGCCAAAGTCTTTATGCTATCGGTGTGTGGCTACAATATCCATTTTTATTTTATTTTCATTTAACTAGCTCTACTTTAACGTATTTTTAAAAACTTTTTTACAATGAATCATTTCATCATAAATCCGTCCCTGGGTAGTCCATAAAACATCCATACTTCATAATACTTTTTAGCTATCGTGTGAAAATCTTTGATATGGCAGTTCCAACCAACAACCGTTTTTTTGGTGTTAACGGTGTTGCAGCTTTAGACATACACGTAACTACTTGTGAATTACACATATCAATCAGGCGAAAGTAAGCATTACATTGGCATGAACTCGCTTAGCGAGGTAGGCCCTCCAGGAGTACAACCTCCGTATACACTATACACCTGGCAGGTCGAAAGTCATCGCTGATACTCTTTCGCGACCACCTTGTGCAGAAGAAACGGATTGTGATATCTGATACGCCGAGGTCGATGTCGATTTCCCGTCAAGAAGTTCCAAGGATGTCCGTAAGAACCAGCTTAAAGATCCTAACGTGCGAAAGATCGTTGATAACCTCGAGTCAACCGACGACCCGTCTAGGGAAGGAGTTGGTCTGACCGTGGCTTCATTTTGTCGGACGGAATTTTGTACAGATATGGACCTGGCGAGTGTAAAGAAGAGATAGGATGTCTTGTTGCACCGGCACATGAACGTGATAAAGTGATGGCGGAATATCACGACGCACCAACAGCTGGACATTGCGCAGTGGAGCGCGCACTAGGTCGAGTGAAGTCTAAGTATTACTGGTATGCGGCAATACGTCGTTGTGTACAAGATGCTACCAGCTTTAACTGTTCCAAGATTCTGATCTCAGAGGTCTTTCTGATATACGGAGTATCAAGACAGATCTTAAGTGACAATGGAGTACAGTTCATAAGCGAAATAATGCAGCAGGCTTGCCATACATTTGGCATTACTCAGTCGCTGTCGGCTGTATACCGTGATCTAAATCCGCAACTTGCTATTCTGGTGACACTTGGGACGCTCACCACTTATCTGCGATACGTTTCGCGATGAACTCTGCAGTGACCAGTAGCACCGGATTTTCACCGGCTTACCTGACGTTTGGACGAGAGAACCGACGTCATCGCTGAATACATACCATTATACAGAGTGACAGCGTCATGACAAGCCTTACCCCTTACCTTCTAGAATATCAACCGTACTATTTGAAGTTAGGGAAGTGCATGAAAAGGTACAAGCGAATAAAAAAAGTTATGCCAACGAGGGTCGCAGCCCTGCACCGGATTACACAATCGGTGATCTGGTCCATTTAAAGACACAAGGGAGTAACGATACGACTCGCGGACAAACGCCGAAGTTTCTACCCCAATGGGACGGACCTTATCGTATTAAAGAACCCGCGAGTTCCACTACCTATGTGCTGGAGATGGTCAGTAGTGAAACATTTGACCCCAGTTGACCCCATTTGTAGGCGACCTACAGTAGTGCTATTCTGTAATAATCTCGCCGTGATGACATAGGTGAAGTGAGTTTAAAGTGAGCTGTCTATAGTGTCAATCCCTAGCATGAGGTGGAACGACCAGCTCACTTCACACTAAAGTTTCAGTACCTAGTTTAACATGTACCTGTTTCTGCCGAGTAGAGTAGGTAAACGTAGGTGTTTATTTTACCTTCATTATTTAGGTACTTTTCTACTGTTAACGTGCATTCGACCTTATTTAATAGACCCGACACACAACCCTGACAAAATAACTTTCGCCTATAATCTTTTATTAGAAAAAATAATAATACCTGTTTATCATAGTGTAATATTGATAGTTTCGCTACTTCGTTACCCACTGTTTTATTTATTCCATCGAAAAGACAACCCGATTATTTTGAACGACAAAAATCAAAGAGATTTCTTTTTTGGGAAATATTGCGATTTTACTATTTTTGGGGTTACTTTGAGTCAAGAGGCGAATTTGATGATGGGTACTACAATATTAACAAACGAGATAAACCAAATATTTTTTGCTGTTGTGATTTTTTTAATGGCTACTTCAAATTGCGGATACCCACCGACTTTTTGTGACTATGTACCGTGAGGCAACTAAAACAAAAGCAACAAGTGGGAATAAATTGATAATGATACTCCTATTAAGACGGTACCACAATCATGAATGCTGATTAGATGAAAACATTAATGACAAACAAGACATGTCAATGCCACATATGGGCATTTTTTTAAACTGCTGCCTATCTTATAAAATAGCTTACTGATATTGTTTTGGATATTTTAGCTAATTCTTGGTTTAGTCGAATGATACATTTTACAAATTTTGCTAGGGAAGTTTATTTATGTTGCAGTCAAAACTCTTAACCAGTCAAAAATTCTTTTAACTAGCCAAATCAGTAAAAACTAATTTTGACTAACCTATACAGTCAAAATGACTTCTGACTGGTTAAGAGGTTTATTGCAACATTTATATATTTTTTGACGGGTAACAGTAAAGCAAGATAATGTCGCCATTCCACCATAAGCTTGACGTCATTTGGGACTTACGACTTTTTAGAATACACCGAATTTCAAAGATAAAAATATCATGAATAAAAAGTACATAAATCCATAAAACAGAAAAAAATGGGTGCTTTAGTTTTGGATTTACTTTTATACACTTTTTTTTTGACGGCTGGGAAAAACCTATTAATTAACGCATGTTAATTATGTCCATAAATGAAATAAAGGAAACAACCGTAACATCGCATCGTGTCTTTCACTCGTAGGTACCATTGGACATTTGTGGCATAAACAGTGTTTGTACCCATTATCTACTACTAGATAGTAGAACAATATACCACAGGACGCAGTACATCCGGGCGTGACATTTATGTCTGACGAGAAACCATCACAGCTATCCTCATATGCAAGTCGAGCGAAAAGTCGCTCGACTCTCCAAAAATTCACATGTATTTTGTATATAACTCAATACACCATACATTTATTTCGCCGACCTTATACTCGACGGGGGAACGAAACCATAGCGACTTCTAATTCGATCCCAACGCCATCTATCGAGCGGGATGCCAGCTTTATTGCGAGTGAAGTCGTGAAGTAGGGTGTGTCTTTGTATTTAAATCAAAATACTTTACCAGATATCCAGCTTATGAATATAATTTAAAAAACTAGCTTTTGCTTGCAACTTCGTCCGCGTAGAGTTCGGTAATATCGTAATATTGTGATAAAAATAAGTGTTTCAGGTAAATATCAAGTATGTAATTATTTTGTATAAATTTACTACATTCTACACTAATCTATAACCCCCTTACCAATAAACGTTGAATAGCTGTTGAATAGTCTGTATAGCTACACACCGATTTTTCAGTCAGTTTGACTGTTGAAAGAAGAAGACAAAGCGTAAGGTAACTAAACAGACGCTATACAACGTCTATTAGTAATAGAGTTAGTGGAACTGTTAGTAAGTTATTATTTCTTAATATTTTGACTTATACATATATACGTATACTACTCTGTCAAGAAAGTACCGTTTATTTTATCACCTTCAAAGTATGCTCCTTTAGAAACGATACACTTGCGCCAACGAATAATCCATTCATCAAAACATTTTTAAACGCTGCTTCCGGAATTGAGTTCAGTTCTCGCCGCGAATTCTCCTTTATGTCTTCTATCGATTGAAAACGGGTGCCACGAAGTGGTAATTTGAGTTTAGGAAAAAGAAAAAAGTCAGCAGGAGCCATATCTGGTGAATATGGTGGTTGCTGGATGGTATTTGTTGAGTGTTTGGTCAAAAATTCGTTCACAATGATAGCCTTGTGCGAAGGCGCATTGTCGTGGTGCAAAATCCAAGAATTTTCTTTCCACAAATCTGGCCTTTTTCGTCGAATTTGCTCTCTTAAACGCCGCATAACGCTCAAATAATATTCTTTATTTACCGTTAGACCTTCCGGTAAGAATTCAGAGTGCACAACACCGGGATAGTCAAAGTAAACAGTCAACATGACTTTGACTTTTGATCGACTTTGGCGTGGTTTTTTCGGTTTCGGTTCAGTTGGAAGGCGCCACTCCGAAGCTTGTTGACTAGTTTGCATGTCAAACTCGTAAACCCACGTCTCGTCACCAGTAACAATGCGTTTCATGAATGTTGGGTCCGAACTGACTCGTTCTAGCATGTCCTCAGCGACTTTCATGCGATTGAGTTTTTGGAGAAAATTCAGATCTTTTGGGACTAGCCGAGCAGCAACATGTTTCATACCCAAATGATTAGTTAAAATGGTACGGATCGACTCGTGAGATACAGAAAGTTCGGCGGCTATCTCTCTCAGAGTTGAATGGGGATTTTCAGTCACTATTTTCTTCACTTTTGCGATGTTAACTTCAGTTGCAGACATTAACGGCGTACCAGAGCGAGGCAAATCTTCCATCACATCTCGACCGCTTTTGAACGCTTCGAACCACTCATAAGCACGAGTTTTTGATAAAGTCGATTCACCGTAAGCCTTCTGTAACATTTTCAGTGACTCCGAACACGAAATTCCACTGGCGATGCAAAATTTAAGACAAACTCTTTGTTCGATATTTTTGTCCATTATGAAATTCGCAATACACACTATATATGATATTACTAAAACCAGCACTGTATTTAATATAAATAACAGATGCAACTCAAACTCCGCGCCAAAATGGAAAACAGTTGTGCCAATCTAACAACTACAAAAAAACAAAAATTTGAATTTGGAACCATAAACAAATCATCCATTCCCGATACTTTTTTGACTGAATGTATATTTGATTTATACCAAGTTGCGAGTACATTTATAACTTACAATCGGAACATTTGTATTATGTATATTTATTTATTCAGCCTAACGATACTACTCAAACACAAAAAATTTATCCCCTTCGCTGTCATTGGGAAATGCGACCAAGAGGCTGGCAGCGTTGCCACGTTGGATGGCATTGTTGATTCTTTGGACTAAAAATTGACCACCCCTCTGGTCACGTGCAGAGTCGACCAGCCGCTGCGCGCTGGGCAATATCCCGAAATACTCGATGAGCACTCGGACCCCACCGCCCTTGTGTTTCAACCCCAAACAGCTTGAACATATAACTTCCAATGAGGTTGTGTTACTTGCGCCGTTAGGGGTATATTTTTCAAAAACCCTGATACCCGTTACTCTTTACTGTTGGTTTTAGATATAAATACTTAGTTTCGAGTTAATCGGGCCGTGTGGTAAAATTCTTATATGCAAGTTAGACACTTACTTAGCTACGTATTTGTGTTAAGTTACAACTTTATTAACTCAGGGAATAAGAGTCACTGGGTGATATATCAACGACCAGCCCAAACTGCTGGACCTAGAGACTTGAAATTTTGCACTTAGATACCGTATACAACGTAGACACTCACGAAGGAAGGATTTTTGGATATTCCGCCCTTAAAGGAGTAAAATAGGGGATGCAAGTTTGTATGAACAATCTTTTTCCATGATATTATAATAAACTTGGAAGTTTGCACAAATATTTATCTAAGTAAGTTATAAAGTTTGTCATATTTTGTGTTTCTAAACAACCTCGTAAACGGGGGTTGGGGGTGTTAAAGTTTGTATGGAAGAATTTTAAAGTCCGATTAACGCGAATCTCTGTATTTATATCGAAAACCAAATGTAAAGCATAACCTGTAATAGGGGTTTTAATACTTATGGGGTGAAAAGAGGGTTTAGTTTGCATGAAAAAGCTTATCCCTTGGGTCAAAAACTTGAATCTTGGCACAAATTCTCAATTTCGAATGATTTTTTTTTTGGATTCAAACGAATACAGTTTCCCTCAAAGTCTGCTTTACAATGACTTTAAACAAATCTCAAAGGTATTAACATTTTCGGGAATAGACTTGAGAGAAAATTGTTTTCACACGGGTAGTTCTATGTGCGTAAGCTCGTCCAGTAGTTGGGTGAGTTTGACATCCACTTACAGATTTGTTTAGAATGTAGTCTATAAGTTTTTTTAGAAATTATAGACTACATTCTTCTTCATTCAAATATACTTGATACCTAAAACACTTCTTTACATTCCGATATAACCGAACCCAACGCGAACGAAGTCACGGGCAAAAGCTAGTATACAGATAAAAACAAGCCAAAGTTATTGAGCCACTAAACCATATCGCATCGGACTGTGTGTGTGGTGTGGGGTGGGAGCTAAGGATCTAGTCGAGACATATGACTCAGTAGATTGTCTGTTTTCCAAACCATTATATTTTGATATTGGATTATTACGTAGAACCACTTGTAAGACAAACTTGTCGAATGGATAACCTCCTCCTTTGTGAAGTCAGTTAAAACAAACAGCTGGAGACGTCACATCGATAGTTGTGAAACAACAACATATTAAGTGTTTAATTACATTATTTTATTGCAGACATCGCATCTGCACATCTGCTTAGCCTTTTCACTAGTACGTTGGGGTAAACTTCCAGTCTAACCGGATGCAGCTGAATACCAGTATTTTACATGGAGAGACTGCTTATCTGACCTGCACAACCCAGTAACTGGGTAATACGATACCCCTTAGTATGACTGACTGTCAGTCTTTCGGATTTCTGACGACCCGCAACTAGTCAATGATCACCGATCGACATCTGGGACCAACGACTTAACGTATTCTCCGAGACACAGAGGAGTTTCGGTATGTAAGTTCACCCATTCACGGTCTACATTACCCCGGCAAGCGTAGCGTAACCTTATGGATCGATCCATGCATCTGTAATGACGTAGCGTAACCTTATGGATCGATCCATGCATCTGTAATGACGTAGCGTAACCTTATGGATCGATCCATGCATCTGTAATGACGTAGCGTAACCTTATGGATCGATCCATGCATCTGTAATGACGTAGCGTAACCTTATGGATCGATCCATGCATCTGTAATGACGTAGCGTAACCTTATGGATCGATCCATGCATCTATAATGACTTAGCCACGAGCTCTTTCCTTTTTTATTGCAGACCATAGTTAGTATAATTATGTGTCCGTTTCACAGTCCGTTTAGTAAGATCAGAGTTTTTGACTTGTCATGATTAGTATAAACACTTGAGTATCCCTACCATATCTTTGCAAGTGATCTTTTTTATCATTTATTTCAAATAGGCACAAGAAAGGCACTTTTGAACGTTAAAATGAACAAGAAATAGAATTTATTACCCCCATTTTCGTATGGAGAAGAATGGGCAAGAAACTGCACGTTAATCTTTTAAAATGTTTTGTATACATCACTACATAGTATAAAACAAAGTCGCTTTCTCTGTCCCTATATCCCTATGTATGCTTAAATCTTTAAAACTATTTTTTTTAATAGATAAAGTGATTCAAGAGGACGGTTTATATGTATAATAGCATGCAATTTTCGTCATCCACGCAGGCGAAGCCGAGGCTAGTGAATTATAAAATTATATATTAAGACGATGCCCCAGAATAAAAAAAATACTACACCCCAAAATGTCACCTAATGAACCAATAGCACACGAGCTCACAGAATAGCGCGCCTACAGTTTGCACGCGAACATTTACATTAAACTCAACGGCATTGGTGCCAAGTTCTTTTCACGGATGAAACCAAGATTGCTATGCATGGCAATGGTGGGTTTAGGAGAGGCTACCAAAGACGTGGAGGACGTTAGTGTTGCAGTAACGTAATGGCCAGCATGAAGGTCTGACATGAATCTGATAGAGCACTTTGGTATGCGATTAGCTGAAGGCGCGTCGAAATAACCAACCAACTCTAGAAACTAGACGACACGGTTGGCGCAGTGGTTGAGCGATTGACTGCTGCGCACTATGTCGCGGGTTCGATTCCGGCACGGAACAAATATTTGTACGACCTGCAAGTATTTGTTACGAGTCTGGGTGTTTTTCTATCTATAATATGTATGTATTTACAAAAAAAAATTATATAAGTAGTATATCAGCCATCTCGTTACCATAACACAAGCATTAGGTTGCTTAGCTTGGGACGATATGGCGCTGTGTGAAATGTCCAAGGATATTATTAAATATTATTATTAAACTTTGCAGGAGAAAAATTGGCATCAGGAAAACATGGAAGAACATTCCACAGCACGTCTAAGTGGCATTCATTAATTTCATGCCAATCCGCATGACAGCCGTCGTAAATTGTCTTGGAGGTAACACAAAATACCTACTGAATAAACGTTTTTCTTCAAAATTTTGATGCTAAATAATATGCCCGCCGCCTGTACACGTTTCTCAGCCCGATGTCGAATTTGGAACAAAGTCAAATAGAAATGATAGTGAGTGACTATTTTTTTTTATTTAAAAGATTACCTTTAAACTAAATTATTCAGGGTGGCTTGATTCGTGTGCCCGGGAGTGTATTACCACGACCACTGAGTAACCGCGGAGATGATGCCTTACGACGACGTCGTCGTCACGCTGATGGTCCCATGATGACACAATTTCCTCACTTAGTAAATGAATCCTGTGCTTATTGAAGATAGAGCAGTGATGGCTCAATGGTAACGGCTGTGACTTACGAGTTGTAGGTCGTGGGTTCAAACCCTGACAGGCGGTTTACTTTGGGTAAATTATTTATTTATTTAAACTTTTCGCACACAATAAAGGTACAAAGGCGGACTTAATGCCTTAGGCATTCTCTACCAGTCAACCAAGGGTGGTGAAGAGATTAGATGGCAGGTGCTTTAAATAGTAGGAACATACAAAACATTGAGACTTGAATAAAATAGGTACATAAATAGGTTAAAACCTCATAATAACAGTTTATACTATAATACATAACATACATAATTATTTACTATAATAGATAACTATAATATATATCATTTATACATACATACATATATATAGATACAAGGAAGACAGGTGGTGAGATAACTCTACGCTATTTGTTATGAAAATAACTCTGCAATTTCCGCTTAAATGCATACCGACTGGTAGCCGTCCTGATATCGAGAGGAAGCGCATTCCAAAGAAGAATGGACTGAATATGAAAGGAGGAATGAACAAAGTCAGAAGTATGAGAAGGACAGCGTAGGAGAAGGTTGTTAGAAGAACGCAGATTCTTAGCATGGGAAGAACAAAGATATTGGAAGTGGGAAATCAAATAAGAAAGAGGAGAGGGAGAGGTTAGGAGGGAGAAAAGAGTCGTCAGTGCCCGTAAACGTCTTCTTTGGCGTATGGACATACATTTGAGCTCAGACCTAAAACTAGACACATGGTCATACTTACGGAGGTTGAATATGAACCGGATGCAATAAAAAAAAGAAAAAATAAATAAATTAAAAAAAAAAAATTAGTAAATTATCCATTCATTCAATACATCACAACTGCTCTCAAAACGGTGAAGGAAGAATACGAAGACATGTGACATGTACTAACCCGCGCTGGGCACGCATGATGGATTGCGGCCCACTCTCTCTCACAGAGAAAAGGCCTGTGTCCCAGCAGTGGGAACATTATAGGCTGGTTATGTACGTTATGTTATTGAAGTCCTACTCGATTTCCACCGCCAAAATTTACAGCAAAGAGTAACCACCCTTAAGTGGTAGTTAGCCGCACCGGCTCTGTCTTCCTAATAGGGTAAGATTAGGTTACCCCACCCCTATTTGTTTATCACTATATAGGGGCAGCTACGGTGTGCAAACTTCCGCCTTTCCTGAGATTACAGCGGACGTATAAACACATAAAATGGCACGGGCGCTCGCTTTGTGGAAGCTTCGGACGATTTCGATAGGAATGAGTTCAGTTAAACTTAATTATAAGTACTTGACTGTTTTTGTGAAAATAATTTTGGGATACTCTTATTCTGATAAACCAAATTACGACTCAGAAATGTCTTACCCGGACATCTCACACGGTTCTCATAAAGACATGGATAGCATCCAGTCAAAGCAAATCAAAAGTCTTTAATTCAAACTAGGCTGTGAATCAGCACTTTAAGAACATCATAACCCTTAAGACAGTCCCGTAAAACGCCCGCCCTTTAACACTTCCTAGTGCTTTTTAGCACAGAAAAAGTGACGTAACAACGTAGCAGCACAGTCATAAAAATATAAAGCACTAAAAATTCGTCGCGTGTTTAAAAATAAAAATATTATAACACTCAGGGATAATGTAGTTTCCCATTAGTAAAAGAATATTCGGAATCGAATCAGTAGTTCCGAAGATTACCCTCTACATACAAACTTTCCTCTGTATTATATTAGTATTGTCATAATATTTCTATGAGCACAGCTGCCTGTTCTGATCATGACAACTCAATTACTAGAAAGTACCGTACTAACTTGTAATGTCTGTAAGGAGCATAGAAAACATGCGCTTTGATCGAAGCATGCGCGTCTCGATATCATCCAATAGAGCTCAACAACACCAGGAAAATTTTACTCTTCCTTTACGTAAGTTTAAGCCCAATCAGTCAAAGAATCTTTAATAACAGTAATGATAATTTAATAACAGCTACACCTTGGACCAGTTGCTCCCAAGCCCTATACACCCACCTTACATCGCTCCGGAATGTGCGATTCTGAGTGTACCGCTCCACCCTCCGTCTGTACCGACGAATACTGTTTGCCCATGCACAGATTTTCTGGAAGTCAATACGCTCTGTGACGCGGATCATATAATCTTGAAAACACACCAGTGCATTGTTTTTATTGTGCATTGGCAAACGTGTTAACACGTTAAGTGCGAAACGAGGCCTAAATCACCCCTCATGCAACTTCCTTGTGGTGCGGCAAGGAAAAACGTGAACATCTCTGTCGTGCGAAGGGCATAGCTTTGGTTTGGTCCAGTGTAGAAAAGAGATAAATGTATATTTGAGACGCGCTAATGGTCCCGGACTCGATGGTATACCTACCTTGGTACCGGATGTCTTAGGCCTCGTACCGCACTGAATTAATATAATTTTAATGCAGTGCGGAACGAGGCTAAAACGTCCCATATCCTCCCGGACCTCGTACCGCACCCAACGCGGGCTTCCCGCGACTAGTGTTGTGCATCACGTCGATTGGAGAGCACGTCCTTTTACATCGCCGAACATGTCTAAACGACGTCGGAAGAAGTTAATTTAAAAAAAAAACCCAGAAACAGAACGATTGCGATTTTTTATAAAAAAGTATATTGTTTACTGATTTTTTTATGTTAATTCAAGTAATAAGTGTATTTTTAAAGCCCGAGGCAGAATACATAGGATAGTTTCTTTTCTACTTCTGGTTTTCTTTTTTTTCTATTCTGTGAACCGCATTAAGATTTTCACACAAAAATACATAAACGTCGTTGCGTCGATATAATTTTTCCCATCACTAATCTTAGCGAAAATTTACCCTATTTCAGTGCGTTACGAGGTGTTTAAGATCCCATACTTTGTTTTGCCAATAATTCCTAAACTAGTTATCAGATCCCGGGGCGACGGTAGATTAGGGTTGATCAATTCACTGTCTATATAGATAAGGACCAAATTTTTCACTTATCTTTGATTTCGCGCCAGAAAATGGATTTTAGTCTGTTAAAGGAGGTGGGGTCTAATAGACCGCGTGTCGCCCTAACGTCTGGTCACGGTGCGGGCCGATAAAACCTCGTGCCGCAGGAACGGAAAGTTTGCAAAAATTGGTGCCGCAGCTAACGTGTTAAACGTGGTCTAAGGCCAGGCGAAGTGGAACGGTACTCCCGGAAAGCATCCTCCAAAGCGCTTCTCATCATCATCCTTTTCACCAACGTAATAAGGTCGCAGTGAATCACTGACAAAAAATTTAAGAATAAAATTATAAGAGAAATATTTTCCTTGACAGTAGGTGCCAGTGAACCACACTGAAGGTGTTTGCACGGAGAAGATCGAGCAAGCTTGCGGTCAAATACTAGAAATGGGGGCACTCACCATCAGTCCCCTAGATGTAGCACGTGCAGTCCGTCCGCTGTCTAATTGGAAATCTCCAGGACTATCCAGTCCTGGAGATTTCCAATGGGCTGCACAAGTTTTGGATAAAGTGGTTGCAAAGGTCGCACGCCTTGTCATCCCAGTTCCAGTGAACCTTAGAATCAGGGTCGGTGCCCCAGTTGCAGACGAAGTTGTGATGAAGAACAACTATCGGAAATATATTGAGAAGGATGGCATGGTTCACATCTGTCGCGTATGCCACCGGGGCAGTCCATCCGACACATCATTTCTGGACTGGATTCTTGACTTCAAGAAACTATCAAAGCCACCAAGAACGATAAACCAAGTGATTCCATATTGACAGTGTTTCAAGAGAAATTGGACAGGATTTTTATCGGACATAAAGTTTTTATGGTTCACTTCTGGTTAGTCCGGCGGAGTCGTATTGAATTATTGAGCATTGCGCCAAATCTGACGTTTTAGGTGAATTGAAAGATACCCTCACGAATGAGATGGCGAACAGTAAATAAATTATCAAATGTTATCAGAAGTAGTGACTTGCCTGACAGATAGTGGCTCTATTCTTTTACGGCAAACAGAGTTGGTCTGCTCACCCATATTTTAGACAGATTAATGTTTTCTGAATATGATTGAAGAGCTAGGCCAAAACATATCAACGGCACTTTCCGAAAGGGTTTCCGCTGCCCCGGAACACAAAGGGCTGAGGAAGGAACATGAATGAGTTTTAGTCAGTAAGAGTCTGACACTCCACCCAGAGCGGGAGGAGCCATAAGATGTTGTACCACGCTCAATAAAAAAGGCCAAAACATAAACGGTATGTAGTAATTAATAGATATCAGAATTAATCAAAATGTTGACAATTTGAATTTTTATTCTCTCTATGAAATATTGTCGCTAACGTCACGGAGCTGTTGCACCAATGTTTCATTTATATCTACGGTATCTACCGTCGCAGCATACGTTTTTATTTCGGACGCTTTTAAGATTCTGCACTTCACATGTATAATTTCAAAATGAAGATGTAACCAGTATTTTGATTTAATTTTGTGTCCGTAGAAATTCGTGGAGAACAGGCGTGGCAGATACTGTGAAGATCGGAGTCTCTGAGAGGGCTCAGTGGTAGAACTTGTGTTATACGTGTGTAAGTAGGGATTTGCTATACTATCACACGTGTGGTGACTATTAAAATATATTTGCTTGCAACAAATACATCTGTCGAGCCCCGCGGCTAATGACAGACTCTCTTTATTTTTATAAAAACCTATCAAACTATTTCATATTTTAGAAGTTCGAATGCTGTCAGATATTTACCAGCCATGTTCAACATAAGGTTTCACTAAAGCTCTACAGTACTATACGCTTTGGAATCGACAACAACTCTCATATTTCTGACTGACCGAACCCTAGTTCAGAAGTGCCTGTAATTAGGTTGTTGGAAACAAATGCTTTGAATTGGGGAATTTTTGAATTATAAATAGGGTAGGACATAATATTGTGACGGTTAGAGTAGATTTCATCGATAAAACTGAACGCGGTCTGCGCATAAACTACGTTTAGGAGCTGTCAGTGACATTATTTTTAGTTGTGTTGATCGCGTTCAGTTTAATTGGTGGAATTGGCACATAGCGTCTGTTACAGTAGGTAATGCTGCTGTGTAACAGACGCTCACCTATGTGACACGTACACATATTTGGCTCAAGAAAGATGTGTCGTGTCGTGAGTTCGAACCCAAGCAGGCGCTATTTACTTTATGTATTTAATTTCATCACCACTGATCTCAAAACGGTGAAGGAAAACATCATGAGTAAACCGGCATGCCTGAAAACCAAAACTTCGAAGACATGTGAGATCCGCTAACCCGCACTGAGCCCACGTAGTGCATTATGGCCCACTCCCTCTCTTAGAGAGGAAACCTGGGTCCCAGCAGTGGGAACATTATAGGATTATGTTGCGGGTACTTGGACAATACGGAGGTTACCCTATGACTGTTCAGTGGAGGTACAGTAAACCACAAAATAATGTTTAAATATAAATGATTTTCAACATTTCATGTAATAACAAAGAATTAATTTGTAAAAAAAATTAAATTGTATAATTTATTTATAAAATAGCTAAGATTGAATTTACAAAACTAATTTAATTAATCGATTTTTGTCGCTGACCGTACATAACCGACTCTCATATTGCAAACGTCATCATCAATAATCATCACTGTTTCGTCATTGTCATACACCGCTGAATGTAGATAAAAGAGCTTTGTCAAGGGACACGATTGATGTCGGATCAATATGCGCAAATTGTACTACTGCAATTACAGAGTATGTGATGGTTGCAAGGAAAGGGAGATATATTCGCAGTGGATGACCAACCTTTTAATTAAAGGCCTATTCGCAATAAATATCTGAACCAAAGTGTGACTGTTCCTAAATTACCCCAGGCTGATAAAATTTTCGTTTTTCCTAAATTAAGGTACCATAAGTGTTTGGGTCGGTTCCCCCGTAGGGGGAAGAGCCGCGCCCCGCCTTCCGCGCGACTCTGTAGGGCTCGTCCCGGACTGGCCACCCTCCCACCGACATAGATTAAATGAATTCCAAAAGTGAAGAAGTCCAATACCTTGTCTCAATAATAGAGCAAGGAAAGGATTGAAAGGAATGGTATATAAGGCTTAGGAATTCATAGTAATGAAATTGGAAGTGGTTTTAGAAAGTTAACAAGATAATAGGGGAATGCAAAGTATAATATTATTATAGAAAATTGTGAGTAGCCCTTACACTAGTGTAACGGGTATTTAGACAGACATTACTCACACGATACCTCGCATCTGCAAGGCGCGTGCTCGTACAATTTTGACTCAATTATTGGCTTGGTATTAAAGATACAATATTCAAGAATTACTGGATAAAAGAGTTGAGAATCTAGGCTCAAGAGTCATTATAATTATAATAGAGTTTTAGATAAAACTCTCCTAAAGGTCTAATATTATTGATCTGAGGCGAAGGTGAAGTTAATAGAGTAGATAATTGAAACTCAGTAATAATTGTTATATGTAGTAGAGTCTTGGGATAAAAGATCTAGTAATATTCAAGAATTACTAGTTATTATAGTAGAGAATCAAGTCTCGAGAATAATCATTATTAATGAAATGAGCTGTGGGTCAACACACAGTCTCGTCGGTGAAGAAGGTAAAGGGATCGTTACGCTTGCGCTTTAATTCATTATTTATAGTTACGTTAATTTATTTAATTACAATGTACCCACTTCTGTGAGATCGGGAACCGTTTTACAACGTTTGTCTCATTCTACGTGTTCTGCTAGACCTGACGCATAGAGCCTCTAACGACCCTAATACGATTCTAAAAGAACACGTTCCCTAGGCATAAATTAAATGTCTTACTCAATCCTAAGGCAGAGTGCTGCGAAGTCCAACTGCATTGAGGAAGACAAGTATTGAGTAGTTCTAAATACAGACTACTGTGAATCTACCCTGTGAAATTACCCTTACGGCGGTCTAGCTTCCTTCTTTACTATTATAGCACAAATCTAGCACAAGCGCACCGTAGACTCAGTCTCTAGCAAAATGCATTACGATCCTACTTGGTGAGCGCCGAAGTGGTAATACGTCACCTCACATTTCCTTAGTCTTCCCCATTTAGAGGACGCGGTGCGGCTATTAGCGGCTTTGCATCCAAGTAGCGTGTCTCGCTAAACAGTGACGATTTAGTAATAGTCCTACAAAACGGACGGGGTTATTTTAACGAGACACGATCTCTAGTGTTTTCACAGCGTCTACCAATTCAGTTTGGGGTACTTGGTGAAGCCTACCCCCACTCCCTGGAAATGTGCGTCAACAAGCCTCACGCAAAGCATTCTGTGGCAAGACCTTTTTGGAAGCAGACACCATCAGTAACGTTTGGTTGATTTATGTATCCACAGATTGGCTTTATAGCCTAGTAATAATGATAAACACGGTTCTGCCTTCCAGGTCTGGAGGTTAGTTAAAGTCAATAGTCAGGAGCACTAGTGCTCAGTGTCAAGTATAGGGGAAGGCCTTCCCCGTTTCCCTATAACCAAACGCAACTGACAATTATCTGTCAAGGTACGGATTAGGAGATGGGCAGGTAATAAACCCGTATCCTATCAGCCTAGGATAATTATTATAGTAAAAGACTCACCCAGTCGCACCAACACACACACACACACGTATACTACGTTAAATACTTGCTTGGTCTAATCTTGGCCTTTACCCAAGTATACTTGACTTAAAACTTGATACTCGCTGTCTCGCAGCAGACTACTCGGACATAGCCTCTTGGTATGAACCAAGTCTCCTATCCTAACTACTCAGAATCAGGACGACCGTATCCTATAGCGGTTAGAAACCGACTGCCTTGACTCATTGCATCAGTCTCCTAAATTCCTCCAAAACACCACGCTTAACCCATGTTCCCACACTTTCGCAGGACACGTTTATGACCGTTTTTTGTGCAATTGTTTCAAGGGTCCATTTGGGTACCGATGGGCCCGACTTATGATAACCAGATGTGATACAAGTATTGTAAGTGGCGCTTAGAAATCAGATATTTTACTCGTTTCTTTAGAATTTGCTGAATTATTGCTTTCGACCCGTCGGCTGTCATTATCCCTAGTTTGCCTGTCATTAAATAGAGAATTTATGCGTTTCTAAGTGTCCCGAACCAAGTGTTGGTTTTAAAATAAGTATAATATTTTGTTATTAAATAGGAGTACGTGACAAACAGTCACAAAAGCAAGGGGATTTCTTTCGTTGTCAGAATTGTCGGATATGATGGGTAACCGAAATAATTTAGCCGACGATTTGCGCGATTGGTCCAATTCGTGATTGGTCCAAAACACCTTATTGTCTGTTAATGCGCTTATTTCAAAAATATCACGGGATTAGGCAGATGCGATTGGAGTAAAATATGGAAATTCATGATTTTCGATGAATTCGAAATAGGATGATAAGACAACCGTTCGCAAGCGCGTCTCGACATCGAAGGTGCTCTGTCAGCCCAAACGTCCAACGTTTCCTTCACTTCCAAAGCACCACTGACAATTGACAGCCGTCAACCCCGTGTTGCCACTTACTATACCGACCTCACTCAAGTATACTACGTGACGCTACTGTAATTAGTAATAAGATGACGTTAGTTATAATCAAAAATAAAGGTGGCGGATCAGTGTCGACGCGTCGTCAGTATTTAAGGTTGGGAAATCATCCAATGACTGCTCCCGCTCTGGGTGGAGCGGAAGGGAGTGTCAGACTCTTACTGACTAAAACCCATCCATGTTCCTTCCGTAGCCCTTTATGTTCCGGGGTAGCGGTAACCCTTTCGGACAATCCCGCTTACCCGGCAGGCTTGGCCCTGAGGGGCCCCTTCATATGCTGACATCTCTTTGAGGCGCGCGTGGAACATATATGCGCCGTACGACACGGGTCTGGTGCTGATCTCAGTATTACTACTGAGGGGGTGCCAAGCGGTAACGTACTAGACGTACGAATTGCCCCAGGCAGGCATTTTACAGTATTAATTTATTTCATCACCACTGCTTTCTAAACGGTAAAGTTGAACATCGCAAAAAAATCGGCCGAGAAATGTCCTTGAACCAAAAAAATCGAAGACGTGAGACTTCCACGAACCCGGACGTGGACGGCCCGCATGGTGGTTTACGACCAACTCTCTCTCATAGAGCGATCGAGAAGAGGCCTGAGTCCCAGCAGTGGGAACGTGACAAGCTGATAATGCTATACATCTATACTAATATTATAAAGAGGTAAAATTTGTAAGTTTGTAAGTTTGTATGTAGGGGGTAATCTCCGGAACTAATGATTCAATTTCAAAAAATTTTTCACTGATAGAAAGCTACATTATTCCTGAGTGCTATAGGCTATAAATTATATTGATATCATACATATTAGCCGAGCTATCGCAATTTTCGTCTAGCAAGTCGGAAAGAAATACCTCCAAAAACAGAATTATTTGCATGCGCTGCCTAAACAGTTACAGTATATCGCAATTTTCCGCGGACGAAGTCGCGGGCAGAAGCTAGTAATTTATATAATGTGACGCATCTATCCGAGCCCACTTCGTCTCGCTATCGGTTTTGAGGCATCCTTCAAAAGCTGTCCAACGTCCGAGGCACGGCGTCAACGTCGTTCGACGCGCCGATGTGCCGTCACTCAAGGGACGACACATCGGCGCGTCCCATTAGCAGCCGACACATGCATCCCATTACAAGCACTCATTCGCAGCAAGGCAGCTTTTAGAACCAGCGATCGGGAATATGATTCGTTGCATACTGCATCGCGTTTTGGAAGCAAAGGTTTTGTGAGTGACTGAACGGTAGCTGTGTAGGTACTGTGCGCATCGTAAGTTCCCACTAGATGTACTGGACGGTTTGGACGAAGTCACTTTCTTTCAGCAAAAACAATGATGGCACAGTCAAAAATGTTTTGAATTCACATAAGTTACCGAAAAGCTTAAGTGAATCCTGTAGACTGCGGTTGTAGAAATAAGAAACGCGTCGTACGCGACTGCCACTTGTTTAGGCCCTCTGGCTACTTTACAGTTAGGGATATTCTTTGATGCGCTTCTATTTATTTAAATATATTTTGTTGTTTTCTTATGTGTATTATAAGAAAACTTATATTCTTTCTTTCATACCTTTTTTTTCATTGCACTGTTCAGTGTTGTGCTCAATTTTTTTGTTGATTTTTTATAGCCGTGGAAAGGACTACACTCGCGTAAAAATGGCATCGAGACTATTTCCGTACGTTACTAGGGGTTGGAAAGCCGGTATTTCTGCCCTCATATTTGAACTTTTTTTTCTCAATCGAAGGGGTTACCAAGTCTAATAAATAACTCTTGAAACTTTGGCAAATACAATCAATCTGCCTAGCTTTTCCCCAACTATGTTGAGGTCGGATTCCAGTCTAACCGGATGTAGCTGAATACCAGTATTTTACATGGAGCGACTGCCTAACTGACCCCCACAACCCAGTCAGTAACTGGGTAATACATTACGCCTTGGTAAGACTGACTATCAGACTTGCAGGCTTCAGACGTACCGGAATGACTATCAAAGATCCACGAGTGACAGTGACTTAAGGTGTTTCCGAGCACGGAGGAGTCTCGGTTTGTAAAGTAAATCCAATCTTACAAAATGACGCCAAGGTTTTATGTCTGTGAGTATATTTCAGTTTTTTCTTATGCCACACGTTCGCCCAGCACGTTTACCTTAATTTTGTAGCCACCAGTAGCAACACTATAGCTCAGCCAAATCTAGGTATGCTCACGGAACACTCGGCAAGCAAGAATTGCCGAGTGTTCCGAAAACAATGGCGCTTATTATGAGCCAGCGATGTTACTGCGTCAGTATGATTGATCGTTTGAATATAAGGTGATTTAATACAATATAAATATGGGGTCCGCCTAAGTTTGAAGTGTCTTTACTAGAGGCTCGGTATGGATTGTCTGTGGTCTGAAATAAAGGACGAAGGAGTACTTTCGACTATTTTCTCCAATAATGGTAGCATGACGCAATGATATTAACCTACAGAGGCCCAATCACACGACGTGACCTCCCATTGACTTTTCTTCATTCCCAAAAGATCTTAATCTTAAATGCTATCCAGTTTCATAACCGAATATCGAAAGATTGTGCTGTGGCAAGAATATAATGAAGAGGCTTGATTAGCATTTTCATACGGCTATGTTTGCACCATTTATTATAGTAGGTTTTTTCTTGGGTCGTGAAACTAGCCTTTTATTTTCATACGGAATTAATCAAGGATTGGAAAGGCTTTACACGTCTGATGCAGATCATGCGATTCCGTACCGGTTAGAGTATGAGCAGGACAATCAAAAGGCTACTTTAAGTTGTTCACATGTAGCTCAGAACCCAACATTGTCTCGTGTTCTACATACATGACACCTGGCAGCATAGCAACTCTGACAAGGGATTAGTCACTAACCACACGATAAGAAGAAGATTCCAAATCCGAAACTATGAAACAAAGCCCCTAAAAAAATCAATCAATCAATCTGCCTAGCCTTTTCCCAACTATGTTGGGGTCGGTTTTCAGTCTAATCGGATGCAGCTGAATACCAGTATTTTACATGGAGCGACTGCCTATCTGACACACTCCACAACCCAGTACCTGGGTAACACGATACCACTTGGTAAGATTGCTTGTCAGATTTTCGAACTTCTGCGACCCGTAACGACTGTCAAAGATGCACAAATGACAGCCGGGACAAACGGCTTAACGTGCTTTCCGAGGCACGGAGCAGTCTCGGTATGTAAAGATGGTCACCCATCCACGCCCGACCCCGGCAAGCGTAGCTTAACCTGATGGATCCTGTGCGGCTGTTATTTCTTAGCCACGACCTCCTCAACACAGCCCCTTAATATTACAAAATCCTTTACTTGGACCACGAAAGCACAAATACTTGTATATGTGAAGACCGTGTGGAATGATTGTCCTATGTAAGCAGAGCTCTTGAATGCGTTCCAAATACCGTGATACGCCGCTCCTAATTAATGATGCTCATAACAATTTGCGCGACCATTGCCCCTGCCGGAATTCGGAGCTCTCATATTTATATACAGGGTGAACACTTCAAAACTGGATCGAAAAGATGGTTGTGATACAAAAATTTTAATGTTAATCTGATAAAATTATGGTATGGTCTATGCCTTTTTCACATGGTGCCGATTAAAGGAACCCATATAGAGAACCTTGATGACAAAACTCACCAATTTCATTGAGAGGAGCCGCTGTTAGGACATAAGCCGGCGTAATCTAGCTTAAAAATATTGAAGAAGTGTCTTAAAAAAGTCGTACCTACAGAAATAAACTTTTTATTTCATTTTCATTTCATCGAACTGAAACCTGGCAAAATGTAGGTAGATTGTAGACCTACCTACTTTCTAACCCTCTGGGGAGAGCGCGCGTGATGTTATGTTTCGATAGGAGCCGTGGTTGCCGAGCAGGAGAACTGGTCAGCCGCATGAAGTTACTGGTAATCTTCAATGCGTCCCGTCGTTCTCTCTGCTCAAGTAATGTCATTATCCTTATTTTATATGAAGCTAGTTCAACAACTGCATTAAGCTGTGTTATAGCTGCAGAGTCTAGGACATAGAAGCTCTCCTTATGGAAATTTAGACTAGGTTTCAGAACGAGACAAACTAATGTGACTAACTATTGTGGCTAAATTAAATCTGTCGCACTGGTCGATCTTCAAGGTAAAGCAACGCCTGCCGAGGGCGTTTCGTTGGCGGCTAACCATTAATTCCTGTACTGAGATCCCTCGATGTCTTGGAAAGCACGTTAGGCACTTGACGCCGGCTGTCACTTGTTGATCGTTGACAGATGTTATGGGTAGTCAGACACCCGAATGTTTGACAACTAGTCTTGCCAAGGATGATTGTGTTACCCAGAAACTGGATTGTGGAAATCAGACAGGTAGCCGCTCCTTTATAAAATACTGGTAATCAGCTGTTTCCTGTAAGACTGGAGGCCGATCACAACGTACTTTGGGAGAAGCACCCTGTATATTCGTCGTAGGTATGTATAATGTCGTACACATGCTTGTATTTGAGACAGCCACCTAATGATGGAGACATGTTTTTCAGGCATTGGAGAGGCTTGCTACTTATTCGTAAGATAGCTTCAAATTAATTGAATCGTACAACAAAACTGGCAAGTACAACATTGTAGAATTTTCTGGTATTGTAGGTACTCGTAATGTTTTCATAAATCATTTTGGAAATAATAAAACTAAAATGTATTCGTACTTATACATAGTGTTTATATTGCATAGCTGAATGTGTTCTCAACCACTTTATTTAATCTCTGCAATCTGTGTAATATCGCATTTTAACAGTTTAAATTAAAATGCCGCTGCATTTCACACATGGCGCGTTAGTTCCAACTTTCAATTACCTCGTTGAGGTACTGAATGGGAGCCCGGACTAGTTCAGGTACTCTCATAGACGAGAATAATCTATATCACTCTAGACTGAGGGTTTAGGCATGAATGAGAGGGTTTCTTGTCTCTTCTACCACTAAATCGATAACCTAAACCTTTTATACTACCTATTTGTAAGACGTGGTTTCAAAACACCCTTCTTTGGCACCTACCCTTGTTTAGCTTAAAAACTAGTATCTGCTCATTATTATACCAGCGAATTAGACACCTAAGAGCTTGATTTTTACGTTCTTGGGGTGCATAAGTACATCACAGGGTAATAACGTTCAATAGTTCTTGCTACTCTAACAAGCGGGATTCAGACTTGAAATATTATTTAAGATTGGTTCGTAAGACGAAGCCACCAGGGCAGCCGCTGAGCTACGATAAATGTATAGTTGGTACTCGCTCTAGAAGGAATAAAATGTATCAGTAGAAAGGTATTAAAAATTATTAAAAGAATTCTAATGGCCAATGTAAATTGGCCAATAAGGTGGAATGAGGAAAAGTACTGGCAAAGTCACAAATCGCAATAAAAATTCCCATAGTATCTACATTTCGGAGACCTCGATCGTCTTATCCACGATGTTTTACGTATACTTAATCCAATCTCACAGAACATCTCCAATCTAACAGATTGTGGATGCAGTTGAAAATTATTATACATGGAGCTAGTTTCTATATAACCTCTACAATCCACAACCCAGCCACTGGGTTACACGATACACCTTGGTAAAACTGTTTGTCTGTCTGACTGTATAAAGTATATGTACAAATGACAGCAGGTACAGGGGCCGAAAAAGGCTAAAAGCGCTTTCCGAGGCACAGAAGGCTCTTAAGGTAAGAAATGGATCACCATGTTCACCCATCCACGGACCGACCACAGCAAGCGTAAATTAACCTTCAATCGACGCATGCAGCTGTTATTAACTCATCGACTGCCGGAAGTGCAGATTCCGACCTTTTTAATTATTTCTGTAATTACAGCATCACCATCATCCACAGCCTGACTTCACCCACTGCTGAGCACAGGCCTCCCTTTTCACGTGCGAATCCTCACGTCCCAGTGTCATCCTCAGGGTACAATATCGTCCGTCTATCTCACCGTCAGAGAACTGACGATCCGTCTCCCAGTCCTTGGACGCCACTAGGCCACAACTTCCACCTTTTATCACCAAAGTAACAATTATTCAATTCAGTCGTTACTAGAACTCCGTTTCGTACTAATGTGTGGGTCGATCAATAATAACATAACATTAAGTAATAACGGCTCAAATAACTAAACACACATAATTTCAAACTGCTTCCATAAAACTGTTGAACTTAACAGTGGTTTGGTGTAACCAACTACCTACACTTACAACAACTAGCGGGGTAGCTGTCTACTACGAGAAAACTCCAAGAAATTCGCGCTCTATTTCAAAACAAACGAACAGTTCGTATAAAAAGATAAGGACAACATTTGTAGAATTTTATAGTCAACTATCACAAATTATAGTAGGTAGGTACTAACTTACTAACTATACAAATATCATTTTTGGGAAAGTGAGATCTTCGCAAAAATACGATTACTGTGATCTTTGAACTTGAATATCTTAATTGTCCACACGAGATTTTATGAGGATTTTTGAAACAAGTTTAATTAAGCCAAAATAAATAAAGAAAATACGTTTATTTGCGGCAAACATGACGCAGTAAGTAAAAACAAACAACAAAAAAACAAGTAGTAGAAAAATATGCATCACATCCGCGAACGTCTATCGCTGAGCATAATGCTTTGACCCCATGCGCGACAGAGCCACAGCCTTACACCAACAAAAAACAAATTAAAAGTTTACACTAGTGTAAAGCTTATTATCTCTCAACATTTTTTGTATAAGTGATTGTACTAGGTGCACTTGAATTAGTTAGTAGTAGTAGGCTACCTACATATACTTATATCATAAAAATAAAATGTTATTCGTGGATAAGCGCATCACTTGAGATTGGCTGTGCGCATTTGGGATTTGCTAAAATGTTGGTCCGAGTCAGGGATCTATTTTATTTATTTATGTATATACGAGTATTATTTCATTATAAAACGCCACGACACTAAGATGGCTAACAGAGAATTGTTTCTATACTATACAAGACTTCATGCAGCATAAAGAAAAAATATCTGCTGAAAGAAACATTGGTAATTTAAAATGGGTAGATATTTAATATATAGGTAGATAATGAAAATAGTTATGTTTGTTAAAGTTGTTTTGTAATTTTATAATACTTAGAACATATTTTATAGTTTTGTAGTACCTACCTAGTATTAATGTACCTACTTAAAACTAATTTGCTAGCCCTAAACAGGCAAAATATGGATTGTGCATAAACCACAAA